>JARYHS010011408.1:132840965-133386562 GCA_031002005.1 Vandiemenella viatica | reverse complement strand
GGCTTATTTTCTAATAGAAATTAAACAAGCCACATTGCGGGGACCCGAACCAATACGTGCCATCATCTAAATCTGTTGGACACATGAATAGGGTAACATGCTGTTTGTAAGTCGTTCGGATAACGTTCAAAGTGTAGCCAATGCTTGGAACCTGGTGAAACTTGCGTGATAAAGACGAGTTTCTGTTACACGTACCTGCTTGTCTGAACAATATAACTTCATCGTGACATTGTACTGCTTGGCCTACACTGAAAGGCAAAGCGTATAAAGGGAACACGTGATCACTCTTAAATTCTAAGCGTTACAGAAACCATGAATTTAGATAAAAGTGAAGAATTTCATTCAAATTGGATGATTGGACCGTTCGTTAAGGATTCGTTACAGAATTTTGCTATTTTAACTATAATGTTATTAAATTGTCCTGATCTGAAGTCTGCGTACAGAAGGCATATTATCTACAGTACATTCTTCAACATAGCTCTGTTTGCTGATAATAAGAGGAAACCTACCCGTTGAAACACATTTCGGATTAGGTTTTTTAACTGTAACCTTTTCACAGTACATATCTGCGTGCTAATGTTCATCGGTGTGACATATCGGTCAATAACCAGCAGATTCCTCTTGCTCGTAGGCGCGTGTCATTGCTGTCTGCGGCGCACAACTCAACGCTAACTAAATCACTTCATTACTGGGCATTGCCAGTCTGTCTAATACAGTGCTGTATCTCTCTGTATACGGTCCTCTCCATTCATATCCACGTATAGATAACGACCAGTGCTGCCAACATTAAACAATATTTTATGCCAAATCTACGTTTCGAAAATGCCGAAAATATGCTAATTTTTTTTGAGAAAATGCTAAAGAAATGCCAGAAAAATTAAATGCACATATTAACAGAAAAATCTTTACGCAAAATAAACTTTACCATTAACAGGCCTTCCATGAACATCACTGCCATTTAACACTTCTATCAAAATGAAACCTTACCAAAAATAACTATACCAATAAACAATTCTACCAAATTTTATTTCTGCTTAGTAACATTTCTACTATTTACGAACCCTACAGCATGAAAACACTACCACAAACATCTCTACGAAACGCAATATCTACCCTAAATGTGTCTACCACTTTTACCCTCTACCAATCACAAGCCAACCATTAATATTTCAAACAAATCGTAAACCTAACAAAATAAAACTTTGCTAGAATAATTCCATACTGTCATACATCTTTATCGAATAAAACCTTACCTTAAAGTAACTTTAGCACTTTTAAAACTACCGAAAAAGAACTTTACCAGAATTAACCCTACCATAAAAATCAAACTTGTCTGCATATTATGCAATGAAAATAGCAGAAAATATTAATTACCTTGAAATAAATAACTCTCGGGTTTTCTGCCGGTTAATATATTTATTTGGATCTTTTAACGACGTTTCGGCAACTGCCATCGTTGCCTTCATCAGGTTAAATCTCACTTGCAAGGACAAGACACGATGGCAGTTGCCGAAACGTCGTTAAAAGATCCAAATAAATATATTAACCGGCAAAAAACCCGAGAGTTATTTATTTCAACAATACGCCGGGAAAATCTAAAATGTCATATTAATTACCTTATTAGACACATATCGTTATGTGCAAATTTTATCTTGAAAGTTATCTTAAACAAATCTTAGATATATATTTTAGTTAAAAATATGAATAAACGATACATCTTTAAAGTTCTATAGCAACTAAATTATTTAAAACTGTTAAAAAAAAATGTTCGTCAAATCCCTTTACAGAGATGCTTGCTTTACACCTGTAAAATGTATAAAATAATTAACTTAAAATTAACAATAAGTAATAACAATTCCTTGTGATTGATTATTCTCATAAATAAATGAACAATACTAAAATTTTATCACTCCAATAAAATCGTTGATTTATAAGGAAAACTTGCTAAAAATATGATATATGCTAAACTGAATTTTTTCATGCTAAATCACTTGAAAATATGCTAAATTATCTATAAGAATGCTAAATTTGTCAGCACTGTTAACGACGTTACGTCCTTAATTATCTGTTTAATACATTTTAAAAATCTGGTTTATTCATTTTAATCGGCTTTTGGTAATTAGGCGAGATACCCAGTTGCATTTCTACTTGTTCTATACAGCCTGCTTACATGTAGTTTCCGCAAAGTAACGCCAATACTAGGCAAAATCACATTTAATCAAAAGTCTTCATTCTCCAGGCTAGACTCTAGGCTGAGACCCCTGCAACACGAATCCAGGACGCTAATTCTCATGCCACCGGGGTCGGCTGTACAAACCTTTAAATAGATATCCCGCTGACAAGTGATTTTTGACATTGAAGAAACACTATAAAAATAAAGAAACTATTAAAGATTTTAGCCGTGACCTGCCCGCCCCATTGGATCATTTGGTTGCGATGCCACGATGGTGTACTGGCGGGGTAGCTGGTTCCAGTCCTGGTGGTCGAGGAACTTTTCATCAGTGGCAGGGTAGGAGAGGTGATGGTGCACAATTCCTAATCACCAGATTGAGCACCAAAGACCTTGATTAAATCCAAACCTCTCAGCTGTGTGTTTCTAATGATTCAACACTGTTGATGGTGATTCGTGCTCCTAATGAGGATGTTAAACATGGCGGCCCGGAAGAGTAGACTTCAATATCGGGTTTCACTCTCTCCCTTCTTCCATTCATACACAACACAGTCCACACACTACACTGAAATTACAACCAACCATAAAACAATAAATACGTAAATAGTTTAATCGCTATGGATGGAAGGAGAGAAAAACCAGCCTAGTTCATTTTCCGCAAGAAAAAACTACTCACCAACCAAACAGTTGATTATAAAAAGAAGAAGATTATGAAAGTGTAGAACAGTAATTTACAAACAAGTATATGTATCGTTCAGGGATACCGAAAATATATACCCAAACGTTACGAATGTATGGAGATAAAATCGTAATTAAGGTAAAAGGAAATATCCTGTACAGTACTGTGTAAGGCTTACTAAGGGTCCGCCTCGGAATATAAAATAAATAGATTATTGTAAATTATACTTTTAATATGTAGCTTGTCTCCTAACTTAATTTACTGATACTCATGATACGGTGAATCTAAAATGAACTTATATTTTGTAAAATTTCCGATAGCATTTTAAATGGGAGATTACTAACAGAAACAATTACTTCACGATTGAGAAGTGTTAGAAATGGAAATTGTTTGATAAATAATATTAATTAACAGCACTAATTAAGATACCAAGTGGTGGGGCAGATTACGGGTTGACGGCTCGGGAGAGTATTACAGTAGTTCTCTGGTTCCGAGCTCGCCGGCTCGCAGTATTTCTGTACTGGCGCTGACATACGGATCGTAGATTTGCTGTGTGTTTCCTCTCTCCTCAGAGTTACTGATACCCGATACTGCGACTGCTACACCCGAGGCGTTACCTCGCTAAATCATATAACCGGCAACGCCTTCAGGGTTCTACGCCAACACTACTGCAATCGGCAGCTTAATTCAACACACAACACACTGTGTCGCTTGGTTCTGCTCACAGTAGAATTAACAGAAAAATCCTATAATATTTTTAGTGGAAATGTATTACCACTGTTCAGAGTTGGATAAAGAGAAAAATCCTATATTTTTAGTGGAAACGTATTACCACTGTTACTAGGATCGTATTTTGAGTACAATTGCACAACTAATCCTATCCTCTTTTTTTTTTAAGTGCGTTCTCTGCAGACTGCGCGCTCACCTCGATAGCTATTGGCTAGATAACGGTGACGTCATGTGCCAGCCGTCACTCGCAAATTAACAGCGGCCATAGTTATTAGTAGTTAGAGGTTAGGTGCACAGTTTTACAGCTAAGTAACTGCTATGAAATTAATTGCCATAATACCTTCATTAAGTTTCCTTTTCGTACCATTTCATGCCTAAAAAATATGGAAATACTTTACGGCTGAAAAAACATGAACCTACGAGTACTTTTCAGTAACATATCTCTAATGAAAGTAACATTTAAGAAACTTAAATTTCGCATGGTCTCTGCTATAACCAAGAATGCTAAATGTCATTCCGGCCTAGGCTAAATTTCAATTTAATTAAAACTTTCGCTAGTGTTGCTTGCTTGATCAAATTTTATATATTACGATTTATTTGCTTTTTTCATATTTTGCTGATTACTTTCGTTAGTGGTCTTTTTTCACGTTCGCTGTACATGACTTATTAGGTTATTTAAAGTGGACATTATAGGAAAAATGTTACCGAATTTAGTATTCTGACAATTCATTTCTTCGGAGTTGTTCTGCTATTTAATAATCTGGAATCCTGTATAATTGAATAATTTCTCCGAGCCTTACAGAAAATATGACCAAAATTACATTATGAATATTTTACCAGCCTCAGTAAAAATAACGCGATGCTTTGGAACAAATAGGAATTCTTCGAAATTTTGCAGAATGATATTTTAGGGTCAAATATAAGTCAAGTTTGGCTTTTGAAACAATTAAATGATAACACGATCATCCCTATCGGTGTTTAATACGTTTATTAATATTTCTTCAAGCTCAGAAATTTTATTCACAGCTCAAGTTCATATTTGGTCTGATAAGGTCAACCTGTCATAATATATGCGAAAGTTTGGATTGATGGATGTTTAGAAGTTTGCTTGGATTATGTTGCTCTATTATCACGAAATTACTCAACGGATTTAGATGAAATTTGGTACGAAGTTAAGATTCAGCCTGAATTTTAACAAAGGATAGTTTTCATCCCGCAAAAAACTAAAACTTCCTGTGGGAATAGTCATTGCCAGTTTGCACTTCGCATACCAGCAACACCTATATCGGAGCCTTTACTGTTACCTACATACTCTTTACTTCTTATCGCATGCACTGCTTTTCCTAGATCAAAGCAAGAACGGTATGAGATATTCAATAGCGTTTTTCCTTTTCAAAATATTAAAATGGATGCACTTTATAAGCTAGTAAATCCGGAGCAGAAAATATAAATCTGCTCATAACCCTAATACTTTTTGAAGACGTAACTTTGTAGTTTCTGTAAATTCGCAAAGGAGACGTCTTCAGTTGCGGAGACGGAAACGGTTCGACATACCACTGTAATTCTATTCGTAGTATATGAGTCATAATTTATAAGAAACCAATGTTTAAAATTTATTTTTACAAAAATATACACAAATTCATATATTTTTTTTCTTTAATTCTGGTGGAAAATTAGTAGTTCTAATTCGGTGACCGAAAAAACTGTAGGGGTTAAATCAATTGTGACATACCTGCTCTTGGTATCGTGTATGTTAATCAACAATTACTTACTTTCCAAGAACGGTTTGCGTGATCTTCATAACTTGGTATACGTGTTATCATTGGGTGACTAAAAATTATATTTTGATTAATCTACCCCAACCTAACCAAGTGTAGCAACCGGTCCACCGTTACACCTATTCAAGTGTACTAATTGGCTCAAAGACACAATTATTTTGACAGGACAAGAAACTAAAAATAATATCAAAGATCAAAAGGAAGAAACAATCAAGTCTTACTTTAGCATGTAACTTTCTGTTTTAAAGCAGAATTAATTGCTTCAATTGACATATAGTCAAAACTAAACCAATATCCAAAGAGCAAATGAAATACTTCTTTAAACCAGAAAAGAAGATAATTTTAAGATATGACGGCAAAACACAAGCCAAATCCTTCAATGAAATATTGTAAAGCTAGAGCTCAGAGAAGATCACACTGAAGACACGATTACTTCGTACATTTAACGTGTAAATTTTTATTTCAAATCAGAATTAACTAATCAAATCGAGGTTTGATATCGTTATAATTATATTTTTGTTGCAGAACGCAAATAATTTTTATTAATATTATATGTGTTATGAATTACTATTATTATTCATAAAGAAAACTCGTGTACTAAACACATTTACAAGCGCATGAAGTCGCGGGTAACTGCTAGTGTGTATGCGATGTTCGCTTGTGCCGACTAGGGCCATGTTAAGCCTTCGCTTAAATTTGCTTTGGATGTGTACACATCCGTGTTACAACTCGGGTTGTTAGCCCTGGAGGGGACACACAGTTTAACGTGGAATGTGAAACACGGAAGCGTTCTGGCGTACCTCACATTACACAGTAAGCTGTACCAGAGGTGAAGGCCGGGTTAAGGGCTTATGAAAATATACACAGTGACAAGGATTCGAAAAAGGTACATTTGATCGATAGCTAGACACTTTACCCACAGAGCCGTAGTAATATAAATAATTAAGTAACATTGTCATAATACCAACAATATGTACACCAGTAATTCACAGCCACTGATGTCGCCTCTCATAATAAGTGAGAAAGACGTCTCTAAATAAATATTTCACCACAAACCAATTGTTAGTGGGAGATTTTACAGAAAATTATAGAAAGAAAAACAAATATTAGGAAACATGTCGTTTGTGTTGTGAGGAGTATTCCTTTCAGGCTTCCCTAAATCATTTTAATTTCAATTTAACAGAATTACCGTAAGATTGCATTATACCACGAGATCTTAATTCTACATCTATATCTACAGATATACTCTGCAATTCACAAAATTGTGGGTGAAAGAGGATGCTTAGAACCAAAGCTAATCTCTTTGTTGTTCATTCCAATCCAGAATGGTACAAGGGAAAAAAAAATTCATATAAGAATCAGTGCGGCGCATTACTTCTCTTATCATATCTTTCTTGTCATTCCGACTCAATAGGTTGGTGGACGAAGTATTTCGCTACACTCGTAAGTTAAAGTGGGAGTACGCATGTTTACCAATAAGTTTAAAATGTCCCGTCTACTAATCAGTTCTGTGACGCTTTCATAAGGACTGTAGCAAGCGGTCACGAATCGAGCGGCTCTTCTCTGTACTTTCTGTATACTGTCAATCACCCTCTTACGAAACGGATCCCAAATGGCACAACAGTAGTCCAAATTTGGACGCACAAGAGATTTGTACGCTATCTCCTTTGTTTGTTCATTAGAATTTTTCAAGACTCGACCTAGGAATCGCAGCCTAGAATTATCCCTACCTACTAATGAATTAATGTGCAAGTCCAATTTCATGTTCCTTGTTACTCCAAAATATTTTACAGAATCTACCATATCAATAACTGAACTATTTACTTCGTATTTCTGAAGAATCGGATTCTTTTTGTTAGTTATGCTCATTATCTTGCACTTTTTACAATTTAGTGTAAGTTTCCATTCAACATACCATCCCAAAATAACATCCAGATCACGCTGAATTCACCTCATTTCGTTTAATTTCTGCTATTTGTTCCATTCATAGTACGTTTTTAAGCATATAATAACGTTTCCCGTATTTTAGAGCGATTTCAAGACCGTTTTAATTAATATTTGCATTTGCAAGTAGCACATAAATTACCAATGTTGGATTGTTATTGTCTAGCTGTGCCTATTGTCTAGTTTCTCGAGTAACTTCTGTATTGTTCTATTCAGCTAGAAATGGCCCGCTTACAGCGATGCACATAGTCAGTAATATGGAGGAGTTTGAGATAGTCAGTGATTATGCAGACATCTCTTGGAATAAAACCTCGACATGTAAATTAATCTGTATCAATCAACTGTGCTTTGGATATGTTATTAATTGGTGGTCATGTAATAAGAAGTCTGATGAACACGAATCAACAAAAAATGTTGTGAAAAGCAGAAGCAATTTATTTAATCTGGTGATTCATTATTTGTAGAATAATCACCTGTTCAATCACAAGCAAATTACAGAAATGCAAGAAGTAATAAGTACTTTTCAGGGGGTTGAAGCTTGGCCGAATACTGATGGGCTGCATTACAAGATATCAAGACAAAGAAGAATGAAAGATAGTTAATGAACAACTATTTTGTTGTGGGTGCGCAGACTTCCGCGGTCGTTGTCAATGTAATCTTGGTTGTCCGGGTTGAACCGCGTTAATTTGTTGAAACCTAACGTTTCGGCCATCATTTTGTGGCCTTCTTCAGAGTACTGTCACGGCTGGAACTGCTGCCGCGCCGTTTGGAGTGACGTCACTCAAACTACCGCCGCCAGCGTGGCCGGTCCGATGGGGGCATGCGTCCCGCGTTTTCCTGATCAAGCATGACCATATTTGGTCAAGTTGTAGCTCACCGTCCGCGTTCATATTATCTGGTCGTTTTTTAATTTCCAATGCTTCTCTGACACGCCGGGGCCACCATCTGCTTTCTTGAACCAATACACTTGTGTCATTGAATAAAATTGCGTGCCCACTGTCAGCAGAATGTTGCGCTACAGCTGATTTGCTGACGTCATTACTTTTAAGATGTCTCATGTGTTCACACAGCCTTTCCTTGACTGTCCGTCCAGTTTCGCCGATATACACTTGGCCACAGCTACAGGGTATCTGGTATACGCCCGCTGTATGCAACTTCTCCCTCTTGTCTTTGACTTTTAAAAGCACATCAGAAATCTTCCTAGGTGCTCTGTATATTGGACGGATATTTTTCTTCTTTAAAATACGGCCGATTTTATCCGTCACCCCGTGGACATGATGGCCGAAACGTTAGGTTTCAACAAATTGACGCGGTTCAACCCGGACAACCAAGATTACAACTATTTTGTTACCTAAAATTGATACCTTGTGACAGTACAACTAATTAGTAAAAATCAAGTAACTACTACTCATAATTGGCGAAGTGTTTCAAGGACCAGTTTTATCCTAATATATTCCTGACATCTATGGCTTTAAATAAAGTGTCGCGTCAATGAACATTAACAGCTTTCTTCTGTAATGTGATTTTTCATAACTTCACCAAACAGCTAATACATATTTGGGAGCGTCATTTAACTACGTAGCCTAATTTTGGCCTCCTCTGATTCCCCCCTCCCCCGCGAAGCCTGACGTAGCTGTATCCTCTACTTGCCCTCGCCCCCTCCCCCCGCCGCGGGGCACGTAGCTTTTTTCCCTATTGATTCCAGAAGATATTTTGTACCGTTTCAGACTATCGTAAATTACATTCCGAAATAATTAAATGACAGAGGTGTTCTGTACCTTATTTTAACTGTGACAAATAATATGATTGATAAGCTACGTGGCTTCGCTCCGATAACCCCCCCCCCCCCCAACGTAGCCCAGCGTAGCTTTTTACCCAACCGGGGATTTCCCAAGGCAGAGACAGTTCGTATTGTTTTGATTGTTGGAAATACCGCCCGCGTATGATCACACCGCTCATTGTTAAAATAATTATAATTTTGTTCTGTCAGGTGAATTTCAGTGCGAATTTAATTATAGTGTTCGCTGAAATGTTATTTCAAGTTCAAAGTGTTGCGTTGTGCCAACATTACGAGGCTTATTGAAAATGTATTTTAAAAGTATCTTCTTATCCAATCAGCTATCTTTTAAACAACTCAAAGAATACCACCTTGGTAATGTAGAAAGAAAGGCGACAGAACTGCAGCAAAAGAGAACATAAAATTCAGTTCCTCTTACTTTATTACGCGGCAGCTTGTTCTATTTTATTAATTAATGAACAGCGTTTAATGAGTTTTTAGTAACACCTCAAAGAGAAAAGGATCCCTAACTGTACCTGAGAAAGAGGTTTTTCACAATAATTGATAATTTGAAGGAGTGGCTACAGTCAGCAGTTCATTCAGAATACTTATAATAATACAAAATTACATAACGCAAATATCGTTTGTGTTCATTATACACGCAATAAGAGAAAACAGTTCAAAATGTCTTCTGGAATTAATAGGGGAAAATGCTACATGCCACACGGGGAAGGGGAGGTGTCGGGACAAAAGCCACATCAGGCTACGGGAGGGGAGAGTTTTTTTCGTTTTTTTTTTTTTTTTTAAATGGCATTTGGCCATGTTAGCCATTCAGCCAGCTCAATGTGTTTTTTCGTTTTACAATGTGTAGATTTCATCCAAGTGTGATTGTTTTCTCTCCTTTGTAAGGACGACACAAGACGAACACAACACTTAATTAAAACCACCCATGCCCTCGGCCGGACTCGAACCGGCGACCCCTGCAACGCGAAGCAGGCACGCTACCCCTACGCTGCCGAGGTCGGCAAGGGGGGAGTTAAGAGAGTTCACAAAGGAGCAACGTAGTTTATGGATGCTCCCTAGCCGGTGGTGCATTTCGACGGTGAATTCACAGGTGTCATTCCCATGAATAAATTCTCCTTCTAGTCGCGTAGCCCAGCGGTGTGGAGATCGCGTGAGTCAGTGTATCGTACCGCCTCCGCCAACTTTCGCCGACAGGAAAGCTGACGGCGGGTGAAGGAATGGCTAACACACCACGTAACTGGTTTCTGCTATGTAAACTAAATTGTTTGATTAATGTTTCAAGGGTCACAGGCCTATTGCCTGTAGGAACCATCCTGAAATTCGCGTGGATTGATTTCGGAAAACGATGGAAAACCGAAATCTGTGTTGGATGGACGAGTGATCGAACCCATGTTTTTCCGACCACCAGGCCCGAGAGTTAACCATTTGCCCACAACGGTCGGGCGTCTCTTTCAGTGGGTTAGATATTTACAGACTGGAATTTCGCAGTCTGTCATCTTTCACAGCGAAACTTCTTGTAAATTGAATGTTCCATCAGCGATATTGCAACCAGCGCTAATTGGACTACACGATTTATAGAATGTTTATAAAGCCTCTTTTTGCACTAACTTAGGGCCTTCCTGACATCTTCAACACCTAACAAGTAGTTTTTCTGTTGTTTTTCGGACTTCACGGTTCGTCGATGGTGAGATCATTGGCGGATCGTGCAGGAACAACCAGAAATCGGCTGTAAGCATTAAGATCGAGTGGTCCAGATATTCGGCTCTAGTGATTTCGGGAAAACTTGTAAAACTGAAACTTGAATGGTCAGACCGATAATTCAACTACGAATGGCAGGCAGAAAGCCATCTCCCAGACCATCTTGATCAGTAACACGCACTGAGTATAGTGTAACTGCACATAATACTTTTAATATGTGTGGACATATAAAATCAGTGTAAATAGTAACGCAGCTCTGAGATGATGTGTATGGATGAAAGCCTGTTGAGTGAGAGAGAGGCAAGGCGAAATACCAAAATACTGCAATGTCATCGTGGTGGTGGGAAGAGCATATAATTTGATTCACAGCGCAAGCTAATGAGAGAGCACGTTCCACAGGATAAATTTCGAAAGTTAAGACAGTAATGAAGTACCATATGAAACTTTTGCAACCTTTCATCAAGAGTGCTGTAATAGTGTGTGCAGAGAGAACGCCTCCGCGGTTTGCAGTTAGATGCTTAAGTTTGTATGATCATTTTCTGGGCTTCGTATCTTTGCTGTAAAACTGTAGGTCTCTTTTGCGTCCAAACTACTATAAGTAATGCTCCATCTTCTCGTTTGATGGCGAGTTATGGGACAAGTTACCGTCATTACGATTTCAAAGATGAGGAAAATAAGATGCTGTTCGGAAGTCTATAAATACTGCAACTCTCTCCTCTGGCGACAGAAACTGGAAGTTGTTACAGAGACCAATTAAATTCTGTATCAAACTACCACAGTGAGTATGGATCAGGCAGTGATGTAGTGCGTATAATGTTGGTTCGCTGTCCACACCTACTACGAGTGAAGACATTGAACGATGAGTCATACCTCACGGATTTCCTACCCACAACGCGCGAGGCCATTGACTTGAAATCCCGTTACATCTTCAGGTTTTTACCACAAGCTGAAGAAGTACTAATCCATGGCTGATAATTCCCACTAAAGATGAAATTGCTGCAATACATATTATGATACAAAAAAATCTTTGTAAATGTCTTTACTTCGCTATCATAGCCAATTGCGAAATTTTTCTTTCTAAACAGATTTTAATAAAACATTTTCTCTTAAAATTAGCATCTAGTGCTATAACTTATGTTTTTTATTTTGCTTCTGGCTTAACGTTTTGCTGACGTCGAGGTCATTTATTTATTTATTTATCTGTCGTATGGCTAAGGAACTAATCCAATACATATAAATATATACAATATATACAACGACAAGAACGTTGGTAGCATTCACAAACTGATGTCCAGTTGTTGCAGCCATTCTACGAAGATAGTTGTAGCACTGAGGTCATTATAAGCGGGAAAGGACTGGGAGGCATAGAACAGGAAGGACTTCGGCCGTGGCCTTTTGAAGTAACCATCCCGGCCCCGTCTGGAATGATCTGTGGAAACCATACAAAACCAAGTCTGGATGGCCGGATGGAGATTCGAACTCGCCTCCTTCCGAATGCGAGGCCAGAGCATTACCACTCTCTCAGCTCGCTAGATTTGTGTCTGTACTTCTGGGGTACGCTGGTGCAATCCCAGTCAGGTTTTTTTTTTTAACTGCTTAACGTCTCTTAATAGCGAGGTCTTTAAAGACGGGAAAGGATGGGGGCAAGGAATGGGAAGGAATTCAGCCATGGCGTTTTGAAGGAAGCATCCTGGCATTTGCCTGGAGTGATTTGGGAAACCATGGAAAACCCAAATCTCGATGCCCGGGCGGGGATTCGAACCGAAGCCCTCCCGAAAGCGAGGCGAGAACGCTAACCGTTACACCACCACTCTCGGTATCCCAGTCAGGTTATCCTGTTTTCAGTTTTCCTTCGTTTCTCAAAATCATCCCAGAATGATTCCTTCCCTTTCCTTGACCCCAATCCTCTTCTGACTCAAATGATACCGATGTTGAAGAGCAGTAAAACCCCAACAAAAATGTATTTAGGCCATGGTAAGGCCACATTTCAATACAAACATGTCTTTTTTTCTGGGAATAGTTTTCGCGCTAGTCAAACATGAAAATCGTCACAAAATGCTCCATAGTTTTGCCCCACAGTATCTTTGACCACTTGCCTCTTTCTTGATGTAATCACAATTCATACTACTTACGTTTGCTGTGTTTTTCGGGTTCACAGAAAATGATTATCTCCAACAAATTCTTATATCAGTTCTTCCATAATTCCAAGTTCTCCAGTTATTTAACTTCTGTTGATAAACTAACTGCAATACAAGTGACTAGAAAATATCGGTGAGACATCTTTGTTTTCTTCAGTGAAGAAACTGGTATTTAACGCATCAGTCTTGACGCGCGTAATCTCAAATCCGATTTGTATTAATGGTAATGTATTGTTGCTAACAGAGCTTACATGTCTTACATAAAACCAGAATTTCTTTTCATCTTCTCCGCAAGTTTTAGAGAGAGAATTGTAGAAAAATCATCAACTATTTCGGCCTCACAGTTTTTACTCCTGCTTCTAATTCTATTAAGCTTTCATTCTGTTAGTGTTCTCCGTTTTTTCAAAACGCACCTATACATTCCTCTGCATTTAGAGCAACATTTTCACTTCACTCGTGTAGTGAGATGAATCTCTCTCGTAAACGGTTGTCATACTCGATATATAACTATCGATACCTTTCCAAATTACACACAAAACGACGCCTCCTCTATTCAACTGTTCATGTTTTTAACAGTTTTATTATTACGACATTTGGGTGATTACTTTGGTACAGCCAGCTCCAATGAGTTGACGTATTCCATTACTACGAATATTTTTCACTGAGTATTGTTGATGAATGTTTATCATAGTAGTGATACCATAAATCTAATACAAATAAAACTATGCATTCCATGCATTCCATAGGTTGGACTGGAACTGGTACCGTCATTACGTTAGGAGTTAGGGCAGCCGGCACGCTGTCGAGTCCGGCTGAAGACAACGCAGACTCCTCCTCTCTGGGTGTGTCGGACGTTGTTAGTGTTTCTACTTACTGCTAAGTGCTTGCTAACTCCACCGCTTACCTGAAACACAAAAGATAAAACCAAGTAAATACAAGCAAACTGAAGAGGTTCAACAGTTTAAACTTCGAAAAGGCAATCCTAAAAACGCAAACATAACAACAGTTGTAATTACTTCTTTCCCGTTCCTGATCCTACCTCAGCTCATAGTTTGTGTGTAAACGTCCCCGGTTGGAATCCAGGCAATGTCAAAATTTTCAGTGTTCTTATATTCACGTATAGCAAGATTTTCCTCACGAAAAAAGTATAGTACGGACACCACATAGTTCAAATTCCTCTTTTAACTGAAGTCCACTTTTTTCTCGTATCAGCGTTATATTAAATGGCTACAAACGCGGAATCTGTAGCGATATCAAGTCCATAACTCTGAAGGGAACCGAAATCACTGCGTCTATTAAGACTAGTGATGGGCAAACCGATTCTTTTTGATGAATCGTTTGGAATCGATTCACTCCTCGCTGAGAATCGATTCTTTTAAACGACTCTTCGATTCTTTTCACATGATATTTTGAATGACGAAAATAGATAACGAGTTATTAACCAACAAGAAGGAAATGATTAACAAATTCTAACTAAAATAATAACATTTGTTTTTGATAGTTAAATTGTAAGTTATTTATTGCAAAAACAATTTATTTTATTATTTAAACAAATGAAAACACTAATTTTACAATAAAAATGATTCAATTTACTTATGAAAACTACACAAGTTTTTTATTGCTATTTTCAAAAAGCATTTTCGTTAGTTTTTGTGATGTGAGCCGACTTTTCTTTTCAGTCATTAACTGTCCAGCTTTCGAGAAAATCCGATCACAAGGTACAGATGTGACAAATACCACAAAGAATGGAGACTGATGTGCTCATTCTTGGCAGCGGATGCATTATTAAAAAAGACTAGGCAAGATTATAAGTGTAAATGTAAATAATAAATACCTGAAACGTGAAACTAGACCGGTGACTTGAATGTAGTGAAGCACAAAAAGCAGGCTCTCCACTAACTATTTGAGCGCCCTTGCGCAATACCGATTACGCCGCCCCCTGTCTAACTACAACCAGTGGTGGATCTGGGAATTTTCCGAACCGGGTCAACAAAATGTGAGATTGCCACACTGTGAAATTTTCAAGGCTTCCAGCTAATTGTTGTCAAACCTCATTACTGATTCTAAGCCTTGTTGCAGATTGTAATTGTCGATTGAGATTGTTGATTTAGATCGTTGATTTTGTAGGTAGCATGTTTGTTACACGACCTTTTTTTTTTTTTTTAGCTCTACCGTCGTCTAAGGGGCCCCTTAGAACACAGGAGCCCCTCACTAAGGGCCCTCGCTGCTCAGGGGGGGGGGCCCCAACCACTGCTCGCGGGGCCCCAAAAGAACAATTCAAGGGCCCCCATCCTCAGTTCAGGGGGCCCCTACCAGCACACAAAGCAAATAAAAGGTCGCCCATCTGGCCTGAGGGCCCAAAATAAATTTTTTGCACCGGGGCCCTTGTTGACCTAGCTACGCCACTGGGTGGAGAGGGTTGGAAGGTGGGATTCCGAGCCAGGCCAAATAGCTTTTCATTCATATTATTTGTCACACTTAAAATGAGATACAGAACACTCAACACCATGTAAATATTTATTTCCGTCATGGAAAAAACTACGTGGGGAGAGGGGGGTTAGAGACATAAGCCACGTCGAGTTACTTAGGGGGAGGGAGGGTTCACATGAAGCCAAAATGGAGCTACATGGTTTATGGACGCCCCTTACATATGCTCCAATTTTACTCCATAAATTTGGCAAATTTTTTGAATTTGCCGGATGGTGCTTTTCTTAAGTTAAACAGCGTATCACTAGCATACAAACCAATAAATCAGTGTTTGTTTAAATGGTATAATTTAAATTTTATATTTATTTTCTTGGTTTCAGTATTAGTATTTTGGGGGACGTCCAGAAATTACGTGAGGCTATTTTCCGGAAATCTAGACCCCCTCCCCGAGACTTGGTGAGATTTTGCCGGACCCCCTCCCCTCCCCGTTGGTGAGATTTCATGAGATTTTCACGGAACCCCCTCCCCCCAGTTGTTCGACCAGGAGAAGTTTCGAGACTTTTTTTAGCTGTCGTGCTCCCCGAAAGAATGATACCCCCTCAAAAGCCGGTTTTTGGCCCTGTAAACTGGTATTTTTTTCGTTTTTTTTTAGTTCTACACTCGTTCAAGTTCAAAATTTCATGTGAGATATCCGTCGACCCCCCCCCCCCCCCCCGTTGGTGAGATTTAGTGAGATTTTCCGGACCCCTTCCCCCCTCCCCTAAAAAGTCTCACGTAATTTCTGGACGCTCCCCTATATTCATCGACGGCACTGTTCCCCAACGTCTTTTCGTTTAACCTTTTTCCTCGTAGAAACCTCACCAGCTGGAACAGTATATATGCCGCTTCAGCACCTGCTAATTTTTGTAATGGTCCAATTCATAAACTTCGTTCATTTCTATTGCAAAATGTTTGCATTATCCACAAAATTAAGAACTGAAGAACAACTAAAACACTGATGAAGTTCGTATGATAACCGAACGCGCTCCATCGCAATTAAATTCAGTACTCGATGCATTCGCAATTTGAAAAACCCACGCAACATGGGAATAGCAGATGGCTCTGAAATCGGTATACTTTTCCCTGTCCTCAAATAATCGGGAAATACTTTATTTGTGGTAAAATATAAAAGTTAATTGATAATTTATTTGTAAATCTAAATCTGTGTTGTGGTAGCATCTATAACAGTCTGGAAGGAAACCAAAAACTTATAACTAGTTCCAAAAACACTAGAAAAATGTGTATTTAAGAAAGTAAATTCCTAAATTTAAAAATACTTTTTATTTCTGTAATATATTTTTAATTTTCCTGTTCCAAAGATAAATATTCTTTATTTCCTTACAAATAAGTTGCCAAACCAAGAAACACGCCGTGGGAACTAAGATTGTGAATCGAAAGGAATCACGAGTTACGCAGATATCAAGAGTTAAAAAGAGCCGAATCCATGGAAGAGTCATTAAGACAGAAGTGAGCCGAGAGCGAGTGAGCCGAGAGTCGTAAACATTATCGAGTTAACGACTCGGAGTCGACTCGGAACCTGGACGAGTCGGTGAGCGATTGCGCAACAACGGCTCAGCTCCTAAGCTCCCTCTTAACAACTCTTGAGTGAACCGTGACTCTTCCAAGTGAGTCGATTCCGCAAACGATTCTTTTAGACGAGTCGACTCTTTGAATCGATTCACGATTCTTTTGCCCACCTCTAATAAGACTACTAGTCACCCGACGTTGGAATAAACATAGTATGCATGTAAAGAACAACTTTTTTTTTTTTGCTTCTTGCTTTAAGCCTCGTCGACGTCCAGGTTATCAGAAACAGAAAAGGACTGGAGGCAAAGGACCTAAAGGAATTACGCCATGGTCTTTTAAAGGAACCATCCTGGCATTTACCTGGAGTGATTTGTGGAAACCATGGAAAACACGAATTTGGATGGCCGGACGTGGATTCGAACCTGCCTGCTCCCGAATGCGAGGGCAGAGCGTTAGAGCTCGGTATCTTAAACCAAACCATAAGAGAAATATCTTGCAACAAATACAAATATGGGGAGAAAAAGAAAGTTTCCGCCCGAATGAATCGGCTACCAAATTCTTAGTAAACTTTCTATATGTTGAAAAGTACTATTCGTTTATAGAATGTACCGAAAAACAAATAATATTCATGTGGAATTTTATCGATGTACTAAATGTAATCTAACCTCGCTTGATCATAATAACTTGGTGACAGGGTTAACGGCTGCGCAAACCGCCCCTATAGTAGCCGTCTCACCTAGCCCTGCATTGCTACCAAGATAGGGGACCTGTAGTTTATCGTGGAATCCGAACCACAGAAGCGTTCTCGCATACCTTACATTACACAGCAAGCTGTGCCAAAGGTGAAGATCGGGGTAAATGCCCTTGAAAATCCCAGCCGAGACCAAAATTCGAACCGGGGAACTTCTGCCAAGCGCACTAACCAGCCTTTCTTGAAGAATATTATGTTATGACTGCCTTAATGTACGTCATATTACCTACTGTATCGATGTTTCTAAAAAAAAAAATTATCTTAAAGATAGTATTCTCAATCGAAGTCTTTATATGTGATACCTATATAAGCAGTGACAGTTGTTTACCGAACTAAGAACACAAGCACTTACTTATCAAACAAACATCAAGAAATGTGTTTATCTGAGTAAAAGATAGCGTTCACACATTACACATAAATATGTGAAACACGTTCTTGCCAAATACTGTAAAATACGAGATTCCAATAATAACCATGTGATGGTCGCGTGGAAGATTATCGACATTGAATAGATTCTTTGAACTTAGTAATGTCTGCCTTGAAAATTTAGTAAGCTAGACTGTCAGACTGTAAATACTGCTCGATTTTTATAGCCAAGTATGGTCTGGTATGAGTTGATCGTTATTAACAAACCTCAGGTAAACTGATCAGGTTTAAAGCGCTAAAAAATCTGGCGGTCAGTTCTCGGATCATTATCTAAGAAATATCCGAAATATGGGGGTACTGAAGCACAAGTAGAGTCAAGACCATAGAAAATTAATTTCATCAGAGCACCGATTAGACTGTACTATACCGAAATTCAATGTGTAATAACTTCTCAGGTGATGCCGAATTCCACTGAAATATTACTGTTCTACACTTGGGGTTACGTTTATCGTCAGTATTTAATATGTTTTTGCTATCATTCTTGTTATTGAGAAATGTTAGTAATCTCTGGAATGATACTAATAACGTAAGTAAGTCACAGACAGCTGACATTAGAAGCGTACGCCACTATGAACTACAGAATAAAAAGTGAGACCAGGTTGTACGAAGCGAATTGGCGGAGGTTTAAACGATCACCGACATAAGAACATCAGTTACGTCAGCCAAAGACTGTCCTGTCACGACAGCTCTCGTAACTTGACATTTTACTTTCTAACGGTCTGAACTGGTTTAATAACTTAATCACGCTCGACTACTATGTTCAATTGACCCTAATTTCTTAGCTGAATCAAAAGAATATTCACGTTTCTCTGTTCAGATAATTCTAACCTTTTACACACTACATAAAAAAAAAAACGCAAATTACAATCAGTGGGGACTGCCGACAGAAGTGAAAACTTAAAACTATGAACATCATAAGCGCAAAGCATCATACTTTATAGCTACAGATATACTAAATAATAATAATTCCGTGCAGCCGTAATGACCTAGTGGCAGGGTTTCTATTGCCAGAGCTTTCCGCCCCTGTCATAGCGGCTTTAACCTAACCTGGTAGTGCTACCAGGTACAGGGGACCTACAGTTTAACGCGGAATCCGATCCACGGAAGCGTTCTGGCGTATTTCACACTAAACAGCAAGCTATGCCAGTAGTGAAGGTCGGGTTAGCCGGCCTCGGTAGCGTAGGGGCTAGAGTGCCGAAGGCCGCCGGTTCGAATCCGGCCGCGGGCATGGATGTTTAAGTGTTGTGTGTCTATGTGAATGTCCTGTCCGTCCTGTGGCGTCCATACATTGGAATAATACACACTGAGAGCTACAATAATTACATAGAGCTGGCTGTATGGCCTCCGTTGCCAAATGCCATTAAAAAAAAAAAAAAAAGGTCGGGTTAATAGACTATGAAAATCCCCGCCGAAACAGAGATTCGAACCGGAGACTTTTTGTTCGCCAGTCAGACACATTAACCACCAAACCGCAACAGATATATTGTTAATTTTTTATAAGTATGTCGGTAATGCGAACTCATAAGAGTTTACCCATTTAAAAGTCACCCAACGCGCCTAAAGAAATTTTAACTTCAAAAACTAAAAATCTAACTTAGTACACAACCTGACGCTTCGACGAATCTTCCCGAATTAGACGTAACAAGCTATTATGTCAGAGGCAAGAAGGCTAATTCCTTTCTTCAGGGGCCTGCAGTTTAACGTGTAATCAAAACCATGGTACGTGCCGGCGTAGCTCACATAATCATATACAACTCCTAAAAATTTCTGCGGGATTTGAACCTGCAGTCGGAGAGAGAACTTTTGGATGTAAGTGCCTTAACCGCTGAGCTACCAGACCGCCTTGTTTTGAATGCTAACTACAACCAAAATTGGATAAAAACTGTATGTTTGTATAAAGATTTTGCAAAAAGCATCCAACGCGCAACAGGTTGATGACGTAACGTCAGGAACTAACAGATTTACCCCCGTCCAAACAACGCGTAACGCGCCTATAGTAGGTTTCACTTCAAAAGTAGTTTATTGTAATACCTGCGTTGTAGATATCATTTATCTGTGATGTTTGGACATCGCTTATTAAATCCAGATGCACAGTTTGATAATTACTGTGAAGGGTCACGAATGATTAGCAGTGGGCTCGCTATGAACTTTCATGGTGGTTATCTTTTGAGAATCATGACAAACGGCAATATTTTCCTTCTCTAACTTGCTGCGTAAGAAATTTTAATTGGAAGACGTATCACAACCTTCAAACTCCGTTGCTGCAGCTATCTCAGTACTTCTTGCAGACAAAGAGACATGATTAGCACAAAAATTTGGAATGGGACATTTTAATGTGATGTAGGTTTGCTGGAATCGGCCATTTTTATTTTGTGCTGGTTCGTCAAATGTTCAAATGTAGTTTCAGGAACATTATAGACAAAATACAAGGCAAGCGGTTCCCAATTTTTTTGGTCACGGAATCCTAATTGATCATACATTTTTGACGGATCCCCATTTTTATAAGCGTAAGCTGAAAAACCAGTCTCGCATCGGTAAGTCGTCACAAACGGAAGCAGAACCTTCTCGTGGCGCGGTTATGACTCTTTTCAACGAACATTTTATTTAATTCTCGGACGGAACACGGAACCTTTAAGATCCTTCCACGCAATCGCAGGGTTCCGCGGACCACCATTTGGGAACCACTGCTCTAGGGAACACTGGGTAGTATGTAAGTACTAGGTGTAACCCCGTTAATAAGTTTTTAGTACGGTGACTGCTGTATAACAGTTCCCAGTTGGTATACAGGTGTATGTACCTAAATACCTACTTTCTCCAGTGTCTGCCCTTGGGATCCGTTAATTATCATGGCAAATTCCATCTTGTCAGGCAACTGCTTCCTTCCAATTTGAAAGGAAAGGTCAGCATCTCTATCGGGTGTTCAGAGAATCAAGCGTGAAACGAAAACAACCTTACTTTCGGCACATCCACTCAACATTTTGTTTTGAGAATTATCAAGTTTGAGTGTTTATAAAGACAAAAAAAATGAGTTTTCAGATCACAGGTCCTGACTGCATAACCTGATTTGATCTATTTCTTGAGCCTCATCGTTATTAAACATCTTACGGTTAAGTTAAACCAAACTTACATTGCACGGACTCTAAAATTGACCAAATAAATACTTTTAGAGATAAAAAATGAGAGCTAAGGGTTAAATTGCATGACTGTATGACGCGATCTGGTTTAATCTCAGTGAGGAGGCTATATGCAAGAAATTTCGTATGAAGTAGACAAGGGAGGCCAACTAGATAGTGCAACTATAGATCTTTCAAACGATTTGATAGTGTGCCATAAAATGGTGCTAAATATGGTAAACACTACTGGCGAGGATGAAAAAGTGATTTATTGGCTAGAAGAATTCTTAAAAGGTAGAAAGAAAAAGTTAGGGTAGGAAATGCAGTATCAAAGGAAGTGGAAGAGAAAATCGGAGTGCCACAGGGTAGTTTATTGGGACCATTGCTATTATTCATTCTAATGAATCATTGTGTAGTTGGGTTACTATCAAAAGTTAGATTGTTTGCAGATGACATAATGCTCTATAAGAGGATCGAAACGGGGGAAGACTGAATATCTGCAAGGTGATCTGGACGGGTTGTCTAGCTGGGCAGGTCAACATTGGATCAAGATAAATGCAGAGAAGAGTCAGCTCATTAGATACACAGATAAAAAAATAAAGATAAGGTGAGGAAAAAATTGCTTGTTGAGGACTTTAAATTAAGTACCTTGGCATAATATTCGACAGAAAACTCAACTGGACAGGATATAGTGCTAAGGTAGTAGGAAAAGGTTCCAAAACCCTCCACTTGTTGGAGAGACTGATGCGGGGATATACCAATGAAGTAAGGGCATTGGATTACAAAACGTTGGTCAGACCACTGCTTGAATATGGTAGTGTAGTATGGGATCCACATTTTGGGTATCAGATACAGGAGTTGGAGGGAGTGCAAAGAAGGGCTGCGACATTTGTCTCTGAAAATTACCGCAGAAGACAATCAGTAACCGATATGATAAAAGAGCTGGAATAGGATTAATTGCAAGACAGGAGGAGGGTGAAGAGAATCACCGTATAGTACAAAGCGTATATTGGTGATGAGGCGTGGAAAGCAATTGGTGGAATAAATAAGAGAGGTGCTTGGAAGGGAAAAGATAACCATGACCACATATTGGCACTCGATTTCTGGCATAAGGGTGTGGGGAGATTTCGATTTGTAGGTAAGGGGGTTAGTGATTGGAATAAATCACCAAGAGAAATGATAAATAACTTACCAAAATCGCTAAAAGAGTTTAAAATTAGTAGAGGGAAAAAGAGGATGGATAAAGGAAAGGAAAAAAGAATGGGTGTGTAGGGAAATTATCACCCATCACAATTAAATTAAATTAAATACGAACTTGAAATGTAATTGACCCTAAAGGTTTTACTCTGCAATATTTGAAGAATTTCTGTTGATTTTGAAGGGACTTCGAAGTGTTAACATGAGCAGTAACGATATTGCCATATAATAAAGTAACTGTTGCCCGCGACTCCTACTTAGATTTTTTGCTAGAATTGGATATGAAAAGCTGTAAGCTACGTAAAACGTATCCCACAAACTGACTGCGAGAGAAACAAAGCCTGAGCGACCGATGTAGCACTAAGCCGCGTTCCCACGACGTCTTGCAACGAAGGTGGGACGGGACGGGACGGGACGGGTCGGATACTCAACAACACGCCATGGGAACAGGACCGCCTCTGCTAGCGGGGACGAGACGCAGCTACCCACTCTGTGTTGGTAAACATCACAGGCGTGCGTAGTGGAGCGCTGTTGCCATCATTTTGCAACAGCGGTGTGCACCCCTTCTGTTGCTGTAAAGTGCTCTGTGCCCATCGACACTAGGCAACGTGGTGGGGAGGTGGCGGCGAGGTAAGCGAGTGCTAACCTGCGGCGCGCGCTCGTCCCTACACTTCGGCTAATGAGGTCCCGTCCCGCCCCGCCTTCGTTACAAGACGTCGTGGGAACGCGGCTTTACAGAGACTTTCACACGCTATCCGTCTCTCTGTCACCATTCGGTTAGTTTTCATAATTTCATGACAAAATATGTTATTTATCCCAAGAAAAAATATCACATGTTCTTCCCAATGACACGTGGTATTTTCTTGTCAAATTTCATCATGATCGGTTTGGTCGTTTACTCGTAAAAACGTAACAAACAGATTGAGTTACTTTAAAAATTTATAAAATCAATGTAGATTTACAAAGCTTTACTAACACCGATGATACATTACACAGTTCCAAAGAACTCTATGCAATTGTGATAATCGTATCATTTACCGAAAAATATTTTGAAATCAATACCACTGTTCATCCCACAGAGAACAAAGCATCGTAGCTGTTTTGTGTCCTGATATTACTGTACAATTAGAGTGTGTTCACATTCCATTGTGAGTCACCGTTAACAAATGTCACAAGGCCTCTTGTTTTATTCTGGATGTTTACTTCCGACAGCGCACGTGCCACATCTGTCGCCTCTTTCAAAAGGAAGACCTCCCTGCGTTTCCTGTTTGCAAAGCCACACTGTTGTTTAGAAACATTGCACCAACTGAAGTGCGTCGGTATTGACTGCAGGCCTTTGGGAACTTGATTCTTGTCTGACAATTGGGCTGTACAACTGCTTTCTCTCGCAGTCCTCCGTTAGTCTAAACAGGATACTCTACCGGATGCGGAAGCACAACTTACGGTGTTGCACTAGAAATTGTACCAATATCAAGCATCTTTCAAGATACATCCATTTTGGTGGGACGTGTTGTCGTTATTGATTTCCAACCTTGGATCATAACATGACTGTACGTTGCTAGGGGTCAGTTGATATGGCCACGGCACCATTATATCGGTACTAACAACTCGTTAGTTATGATACGTGTATATGCAAACAACTGCACTAACAGTTGTTTATCCATTGCTTCATCATCAACGTTAATACGCAATCAGTGAACACTAACATGTCTCACTTCCGACTAATTTCTTCATTCCTTGGCGTAGTCCCTATATTCCTGCCTTAGTCTTCTGGTGTTGCGACGATTAGCCATCGAATCATTGAGCAAAATGACGAACCAGCTTGAGTGCTGCTGTAAATGTTAATCCACGCCGCTTTCCTTTCGACAAATAGTTTGTAGTAGCATGCTCCTTCATTCAATTTTCTAAGTTATCTCCTACTGTCTCTTCCCATTGTATCTTCAACATTTTGTTTCACCACCACATGTTCAAAACTTTCTGTTTCTTCTTCTAAGTTTTGCATAGATCAAGGTGTTTGAGGCCTAGATACATGTACTCTAGACATCGCTACTAAAAAATCCAATGATACATTTCCGAACGTAAAAAAATGTGTTTTTGAAAAACACGTTTATGGCTTCAATTGTATTACCTACCTGCAATATCCTCCAGTATTTGAGGTTAATAACCCAACCTGGGATATTTTTTCCTTTCAGAAAACACGTTTGGTATCTTGTTTCCGCCTCTTGTCGACTTCATGATTTTTGTCCTTTATGTTTGTTTCGATGATGCCTAAAAACCACTGAAACACTTCAACGAAGAGAATTACCCACTAGATGCTGATTAGTGCCAGAAGAAAAAAATCGAATCCCAGCAGCACTATAGGACGAGAAAACGATTACTTCTATCTACTTTAAGCGCATGAACGTAAGATTTTCTCTGTATGGTCACATTTGCCACTGGGCCAAAGTCCACGAATTTTACCCCTTAAATTTATGCTGCATGGATGTTTGGGTAATTTTTTCTTGGGACATAACGTTACTTTATTCGATGTTACGTTGATTCTTGCCAATTTTAGATGCTAAATATAGAAAGACAATGGATTCATTAGTTTCTCAGCTATCACCGCGAAACTTTAGATGCTTCAGCAGTAGTGTCTAACAAACAGAACGTGAAAAAAATTGTAATCAACATTTGAGTTTCGTCATTTTATTACAGAACACGCATTTTCATGTTATTTTTCAGTTGACGTATGAGCCAACTCTTGGTAGCTTCCCCAGTGTTACGACTGGCTCTAGTATGCGCGTTATATCTCTAGTTGTGCCACTGACATGCATTAATCATATACTCGAGCAGCACTACATACGCTAGACACAGTCACATCTCTGTACTTTCAGTCTTACTGCAACATTGTGAAACGCACCGCGAAGCGAGGGGAAATGTAATTTTTAAAAAAATATAAGCACAATTAACTATTAAAATGTCAACATAAAATTTTCTACTAGGCTAAACTAAAAACTATATTTTGATGATGATAGTAATTTCTTGTGTCTTAATGATCTACTATATGAGATTCTATTGATTACGTAATCCATCCATGTCGTAACCATCTAATAAAACCCAGTAATTGTATTGGGTAAATCGAACCAAAAGTCTTATGTGTTTTAATTATTATTACAGTGGAAGACATAGGTCTGGATTGGAGGACTACCCATGATCAGCAGCTGTTCATGGACCGGACGAAGTGGAGAGTGCTCGTGACTGGAGCTGGAGAATGATGAGTTCAATGGCCTTCGGTCATTACAATAATACAGCTAGCTTCAGATATTTAATTACATTTATGCCTTAAGCATTTATTAATTTTCCGTTAAACCTTATTAAAAAACTATGACATAATAAATCTACTACAATTGTATACTGCCAGATAATTATTTCCTACACAACAGTACGAATATGTAATTGGTTGCTCCTAATAACAGCATTACTGTATGGCATAAAATTGAGTTAAAATGCGATACTTCACAGAAATAAATATTTCAGAAGAAACATAATTAAAAGCTAATATCCGCCTCAATTACGCAAAGGGCTACAGTTTTACGTGATTTCCGAAATTCAAAGTCGCAGTAGACATTACGATGAAAAAGAAATAATTAATTTCAATTCATCATACGTGCAACTAGAGTGAACAGGACTCTCGCTTTGTCAATAACAGACAGAATATGCCTACTGGATACGACATTCGTGCAAATACACTGAAGAGCCAAAGAAACTGGTACACGTGCCTAATATCGTGTAGGGCCTCGCGAGCAAGCAGAAGTGCCGCAACACGACGTGACATGGACTCGAATAAGTGCTGGAGGGAATTGACACCATACATCCTGCAGGGCTGTCCATAAATCCGTAAGAGTACGAGAGGTTGAAGATCTCTTCTGAAAGGCACGTTGCCATGTATCCCAGATACGCTCAGTAATGTTCATATCTGGGGAGTTTGGTGGCCAGCAGAGGTGTTTAATCTCAGAAGAGTGTTCCTGGAGCCACTCTGTAGCAATTCTCGACGTGTGGGATGTCGCATTGTCATGCTGGAATTGCCCAAGTTCGTCGGAATGCACAATGGACACGATCTGCCAGAATGCGTACGTACGTGTCACCTGTCAGAATCGTACCTAGACGTATCAGGGGTCCCATGTCACTCCAACTGCACACGTCCCACACCATTACAGAGCCTCCACCAGCTTGAACAGTCTCCTGCTGACATTGTCTCCATACCCGTACACGTCTATCCGCTCGATACAATTGGAAACGAGACTCGTCAGACAAGGTAAAATGTTTCCAATCATCAACAGTCCAATGTCGGTGTTGACGGGCTCAGGCGAGGCGTAAAGCTTTATGTCGTGCAGTCAGAAAGGGTCCATAAGTGGACCTTCGTCTTCGAAAGCCCTTATCTTTGACGTATCGTTAAATGGTTCGCACGCTGACACTTGTTGATGGCCCAGCATTGAAATCCGCAGCAATTTGCGGAAGGGTTGCACTTTTATCACGTTGAACGATTCTCTTCAGTCGTGGTTGGTCCCGTTCTTGCAGGATCTTTCTCCGGCCGCAGCGATGTCGGAGATTTGATGTTTTACCGGATTCACGATATTCACGGTGCACTCGTGAAATGGTCGTACTGGAAAATCCCCACCTTATCGCTGCCTCAGAGATGCTCTGTCCCATCTCCCGTGCGCACGTTAAAACTCACTTAAATCGTGATAACCTGCCATTGTAGCAGCAGTAACCGATCTAACGCCTGCGCCAGACACCTGTTGTCTTATACAGGGGTTGCCGACCGCAGCGCCGTACTCTTGAGTGTTTACATATCTGTGTGTTTGCATACGCAAGCCTATATCAGTTTCTTTGGCTTTTCTATGTATGTTGTAAATGTGCTTTATTTTCACAAATTTGTAAATACAAAACGACGTAAATTATCCGTTAAAACAGAAATGTAAAAATTACTCCTGTAGTGATAGAATAATTATTCAATGTGTTTGTTTTGTACACAGTTTTTTCAGATAGTACTACTCCAGTCATTGTTTCGAGAGATGAATAAACTTTTAGGTGTAACATAATTATTCCTGTGTTAAACGAAGTTCAGGCAACTCCCTTTTCTATTTCGTTATCCTATTCATACAAAAACTTTAGTTTATCGCTTTGGAATTATTTCCGTTCGTAACCCCTTATGAGGCATTCATAACCATTCGCCACGCTCATCGTCATCTATATTTTTTTAACGTTTCCACTTTCGCAGCTCGCTCGGCACAACCTCTTGCAGAAGCAATACAAAGTTGCACCTCACCTGCCACCTGCTTGTTAGACCTCTCGTAGTTTTGATGGGGGAAGCACATGTCTCGCCATTTCTCTGTTAAACGTGTAACCTGTGTTCTATGTGGTCAGTGTAGTTTTGTTTGTATAGTTTACGAGTCGGAGATTGGGGAGCGTCTCACCATTCACCAAGGTGAGTGCGGAAAACCACGTAAAGCCGCATTCAGAACGGCCAGTGCACGTTGCCTGTGGGACCGTCGTGCTTCCACAATACAGTGTAGTGGCGCATTAACACGCCCGACCACATTGCTGGACCGAGCGTGGCGGTGTAACGGATAGCGTTCTCGCCTCGCATTCGGGAGGACGGCGGTTCGATCCCCGTCCGGGCATCCAGATTTGGGTTTTCCATGGTTTCCCAAATCACTCCAGGCAAATGCCGGGATGCTTCCTTCAAAAGGCCATGGCCGAATTCCTTCCCATTCCTTGCCCCCATCCTTGCCCCCCATCCTTTCCCGTCTCTAAAGACCTAGATGTTGAGAGACGTAAATGCAATAAAAAAAAAAAAACACATTGCTGGGTTACTTACCCCCTTTAATGTTATTTATTAGCTGCCTTACTGAACGAAATCTCATTATTCTTTTAATAATCTGACTTTGCAGTGGAAAAAGCGTTAAGAAAATGGATATTTGAAATCAAACTTTTAAGTTTAAAATTATTACTATGCGAGTAACGATGTTTGATCCAATTAATCACCAATACGAAATACAAATTTTAGTTATACTTCTTATGAATTACAGAATTAGTATTGCAGTCTGTTTTCCTTTGCAAAAAAAAAAATTAAGTTTCAGTTGATAATTTACTTCTTTTTTTTTTTCAAAAAAAGAAACAGAAGACTTTCGAAATGTATCTAAATCTGACCGTAACATGTCACTACAGCGATCAAGGCGTAATAACAAACGACAGTTTTATTTTTGAAGTGAAAACTTCTATCGGCGCATTTCGCGATGTTTGAACGGGATGAAATCTGTGAATTCGTGACGTCACGTCAAAAACATTCCACCTGTTGGCATATGCTACGCCTTTCGCAAAATCTTTATACAAACACACAGTGTTTATCCAATTTTTACGGAACTTTGCATACATATACTTTAAAACAAATAGAAAAACACTGTTTACCTTTGACTTACGGAAGGCTAAACCCTCTCCTCCTTCCCCCCCCCCCACCTCCTCTCCTTATTTTCTGTCAACATTGTTGATACAAACCCACGGTTTTTAATCCAATTTTGATAGTACTTAGCACACATATACATCAAACAACGTCGTCTGGTAGCTCAGTGGTTAAGGCGCTTAGTTCCCAAAAGTTCTCTCCCCGGACGTGGGTTCAATCCTGCAGTGAGTATGAATGTTTAGGAGTCGTATTTGATTATATGAGCTACGCCGGGACGTCCCGTGGTTCTGATTCCACGTTAAACTGCTGGATCCCGAAGAAAAGAATTAACCTTCTAGCCTCTGCAACAATAGGTCGTTACATCTCCTTCGGGAAGATTCGATGAACCGTCGGGTTCAGGACTAAGTTAGATTTTTAGTTTTTGAAGTGAAATCTTCTTTAGGCGAGTTGGACTTTTTTTTTTTTTCAATTGTAAAAATCTTATGAGATCGCATTACCAATATTCTAATGTTAACAGTATATCTGTTGCTGTCTTGTGGCTCAATTGTTAACGTGTCGTGTCTGACCGGCGAACGAAAGGTCCCCGGTTCGAATTTCTGTCTTGGTGGGGATTTTCATAGACCATTTACCCAATCTTCACCTCTGGCATAGCATTCTGTGTAATGCGAAGTACACTAGAACGTTTCCGTAGCTCGGATTCCACGTTGAACTGTAGGTCCCTTGTACCTGATAGCATTACCGGGTTAGGTTAATGCGGCTAAGACAGGGGCGGAAATCGCAGCCAATAGAGACCCTGTACCAGGTCCCTACATCCACACGAAATTATTATTATTATCTATATATATATATAAAGATGAATGTATGTATGTTTGTTTGTTTGTTCTTCATACAAATCCACAGTTTTCATCCGATCTCGATGAAACTTTGTACACTTATCCTTTGAAACCGGGATAAAAATACTGTCTACATTTGGTTGAAAAATTATATGTATAAATAATACATGTTGTCTTATAATTTCGAAAAATTACTGAACGGCGATAGACAGCCGCGTTGGATGTCTAGGTCTCTGTATTGCATTTCCATGCAGCGGTAAGGTAGCTCAGTGGTTAAAGCGCTTGCTTACTGATTTTTGTATCGTGGTCTCCGGTTCAAACCTCCGTGGAGGCAAAGATTTTTAAAAATTGTTTTTGATCGTAAGAGTCACGCCTGGACCGTCGGTTATTCGGACTGAATGTTAAAACTGTAGATATCACAAATTTAGAGGTTCAATGCGAGGCAAATCGTAGGTAGTCTTGCAATGCTGTAGGTGTACAATTTTTTGCGTTATAATGATCCCTCAGGGGTTGTTCGCAGTCAATGTGTGTGTGTGTGTGTGTGTGTGTGTGTGTGTGTGTGTTTGTGTGTGTGTGTGTATGATCTGCAGTAATAATATTATAAATGCGGAAGTAAGTCTCTTTGTTTTTGTTACGTTTTGACGACTAAATGGCTTTACCGATATTGATGGAATTTGACAAGAAAATCTGAAGAAAAGGCACAGGATATTTTTTCCGTAACGATTAACAGTTGTAGTCACGAAATTTTGAGAACTTATCGAATGGTGGCAGAAATATGTTGGAAATTGATACTCTTCAAGAGACAGGTTCGATGGTAGAATGATATAGTGATAGCTTTCCTGTCATATTATGCCAACTCGGTGTTGTTTGGGACCAATCCTTCGTTGCCCACAGCTTTCTATATTCAATTCTGGCAAAGAATTTCTTAATCCACGCGTACGAAGTCGCGGGTATCAGCTAGTTTAGTATATCTGTAGCTATAAGTATGACATGTTCGCGTTAGATATTAATAGCTTTAAGTATTCACTTCTGTTGGCAGTTCTCAATGACTGCCAGTAGGTTCTTCAAAAAAAAAAAAAAAAAAAAAAAAAAAAAAATACAGTGGTTACGAAAATTTCTGACAGGCAGTCCTCTGCTTTGCAGTTTACGTATGTATTCCTGCTCTGTGCGCTGTGTGATGTTAGCGCTGCTGGTGTAGGCCATTCAGCCGTGAGCCGAGTGCCGATCGCAGCCTATGGTCTCTGATTGTTCCTTTCCGCATGCGGGCTAAATGACGCTGGTGTATTGCCTCTGACGTTCACCGATAACAGTTTGTGCATCCGACCGTCCCTTGTCTGATACGGACAATGTAATTACCAGAGTCCACCACACGGGCATGTGCGCTGCAGACACTGTTTCAGATTAGTAATGGCTTCCTTCTCAAATGTCTCTCTTGTTTTTCTCCACTCAGACGATTTTTGCTTTGCGGCTTATTTTTATACCACAGTGCTCATTAACCTGTATTACATTTTAGTATTCTTTACCCTAAAAACAAATCACCCATTAGAAGGAAACATCTTATATAATTTATAATTCGTCGTAAGAAATTCTTCAATGGACAAATTTCATTGTACAAATTTCATTTTGGTAGAATAGCGTATCGCAGGACTAAAGATGGTTATTGTCAGATGCAATATCGCAGAGAAGACTCTCTGGTTGTATATAGTAAGTAGTAAAGCAACAGCCGTGTATGGTGGAATGAATCTGTTTTAAGGTAGTTGTGTTGAACTGGAAACAATAAGAAAGATTAAATAAATATAGAAGAGAAAATTGGATAATTTGTTAATCAAATAATTAAAAGCTTAAAGGGAATTCGAATAAAAATAATTGAGTATTCCATTTCAGCGAAAAATCGGTAAGATTCAAACCGCGTAATAAAAAAATAGTAATCTTACACCATTCAGATACACCACTGTTTGAATTCGTCATCAGGCAAGAATGGATCCAAAACTGGAGGGTGTATATATATATATCTCCGTCAGTGTGGCTACGCGCGTTAAGACGCCACAACGCAGGATCTTGGAGGTACAACGGGACCATGTTCGACCCCGCCTACAGGCCGTCCTGTTTGCTGTTTTTAGGTGGTTTTCCGCAGTCACATAGTAGGATTCTGGGACGGTGCCCTATCTCCGCCTCTTAAACTACAAATTTCACAAACAAAAATACATATATCATAGGAAACATAAGGTACGCGGATCGCAGACATATGACAACACTCAAGCTCTGCCCGCACTGCTATGTACTCGTACTTAGTTCTGAGCGAGTTTATCAAGTCATACCGGGTTACTTCAGTCAGCAGGGCTGAGGTGCCTCGGTTTCTGAACAGACTGTTCCATTATGGCTTTTCAATTGAGTACTTTAAACTATAAAGACACTTATAATAAGCAAGTGTCATGTATGACGTCACATGTCACGCCATGACGTCAATCTATGACGTCGCATTATTACTTCACGCTTTACGCTATTTTCCTTGGTAATGCACTTCATTTAATAACATTTGTAAGTATCCGCGAATAAATTAACTGACATAACACTGAAATGAAAATATATATTGCGTTTATATCGACATATCAATCATTAGATGCTTATATTTACGTAATATTCGTTTTATTTAAAAGTATTCGTTAATATTTTTGGTCACAGATATGTAAGCTTTAATTTTCGCAATATTCGCTGTAGTTTTGGTAGATTGTTAATAGAACTGGATATTACAGCAGAGGGTATGAGTAATTTTTTTTCTTAAAAATAGTTTGTTTTCATGAGTGTTCTGTTACTTAAATCATTATTTCGTTTTAACGAAAGTAGTTCTACACTCATCGCGACTATACAGCATATATTACAACCTAATATTACGTGGAGTGACGTAAGTTGTTAAAATTTATTTTTAATTCCGGGGACTTTCCGAACCTTCGCGAAACTGATACTAACCTGTTAAAATTTACATCAGTCGATTCGTAAATATGTCCTCTTCACGTTTTGCGTTGTTACTTTGCGGAAAAGTCGCTAGAAATTTAATTAAAAATGCCGAAATACGAAAGGCTGAGCAACTGCGAAATGCTGCAAGCACTGCAAAAATAACATAAAAATTATCGGTACTGGGATCATTTCAACCTAAACAGTTTCGTTTTATAATAGAAATCGTGGTTAAGTTGAAATACGGTCTGGACCAAGTTAAAAAATTTTGCGAAATTGTTGCTATACGGCATCCATCATGGAACTGGCACAGTGGTGAATGTGATGCAGTCCCCTTAATTCCTTTATTTTACTGATGCCATATTTCAGCTGCATGTAACTGTGTCAGCCATTCAAAGATTGTATTATCTATCTGAATCACGAATATAAAAAAGGAAGATGGAAGAACCTATACAGATTTTTTATTTAGTTTATATCACGAAGCATTATTACCACTAAAATGCGATATAGTACATGTATTAATAGGCGTGTGATTGAAGTATTGTTTCACTGGCGGCAAGCTTAGCGTAGTATGTGGGGGGCAAGTTTATGTCGCGATACATGACGTCACTATCAATGCGCGTGTGATTGAAGCTTTGATTTTGATATTAGCCGATATTGTGGTTGGGTTGAAATTCAGCCTGGACCCGAATAAAAAAATTAACCTTATCACAGCAAATGCACATTGAATTTAGTTATTATCAGTTATTGAAGCAGCTTTCATAAGTACTGTGTCACATTTTGACGGCATGTATCACGATGTAAACTACCCCCGTATGTGGTTAGGTTTAAATGCAACCTGGACCAGGATGATAACTGAAACCTTTTGTTACAGCGCAAGGTACTAGTAATTGCATTTATATTCTAACAATTCAATTTATTTAAACAATTGCTAAGAAATTAATAGCTACAACACTGTAAGAAAAGTATGAATTTTGTTTAAATTGGCATATTAATTATCAGTTGCTTTTTTTATTTAAATCAGTACTTGGTTTGAATGAAATAAGTTCCAAATTGATCGCGATCTATGCGGGCTAAACCACAATTAAAACTAATATTACGTGGAATAACGTAAGTTGTTAAGATTGATTTTTAACATCCTTTGTTTTCACTGGGGTCATTCAAGTGGACAACTGTAACTTTTTGCTACATCACAAGGGACGAGAAATTACAGCACATTGATATTTATTTTATAACAATTCTATTTAGGTAAGCAACTAAAAAAAATGAATTGCAAGAACAATCCGATAAACCTGTCATTTTTGAGGGGTTTTGTGGCTAGTATTTATATATTTGGTTGTGTATTCACTTACATGCAGCAGACACTTCAGTACCATATACACAACTGTAACAGTGAAAGATAATACAATATCAGTGTCATCTGTATGTAGTAAACTGCGAAAATAGGCAGTCGAAAAGTCTGATACTTTGTATTTGATTTTTACTTCTCTAGAACACCAGCAGGGTAAAGATACTACCTTAACCTCATCGGTAGTTACTGGGTAATAGGCTGACTGGGCCTAGGATGACGTTCACGGCGATCAACTTCGATCAGATATAGAAGTGCAGTCGGTTACTCTTTCCACTTAGCTACGCTATCTTTTCTTTTACAGAGTTTTGTTTTTTTTTTCACCTTTACTCAGTATGAAACAATATTTTAGACTCGAAACTTGCGATTCTGAGATTAGTCGCAAATGCAAACTTCATCCATTCGCCAGGCTGCCCACTATTGGCGAACAAATCGCGCGTCATCATTCGACCTGGTCTTTGGAGTGACTGGCTCCTTTGAGTTATTGACATTATTATAACGCTAATTATTCTGATTCTTTTATTATTTATGGCTTTACACCTCGTAGAGGTCGTTAGAGGTGGGATGGGATTGAGGGCAAGGAACAGAAAGGAATTCGGCCATGGCTTTTTGAATGAGGCATCCAGACATTTGTCTGGAGTGATGGATGTGGAGTGATTAATGGGTCCACTGCAGCCGTATAATCACTTGCCACAGAGTCAAACTCCGTATCGATAGCAGTATCGACCGAGGCCTCGCGGCCGTTTCGCTGACCCCGTTTCTGTTCGGGCAAGATCGCTGATTGGCCGGGTAAGGGAGCCTGCGTGCGTGAACAGGACCCTCTCCCGCATACTCGCTGGAACTCCTCCATTGACGCTGACTGTGCAAATTTAACCCTGCATGCGCTGCGTAATTTCCATGTTGGCGGAGAGTTATGAGCGCTTAGTTGGTTTTATGTCGTCCGTGAGATGGTCTAAACTTTGACACCTACTCAAATGAGAGTGTCTCTAAAAGAGCGCCATAAAGAAACTAACTGATGGTTATTGCGGTTTAGAAATTTCTCTCTTGTGGCTATTGTCGCAATTACGCATCAGCCTACGTAGTTTGAAATGGGGCACACATACGCTATCAACTTTGTACGGCAATACTTTCAGCCAACAGCTTTAATTTAATATAATTTAATTGCGATGGAGAGCTTGCTACGTTGGAAGTTTTTCTATTTCTCACCAATTTTGCGCGTTACTAATGTCAACTTAAAATTGTAACAGCGTTTATTGTTAAATTAATCATCATTTCTCTTGGTAATTTATTCCGATATTTGACCCTCTTACCTACGAAAGAAAATATTCCCAAACCCCTATGTCTGAAATCGAGAGCCAGCTTCTGCTGTAACCTTGGTCATCTTTTCGCTTCTATGGATCTGTAGTATCTCTTCCATCAGTATCATTAGATGCCAATTCATCAATATATGCCTTGTACACTCCCATGACTCTCTTCGCCCTCCTCCTGTCTTCAAATGAATCCCATTCCAGCCTCTTTATAATATCAGTTACCAACTGCGGTAAATTCCAGAGACAAATCTAGCAGCCTTTCTTTGAACTCCTTTCAACTCCTGATTTTGATACCCAAAATGTGGGCCCCATATTAAACACGGCAGTTCTATCATTACCGTGGCGCCAAAATCTGATGATGAATTCTTGCAGCACTCGACGAAATAAATCGAAAATAAAGAATAAAATTTTTTGATATCTCGCTTGGTTTTCGAGATATAGCATGTTAAAAATCAGCCATAGGTATAGTTCCTTCTGCTTTTGATGTTTTTTCTTCTGGTCCAGGCCGTATTTCAACCTAACAACAATCACACCCATAGTGCATTTCCACCATGTTGATATGGTGTTTTTGGTCCAGGCCGGATCTCACCCTTACCTCATCACTTTTGAGATACAATATCTCGAGAACTAAGCGAGATATCAAAAAACTTTTTTCTTTATTTTCCATTTGTCTCATCGAGTTACGTAAGAATTCATCATCAAATTTGGCTATAGCGAAATTTTTCTTCTGATCCAGGCCGTATTTCAACCTAACTACTTCAATTTTGAGATACGATATCTCGAGAACCAAGCGAGATATCAAAACATTTTATTCTTTATTTTCGATTTGTTTTGTCGAGTTCTATAAGAATCAATTATCATATTGTGGCGCCACGGTAATGATAGAATCCCCTTAAACACCATATTCAAGCAATGGTCTGACCACTGTTTTGTTACCCAATTCCCTTGCTTCTGTGGTACCCTCCCTCCCCCCCTCATCACTCTTTAATATAAGTGAAAGATTTTGATAGCTTTTGGTACTACCTTTCGACTTTATAATATTTTGCCTTTTTACTATATGCATCTCGTCTTTCACGGAACGCCACGTATAATATTTGTGCTCTTTACTAACCTTCTTGCTAATGTTTAAAGTTCCAATATTTCTTCTTTATACCTCCAAAAGAATAAAGATAACCAACAAAAACATTCACTTGGTTTTTATATTAACTTTCATTAATTTGTTATTTCTTTTAGTGCACAGAAACAACTCGCAGTTTATCCGAACGTCCGCCGTGCATACCGCTTTCATCTCTTCTCCTTGCCCAAAGATCTTCTTCTTGTACGGTTTATCGTCCAGAGATTTTCATGTACTTTGTTCATCTGGTAATAACGACGCGTGGATTTCTTTGACACAATACTTAAGAAATAATAATAACACGGTATAAAGAACTTTTAACAACATACACATACAATCAGCTTAACATTAATCAGATACAAAATAGTGAATCGAAAATACCACTGTCAATAAACAATTCCCACAGAAATAACATAAAAAAAGAAACATTAATTACTAACTCTTCAAAACCTAAAAGGCTGTGTATCCCTACAACTTGTCCTGCCTATTTATCATTTTTTTAATGACATTCGGCTTTTTAGCCATCATTTGTGTTTCATTTTTCCTCAAGTATGTTTGACTCCTCAAGTGTTGCTGATAATCTCAAGTGTAAGGACAACACAGGACGAACACAACACTTAATTAAAACCATTCTTGCCCTGGGCCGGACTCGAACCGGGACGGGAAGCCAGGTCGCTAGCCCCGATCTACCGAGGCCGGCATCATGTTATGCCAAGGTATTTACATTTCAAATCTTCAACAAGCAATTCCTACCCCACTTTATAATCATAATCGACCTTTAGGTTTTTTTATCTATGTGGGGAAATTGGAATGAGAAAATAATGTGTCCAGAGCTATGACCCTGTGTTGCAAGGATCACTGGTTTGAGTTTTGCCTAGCTATTATTAGTTTCAATTAAATGCTTTGATTCCTTCACTGCGACAATTTTTAATAACGCTTTTGAGCAACATGCTGTTTACAGTGTAAACTACATAATGTAAGTTCCTCTTAGTACATAACAAGTCGATAGCTTTATCTTAACAAATATCGTTCTAGAGTATATTTTTTTTATTTGGTTAGATGGTAGGGAAGCGTTCACATTATGGAGGTTTAGTATCTCCCTTAGTTAATAACTGCAATGCCTGGTGATCTTTCTTTCATCCATTCAGCCAGCAACAGCTTTGTAGTATTTTGATTCTTTTCAAGTTTGCATATTGAGTTTCCATAGATTACACACATATGTAATTGACACGACACTTGATTAAAACCTCCCACGCCCGAGATCGCACTCGACCCGGCGGCTCCTCCAACGCAAAGCAAGCACGCCAGGGGTCATCCATTAATTACGTGAGGTGAAACAGGGAGGGGGGTCCATCGATATCTCAAGAAGGGAGGGGGGTCTACGGAAATCTCACGTGAGGTCGAAAAGTGGGGGTGTGGGGGGGGGCTCTCACGGACCAGATCTCACCAGCAGAAGGGGGGGGCCGGGCAGATCTCACCAGAGGGGGAGAGGGTCAAGAAAACCGGAAAAACACCTCACGTAATTTATGGATTCCCCCCTACCTGTACGCTGTCGAGGTCGGCTTCTGGTGGCGTTGACAATGCTGAAAAAACAACGTAACCTATGTTTCATCGTCCTGGAACAACTACGGATTATGCAATACCTGCATTTATGTTTTCACCTGTACCTTCATTCAGGTATTTGCATTCAACTTTGTATTAAATTACTGTGACCAAAGAAGCAATAAAGGCACACAACTCAAATTATACGTAAACTAATAAAATCCTATTTGGGAAGGTGGTTCTACGCTAGTAACGTTATGTTCAAAAAAGAAGAAAATTAATTAGATTTGTAATCATATTTTTATTCCTGGTATCGCTGTGGCAGTTGCTTGATTTCTGTAACCCAGTTACATCCCTTTAGTCTCCCCTTCTGTGAAGCAGCCCCGATAAATAACCTACCTACCGCTTCTCGTAGTCCAGCAACGTCAACTGCTGCATGTTTTTATCTACACTGTCGATGTTAGTTCTAAGCGTCCTTTTATAAAGAACATAAATAGAAACGGGATTCTATTCTCACTCAATGCTCTGTTTGACCGTTTCTTATTTTTAAACTAGTCGACACTACTCATACATTTATAGTCACTGACCATGCATAACTACTTATTCCCATTGGTCACATTACGTAAAATAATATCCATCTCTTTTCTCTTAACACACATATATTTATTCAGTCTTTTTCTTTACACAACTTAACATCACTTAAACATTTCTTGTTACATCTATTATTAAATTCCATTAACATTTCATTAGTTCAAAGCTCCACTGCTCATCATAGTTCCTCCCAGCCTTCTCTTGCTCTCCACCTCATCTTTTGTTCTTCCTATATCATTTCTTTAGCATACAGTATATCATCTATAGCTCGCTTTTCCTTGCTGCCTATTAAAGTCAGAAAAATAACATTACTATAAATATTTACGAAAATATACAAATGCCTGAAAATGCATTAACAAATAAATATACATCTGTTTGATTTACTTGATGTATGTCCTTTACATAGGGTTTCTTAAACTTTTTCAGAACCAGTAAAATGTCAAAAATAATACTACGGACCGTTAACTTATATGGACCTAATTTTGTAAGCTATGTGTAAATTATTAACCAACTTCAGCATTCGTTATCGTCACGTACCGCTGTCCCCACATTGAGGCCCTCATAAAATGTTTGTTTACTTAATCGTCAGAGGAACATCGCTCACTCTGATTCCGATCAGAAACACGTTTAGCGAATAGACCACTATAGAAACATCGAATTCATATCCTCAAATCCTGGAGATACCAATTTTTTTCTGGTCGTTGAAATATTTATGGCCTTCATAAAGTTTGACTTGTAGCTTTCATTCGCTTGTAGACTTATATAATTCCAGTACGGTATTCCTTTCATATGACCATTTTTATTGACATTAAACAAGCAATTCTTGTCTATATATATTTGGTATCTCGGAAACGGCTGTAATGATTTGGATGAACTTCCATATTTAGATAACGATTTGTTTTTAAAGTATATCCAAATAGGTTTCTTCCCTTCAAAAATGTGGTTTTACTAAAAACGGGCAATTCTTGTATTTGTTATCTTGGAAACAGCTTTAAAGCCATCTCGTAGAAGTTTGAGGTACCAGTAAGCCCACTGATATTAGTTAAGTTTCTCTTTGGTTAGAGCAAGGAACACTTATATCTTTTATCTTCTTGTACACTAGATGACCCGTGCGAATATTTCGCACAGTATCGTGGTCAGTTGGCGAATGGTAATATAATAATGTGGAAATAAGTATGCAAGTATATTTACTAATGAAAGGTATTTTATTTTGAGGAGTAATAATAAATATAACTTTTACTGTTATCATTAAATAATACATGTTTAATTGTAAAACATTTAAAAAGTAGATATTAAAAGTACAGTAGATATTGACTTTGATATGATTTTTTTCAAACTTCTTTATCTTAAAAACTTCTTTGAAAACAATATTAGCAGTTGTAATGAGATCATTGTTTACTTTTTGACCGTTTGCGTATTTAACATAAACATAAATATTACTGAATCTACGAACTCGTGAAAAAGCCACGTACGGGTATCCATACGAAAAAATAGGATCTGATAAATACAGTCCTGCTATTTAAAGCGTCCGACCTTCTGCTTTATTAATGGTCATCGAGAAGGTTACTGTTATTGGGAATTGTTTTCTTATCATTTGGAAAGGCACGTTAGGATCAGAAGGTATGGAGTTAATGCGAGATATGAGCATAGTTTTATGAAACTGAACACTGACGATGTACTCGTCTAAGTGAATTACCACTAATCTAGCACCATTAATTAATCCCTGATTAGCTTTAACAGTTCTGTTTAACATAATAACAGCATTTTCCTTTAAAAACAATTTATGACATGATAAACCATAAGATCTCGGAAGTGGCTCCAGTGATTTGGGTGAAATGTCATATGCAGATAACGTTTAGCTTTTCAAGTTTTTAACACAATTAAAAAAAACAAAAAAAACGAGTAATTCTTGTATTTGGTATCTCTGAAATGGCTCTAACCTCATCTCGTAAAAGTTTTAGGTACCAGTAAGCCTACTGATGTTAGTTAAGTTTCTTTTTGATTAGAGCAAGGAATTATGTACTTCAAAATGCTTAGAAAGCCTTCAAGAAAAACGTTAACTTTAATCAAACTTCACGCAAAATCTTACATATTGAACAGCAATCGAAAAGTGCCGAGCAAAGACCGGTCACCCAGGTACTGATATATTTAATTCAGCTAGGTATAAATTTTTAATGTTCCGCCTGCGAACTATTGTCATCTTTCTGAACACAGATTGAGAATCACTGCATTAAGCTTTGTTTTCTGTTCTATATCAGAGTTGCTCATTTCTGCAGCACTATCCTAAATGGTGTACCACTGCCGAAGCTGTGTCTGACACCTTGCCCGCCAGCTCGTATGTTTCTGACATGCTTAGATTGGTTGGCATCTGAGGACGGTAGGTAGAGAAGCTCCATTAGCTTGACCGCGTACCCGCCACTAATTCGATTGGTTAACACACAGCGACATGGTGGCTCTGTCCATCCACTGACCACCATCAGGCCGTTCTTGCATAATTTATCTGTTCAAGTTACGTTCCACCTGTCACGGATCTTTTGGTACGAACGTTAATCTAGTATTGTCTCTGGCTTTACGTCTCTCCACGACAATTTATAGAACTTGTACATTATTGGACTTCATAGGCCGTTATTAACAGTTAATGTGAATAACGTGGTAACCAAGTAGCCTAGCCTAGTGGATTCAGTGATGCTCTCAATCCTAACGTCAATGATATCATAATCGATAATTAATCTTATGTAGATGGTTGTACTGAAATCAACAGTAAAAAATGGATAAACTTTGTTGTTAAAACACAGCTTTCTGCATCGAAAAACAATCATATGCCTAAGGTGTTTTCCAAAGTTTTATTTATTTATTTATCTGTACTGTACATTCAGATAATTCGTTCACTAGAATCCATAACGGACGTTAATCTATAATACTATAATAATATTTTATAATTAGCAAATTTTTAAGAATATAAATTCTATATACTACGTACATGGTATAATTAATATACTATTAATACTTGTATGTTATAACAACCTATTACTAATACCCAATAAAACTTAAGAACTAAAAATTTAATTTTCCAAAATCCCTTAAATTTATTGTAAAGTGAAATAATACTCGTCGGACAAAACTGATACTCTTCAATCAAAGACAGCACAATATACAATAGAATAACTGTTGCTGAAAACTATATATGATATTAATAATATGGTTTAGCCCTCAGTTAGAACGTTTTCTTGAAGTGAGATCTTTCAAAGTGACTGAACGAGCATAACTTTACACCAGATACCTTACATGCATATAGGAACACTGCTATCGACCAAAATTCACAGCACACTTCCTTATGATTACATTAGGCACAAGATTCAAGAAAGGTAATATTTTCATGATGAATGGCAGAAAAGAATTTTCATTTCCAGAAATATTTCAAATTCAGTTTGGTAGTGGATGGAACTAAAGAAGGATTACTCTTGAATGATAACAAAAAGTGGTCAAACCTGTTGTTTCTGTAGACAAAATTCATTGGCTAAATGAGCTGATGGAGAATCCTAGGTGTTTATCAAGAGAACGAGTGGTATAAGACATTATTTATTTTATGGTTTTATTGAGTACTATTATTCTGAAACTCTATTTAAAATTTAATTAACTGAGTCACTAATTAGTTAGAAGAACTATCACGGTCATTCTGTGGAATGGATGTGATTAATTTTCACTGTACATGAAAGCGACTCTATCGGCCATCTGATAAGATATGATGGAATACTTGGGGGAGGAATTACGGAAGATTCAGTTTCCAAAGTATCTGATGTACAAAATCGCTGCCAGGTGTCTCCGTTTGAAAAAAATAACGATTCGGAATGAGACAGGAGTTAGACAGCAGTAATTTTTGTAAAATTCCACTTTGTAGGTGTAACGCTTCAACAATATTGTTGCCACTGTCAACGATTAGGCCCCCAACTTGGGTCTAATTCGGGATCATGTATCCGCAAGGTACCGGCAAACTTCGAGAACGTGTAACCAACCGTCAGCAGAAGATACATCAGCCCGAAACACCCGTGAGGAAGGCTGCAGGTTGGATGCCAAAACGTTAGCAGTAGCAAAAACATTGAAGGAGCGCTGAACTCCAAAAAGCATAAAATTTTATAGTCGTAGCTTTTGTTTAGGTCAAGTGGACCCCGCACTAGTTGAGTAAAACTCTGTACTGTGTTTTTAAAAGTTCTTGAATACCTTATCCAGTGATAACATATGTTAACAATAGATGTAAGCATTGTCTTAAGCGAGCGTATCAACTGGACGCTCTCTGGCTTGGCAGTTAAAGAGTTCTATGAGGTTGGCCTACGTTATCTCGAAACCAAACTTCTGATCTCTAAATTTCTTGCAGATAAATAACTAATGAAATCACGCTTAAATATCACGTAAGCGCAGGCTAAGGATTATCACGTCCTAATACGAAAATGTACCTGACGCTCCTACTAGGCAACATAGGACGCTTAGCATTACCATTTTCTAGTGTTAGAGAGAGACAGAGAGAGCACGCTAAGCGAGAATCTTCCAAAGTGTGGCAACAGCGCGCTCGCACCCTGACCACAGCTGTAGCTAAGACGCGGGGATCTCTGACCTATCAACGCTGTACGATCGCACATAGTAGTTTTCAGCCCATGGATTATCACGTCCTAATACGAAACTGGCAGTAATAGTTTGTACGTTGACACTCATACTAGGCAACACAGCTTCCTGAAAGTTCTCCACAATCTCTCTTTGTATTCCATGCGCACCCTTCAAAGTTTACATATTCAGTTTTACTAGTCCATTGGCAGCACCTCCTCTCGTTCTTTTCTCTTGGCTGTATAGTTTCCGCCAGCAAGCAAATTACTTTGCACTTCCTGGTGCTGATCGGTCGGTCAACGACCCGACGTCAGCCGAAACCTGCCGACGCGTGACGCCGCGACGCCCCGCCTGGGCCACTCCGCCGTCACCATGGAGACCGCACGCGCCGTGCCCCATACCAAACACTTGCTACCGCACCACGCGGCGCACCAATCTGGCCGTCCAACCCCTGTAACTGTACTCCGGAGACGAACGTGTTTCCCTGGTTTCATCGTAACCCACCAGTGAGGCTGCGCGTGCTAGATCGGGAAGACGCAATGGTCTCAGGTTCAAAACCTCGGGCCCGTCCTACTGACCGTTCACATTGCAGTTTCTAGGCATTTTTCCGCAATCACCTGGGCAAATATTTTAAGGGGAGGGCCGGATAAAATAAAAAATTATCTAGGCGGGCCGAAAAAAAATTGAACAAAACAAATTTTTAAAAGTGATAAACTTTATTTTGATCTTTACATCACACAAACTTATATGTTACAATGGTAAAACACTTAGATAAAAAGGTACAAATATTGATTAATTATTAGAAGAGTATGAAGGCGCCTGTGACAGATGAAACTGTGATTGAGCTTCTAAAAGTTGTTCATAATCTAGTAGAAACTAGATTGATCTCATTCGCAGTGGTGAAGCTAAATGGTGGTCAGTCAATAGGTCTCTAACGCTGTTTTTACGTAGCTTCTTAGTAGAAAACACCTGTTCACAGATGTAGGAAGATGCAAACGTCACAATTATCTTCTGAGCGTGAGATTTCAGGTTTGGGAAACTTGATTTTGACAGGGTCTTGTAGAACTCAATTTTAGAAACATTGAGAAATAGTTGCTTCAGTTCAGTGTTATATTGCAACTCAATCAGTTCGAGCTGTAATTCTGGTTTGACTGATTCACAATCTATTACGGGACTACGCACACTCAGTTAATATTAGATGCGATAATACCGTACTTAAAACGGAATGAGAAAGAGACCATTATTCTATTCTAACTACGCAGAAAATATATTTTGTCCTATACGTAATTGTAGGGGTTATTGAAAACCATGTCGCGAGCCGGATTGACTAGCCCGAAGGGTCTCACTTGGCCCGCGGGCCGTACTTTCCCCATGAGTGAGCTAGACGAATAGTGGGAAGACCTCCGTTATACGCCTCTCAAATTACATATTTCACAAACAAAAATGCACTTATCATACAGAATACAAACTTCACGTTTTGCAGACTGATGACAATGTTTCAGCTCTGCCAGTTGAATAACTTCTGCCGACGGAGACGGAAAATGTAAGGATAGAAACTTCGTCACCGAGGCGAGACGAACAACCCGCAAGGATCTTCCGGCACTAAAAGCCACACGTTCAAAAAAGTCACAGATTGTAAAACACTCTTGCAGTTCAACTACCCCACGTACACATGTTCAGTGAAGCATGTTAACTAATCCGTCCAGAAATAGAATACGATTAGGATTTATTTTTCTGGGAACAAAGTAAAATTTTAGGATTCACAGAGTTATATGTGGTCTGAAATTGGTATTTATGCACCTTTCTTTCACACCATACCAACCAACTGCAATGTGTGATAAATATGAAATATTCAAAAATTATATAAATACTTTTTTAAAAAAGATGCATTAACACTAAAATTCGGTATATCATTTTGATATCAGACTTCGAGACGACACGGGTTCGAACCACCGTCCGGCTACGTAGATCTGGATTTTACATGGTTTCCCCAAATCACTCCAGGTGAATGGCAGGATGATTCCTTCATGATATCATGGCCGAATTCCTTCCCGTTCCTTGAACCTAGTCTTCTCCGCCTGTAAATACCTCTACGTTGACTAGCCACTAAGCCATGAGTAAAAAAGAAAAGATATTCGACTTCAACGATATTAAAGGTCCTTCATTACGGTAAAATATTCTTTTTGGTGCACATCCATAGAAATAAAATCTATTTCCAACTTACAAATCTCTCCGTGAGCAGCATTAAAAACATCATTCTTTATTTGAACAAAGAACAGGGTTTGGTTATTCAAAAACAACTAACAGATTTTGCATTTTTATTTCTCAGAAACTATAGAAGATACAAATACTTACCACACATCTCTGAATGGAGGAAGATTCAAATATTTTAACTCGCACCTATTAGTTCCGTCCGCTGCGGCCAACGGCGCTGTTGTCTGTTTACCTGGAAATGGCGACGCTACAGCAGAAGTCGTTTTGTGAACTATAATATGCAAAAACTGAATCCGGTGTTATGTGCAGCGTGCATTCCGTCGTAAGTTCAGTTAAGTTCCCTCTCGTCATAAACAGTTCCAGGGCGATGTATTGGAAGAGATGTGCAAAGGGTCTTGTTCATTGTCTGTGGCCTCCCAGGTTGCCAAATCTTACACCATGCGACTTTTATCTGTGAGGGTACGCAAAAAACAAGATGTATGTTCCACCTACGCCCGCTACTCTACTACAGCTGTGAATACAAGAACTGGGTTCGAGTTAACGCGAATATTGCAAGGAATCTACTACCTTTCTAATATTTGTCGCGAAACAACTGGTGCTCATGTGGAATTTATACACTAAAATTTTGAAGCTTCCTCTATTCCGCGATGCATGGCACATATTGTATCTTTTACTGTTTGTCAGAAATAAAAATGCAAAATTTGATCCTTATTTTTGAATAACACTGTATTTACTGTCAACTTTTATGGGGTTGGGATACTCCGTTTTGTAGTAAAGTTCAACAATAAAAATTTTCCTGCTCCGTCTCATATTTTTTGTATAATTCCAGCAGCAAAGACCCAGAAACAAATAAACTGCTGTAGAACTATTCTTTGATGACTCGTGGTTTGTCACTGCGCTTAAAGACGCTTGACTACAATTCATTACAACTAAGGCATTATTAATCAAACTGTTACTCAGCTTCATATTAACCTGTTTGTAGGTTCCAGACACCTTTGAGACAAGATCACGTTGTTACTGTGTAGGATCAAGTTATAAATCAATACTTGGAGTTTTGAGTGTTACAAAAGTTTTCTTCTAATGGAAAGGCGAATATGTAAATAGAATCAATTTTAAAAGATATAATTCCACAGCACACAAATGCACTATTGTTTTTTGCCCATCAGTTCCATTAATTAGACTGAGAAATTTAGTGCAAGTTACTTGTTCGAGACACATGACATGTAAATATGCATTATTCGCATATGAACAGAAAATCTATATATTAATGAATGACATTCATAATTAGGATCTACATTTTCATATCGATACTGTCTCTATTCGCATAGGTCCTTTGAAGATTCAGATGTTATCAGCAACGGAATACAAAATGGTGACAGAAATTCAATGAAAAGATCTAATTTATATAGAACAAGTTTTCCTAACCGTGGAGCTTAAAACTATACTGATAATGGACTAATCCGCGTTAGTGTTTTTATGTAAGATCAAAATTACCTTTTTTCTCGCTGTCGAATTATTCATTATAACTTTACATATTATGAGATTAATTCATATAATAAAATTTGTAGAAGAAAATATTTATCACCCTAGTCCAGTAATTAATGTTTGTTATTTAAAAATTAATTCACATAAATTGGTTGATAAATATCTTCTTCTTTAAAAACTTGTTATTTAATAGTAATAAATATAAACTCTGTAATTTTGGGTTATAAGTGTTTTCCTCTCCAAACTGTTTTTAAACATAAGATTGTGTTTTTATTAAGATGAATGCTGGTCGGAAGCCAAGAAGACTTTCATTACATGTTTATACCTTTTTTGTTTTTGCTTCGGGTTTTAGACCTCGTTGACATCAAGGTTGTTGGAAACAGGAAAGAATAGATGGAAAAGAACCGGAAGGAATTCGGTCAAGGCATTTGAAAGAACCATCCCGCATTCGCGTGGAAACATTTGGGGAAACTCTGTAAAACCGAATTCTGGATGGAGGTACGAGATTCGAACTGGCGTCCTCCCGAATGCCAGGTCAGAGCGTTACTGCTCAACCACTGTTTATTAATTTATAGGATGGAGTCTATTGCGAGTTATAGGGCATCAATTAATTCGTATAAATGTCAACAGCGGAATAATATTTCGGAGAAAAGCTGTCGATTAAACGCACCTCGCGAAAAATGCGATGGTAAGTTTTCTCTTGTCTTAATTCAGTAGAACATGTAAAAACTGCATTTTAAATGATTTTAAGTTAAAAACCCTTTTAATGGTGATGATCGACAGATCACTGAAATACAAATTCTTTTTTGAAACCTTGCAATCAAATTACTTTGCTCAAAAGTACCATCGATGCGTTAATCCCGAAATTTTAATTAAGGTTTACCTGATACGGCTCTTTTTTTATAGCTGAGTCGAGCGTTTGTAAGAGTGGCACGTGTTACAGAGAAGCGATCAGCCACACGTGTGTCACTGAGTGCGCATGCGCGGGCTGAACAGACGTGTCAAGCAGGGCTGCCGGATAATCAGGGGAACAGTGCTGTGAACACTTGCTGCTCTCATATATAACATACCCGCGACTTGCTACGCGTGGACTTAGAATTTCATTGCTAGAATTGGATATAGAAAGCTGTAAGTTACATAAGATTTATCAAAAAAATCACCGACTCGCCGTAATATGATGGAAAAGCCATCGCTATATCATTTTACCGTCGAATCTGTCTCATAAAGAGAATCAATCTCCAACGTGTTTAGAAACAGGAAAAACGAATGTGCAGAGAGGTGGGAAGGGGGAGGAGGGGGTTAACTGAAGGCAGCTTCGATTTCAGCTTTGTCTTCTCTTCTTTCTTCAGCATGACCATCAGATGGGTTCTAATAACTTTAGCTGCTCGTCCCTAATAGAGCTACACTTTAGGTCTGGTTTACGCCTGCGAGGCATGTTAAAAAAGAAGACAAAATAAACTGATGCCAAAAACTTTTAGGTAGACAGAAAGTGAAACACAAATCGACACCTATAAAAAGTAATAAGTTTTGTCTGTAAACAAAAATTATTAACAGATCATACACTAACTGACTGGTACCAGTGTAACATTACAGACTTGCACACGCATCCGTCCGTTTGTCACCATTCGAATAGTTATCAATATTTCATGAAAAAACGGTTATTCATACCAAAAATAGTATCCTGTGTCCTTCCTAAAGATACAAAGTATTTCTCGGTCAAATTCCATCAATATCGGTATTTAGTCGTCGAACCTTAACAAAAAGACAGAGACCTTCTTTCGCATTTATAACATTACTAGTGTAGATCACACATAAACTAACTACGAGGGAAACAAAGCCTGATGGACCACTATAGAGTAAAAAAAATAAACGCTTACAGCACTTTTCGTCCGCCTACGATTTGCTACGTATTCCACCCCCCCCCCCCCAATTTATGGGACCTACATTTTAACACAGAATCCTTAAGACGAAGCTTCCAGGCTTGGATCATACTATGAAAAACAATTCTTAAAATTTTTGTTCTTCGCGGGATTTGAACAGAAGCCCACACGGGTAACTTAATCCACTGCGCTACCAGCCCACCCTGTTGGTAAGAATTACAGACGTATGTATACTTACTATGCGTCTGTCATTCACATTTCAGTTAGTTTTTCATAATTCCATGATAAAATTATTAACTACACAGGAAATAGTATCGTATGTCCTTACCAATGGCAAATAGTATCTCCTTGTCAAATTTCATCACGATCGGATTAGCCACTTAGTGTAACAAACGGACACATAGGGAGACAGAGTTATAATATTAGTATAGATGGTGAACTAGATCATTTCGTAAGAACAGGTTTCCTACATCACTAACAGCAATGACAGAAAGCGTGGACTTTCTTTCTGGTAGCTTCCACAAATCAGTCATCTGAACGTTTAATTTCATGGTTATTTTTTCTTGTGGCATTAAATGTAGTCAAAAACTGTTCGTGTATGATTTCTTACAAATTAGTCTCCCTATACTAAACAAAATTTGATTTTTAAGCTTTGGTAAGCTTCTGTTTTGGCGAATCTAACTTTGGAATACAAGTCACCCTAAATCCGTTGAATAATTCTAGTAGAATTATAATTTTAATTAAACTCTGGCAGCAGTAGAAGTTTTCGACAAGTTTGCCAGAATTTTAGTCTTCAGTGCAGATGGAGAAGTTTTGTTTGCCTTAGCAGACGGCGGTAAGCCGAACTACTCTGCCTTTATTTCTAGTACAGTGAATGTATTCGTCTGTCTACTTCACTGAGAACCACGATGATGTGTGGCTACTGATACAGAATCAGCTGGTTTGAGTCCTAGTGGAGGAAGAAATGTCCATCACTAGGGATTTCTCAAACCTCTCCACCGTTCTTATGAAGTTCGCCGCTGGACTGCTGTAAGTAAATCCTGGCAGCCTCTTGTGTTCTTCGCAATAGTAGGCTTGAATGCTCCGGAACCGGATTTCATACACTTCTTTCTTTCGTCTTCATATACACAATACAAAACAACTTAATAATTTTAACATCCATCTGCCCACATAAAAAACCACTAAGTTCGATTTACTTATAAGTTATAAGTTTTTTAGATGAAAAGTTATTTTCTAAATCCAGCTCGTTATTTGTTTTGATAATTGTCTTTAAGATGGTTTATGTAAATCGAAACAGAAATTGTTGAAAAAATTAAAGTGATTCTTAGAAAAATTACAAAAATGTTCAAAAAAGTGTATTTGCACAGTACGTAATTTGTTATAACAAATACATGGAGAAAATAAACTTTTAGAGGTTTCCATGATTCCCCTGAATTGTTTTTTTTTAAGGAAACATGTGTCAGCGAGAGAATCAAATTTTCTAAAATTACTGTTTTAATTTTTTTATTTTTACTAATACCGTAAATTACAGAAATATTACCTAGTTTTCTTCAGTATTCTTTATACCACCTAATATTATGAAAGAATTTTTGGATCAGCACCTTTGCAAACAAGAAAACCTCGTAGAAAACTTGGAATGAAAAAGAAAATGCAAATATTGTCATACTAGCATGTTTGTCAGCTTTCATTTGATATCTATAATAATTATTTTAAAAAAATATCCTCTAATCCCCACTAAACACACTACAATAATTTCAGTACCATGATTTTCCAGTTTTTGTGTTATAATATCATTTATGCTAGTGAGACCGTAATTTCCACACCGACCCAGGATGAAAAATCTATCTGGTGACAAAGGCGATTTCTTTTATGTAACGAAAGGTAAGCTGAAATGGCATCACCAGCAAGCCTGAGTACACCGACGATCAACGGTTACAGCTGTATCAAAATTCTCAGTATATCCGTTACTCTCAATTTACTAATCTTTTCAGTCATTATTCTGGAGCTGTCTGGCCATTGTAATGTATCTCATAGCTATTTAAAGTCCCTGATGCTAATACAGATCTTGGATGAGATTTTCCTGTCAAAACTTGATTTGTGACTGTGGAGAAATTCTGGACGCTTCTTAAAATGTAGGGTTGTCGACTTATGTATGAATCTGATTACACACCAGGTAGAAACTTTGTTGCAGGGTCAATGACAATAGACTAAACTAATTTAATACTTATTCTTTATCACTGAACTTCGTACCGCGCTCTCCTTACAGTTCAGTATCCTGCTTGTATTTATGTATTTGGTGCATTTCATAAAAACTGGTGACATTAAATCCAATTTAGCAGATGCCTACAATGAAGTTTGTATCTTTATCCAAAACTGAAAGAAGTGTAGACTATCGGATTTCCAAATATCTACGTGACTCTCATCACAGTGAATAAAGACTCAGGCATAGGTCTATAACCAAAATCTTCCCGTTTACAAAGTTTTAAATGTTTTATATTGTCGATTTAAATTATGCTGCCGAACGGTAAAACACCGCCCGATTTTTTTCCAAGATTTCAAGCGATTTTGTATTTGTAGAGTCCCCTGAAGCTGTTCTCAGGATTCCCGCTTCCTGACAGCAGGTGTGGCGAATATCTGATACCGCGACAACTCGACCACGAGGGCTCACGTTTCGCGAAGTATCGTGTTTACGCGTCCAGTTCTCAGATGTTGCTGTTCGTGTTGACGCCTTAACGTTCATTGTTAGTAACGTCTGCTTCCAAACGTTTTCTCGGAATATCACTAATAACTCGTTGCCAGATCAACTGCCGCATAGCTCGAAAACGTCAATATCGTCTAACAACACTCAACTTACAGGACTTTTTTAATTGTTGCTTAGTAAGGGACTAGATGATCAACAATTGCTCAATGTTTCATAGTATTGTTTCAATTAATTAAACTTGAAGATAATTAAGTGTATTTAATCTCAAAACTACTTCCTAGTTTCACTGACTCTATTCGTATTATATGAACGCATCTCCAGTGCTAGCGTTCTGGCCTCGCATTCGGGAGGACGGCGGTTCGAATCCCCGTCCGGGCATCCAGATTTGGGTTTTCCATGGTTTCCCAAATCACTCCAGGCAAATACCGGGATGCTTCCTTAAAAAGGCCATGGCCGAATTCCTTCCCATTCCTTGCCCCCCCCCCAATCCTTCCCCGTCTCTAAAGACCTCGCTGTTGAGAGACGTAAAGCAGTAAAAAAAATCTCCAGTTTTTTCAGAATCTGAACAATGGCAAAAGGTTTTTTGCGTCATAGCTTGGTCTCAGTTGGTTAATTTTCTGCATAAAATGCTTGGAATGCGTGAGCTTTACCACTTTGCAGTTCAGATTTACGTGTTTATGTTAATTATAAATCATTAGCGAATTTTATAAAATTGAGGGAAAATATATTTATTAAAAAAGTTATGGAGATTCACGTATGTTCAGTCGGAAAAAAGGAACGTTATGCTTTTGGTGTCTACTCACCGTTCTCGCTAATACTAAACACAAGTTCTGTACTGCACGTGGTTGTTTGCGGAACAAACAGTTCACTTACGATGTAATGCGGAGATGCTGCAGGAAGCGATGTTTTAGGCGGTTCATTTGAAGCTGTATGGGTGTTGCAATTAGTCGTGAGGTATGGGATCATTAAGCGGCGGAGACGGTAAGCCGTAGGGTGTAGCTCCGGCACGTCGTATCAGCTTCCAGTCTGTTAAGTAAGGGAAGCGCCTCACTGGAAGCGGCAGATAAGCAGTCCCGAGCCAGACATTACACTAAGCCCACCATCCACGACTAGCAGCTGGACCAGGGAATTTCACATGTATCCATTTTCTTTGAAAGCGTTTCAACAATTTTAATTTCGTATCACTTTCCGTTTTTACACGCTAAGAGTCCCTTACGTTATCTGCCACCTACAAAAGGACAATACAATCATACGTTATGGAATTAGTCACACAGGTTAAAGGACATGTAAAATATATCTAATTCTTCATGATGAACTTGGCTACTTCAAGACACCTGTAATCGAATTAGCTGATCGTTTAATCAAATAGACTCACGCTTGTGCTGTGAGGCAATTGATTGCTATCTTTTAAATCCCACAGATCATCAGTTTTTGAGCAGTGTGAGGTTCAGCCACACTGCTTCTAACAACTGGTGATTTTGCTCATAATCTTTACTTAAGTCATTAGCACAAAATATTGATTACTGAAGTTTTTGTCGAATACGCAGTGAGAGAAAGACTTTCAACAAATACGTTTTATTACTACTATTAAAATTACTCCGCGATTCACTAAAAGTGTTTGGCGGAGGGTGCATTGCACCTATCAGGAAAGGTAATGGTTTGGAAGGGATATACGGGATATGGCAGTTGGCGCCCATGGGCTATTGTGAAGAACCATCCCAGCATTCGCCTGGAGCGATCTAGGGAAACCATGGAAAACCTAGATCAGGATGAAGAACAGATAAATAACACATAGACGGTTGCTCTGGGTCAGTCGTTTCTAAAACTAAAATAAATCACGTATTGACTGCAACAACCCATTAATTTAATAGCTTATTTGTACATGAATCTCTGTTGTCTACTCGCATCAAAAATAACCTTCCATCTTGCTATATCCAGACGTTCTTTTTGTTGGCGCTCTGCATTTTCTGATGTTTATTAACAATCATAAGGCACTATGACCTAAAGAGTTAAAGTATTTCCATATGAGGAGATCATTTACATTTACCTGAAGCAATTGAATCTATCTTAATAAATCCAATTCTTTCTAAATTTATTTTTTTATGGCTGCAATTTTTTAGTGAACAGGGAATACTTCCTAAAAGTCATAAATACCTTAGCCGGCATGTCTGGTCCTACATTTCATGCCAGGTACGATCGTAACGGAACTTCCGGTCAAACTGACATTTGGTATGACTGAAGTGCTACGAACTATTTCATGTGGGAGATAACATCATGGTTAAATTACTGTTTGTTGCTAATGGTAACCAATTTCTAGGATGTTTTTAAAAAGAGATTTCCAACAGTAACGTTTGTAAAGCTGACATGATGGTCATCACTCAAGCTTAATCGAAAGATGTTCAGCTCTAAACTATACACTAAGACGAGTAATCAAATCGGTGTACCCCGTGACACCAAGCATTGATGTCTTCAGAAATATTTTTTTTTTTTTTATCTGCATGGATTTACGTCCCCTGCTTTAAAAACGGCTTCACGTTATGGTCACCTCAGCCTGTGAGCTGTGACTGCGTGTTGGCGCCTGATGTAAAGTATGAATTACCATTCGAGAAAGACTTCGGAAATTACTGCAAGAGTCGCGCAGCGGGTTTGCCCCTGTAAGTCAGGCTACCAGCCGTTACCCTAAGAGATACGTCCTGCGCAGTACAAAGTCTATTCGTCAGTTTATCTGATCAATACACCATTACCGATTATAAACAGTATAGAGACAGCATGCATCTGCAATATTACCTGTATGCTATATCAATCAAAAATTAATACTAACAGCTGTTCCTCCAATTAATGTAGACAGTGAGAAGGCATAGGAATTTACACTCACGGGCGCATGTTCATTATACATTTTGATTTTCGCATCAGAGTAGAACGAAACGCCAATTGCCTGCTGTAGACCTGTTGCTTGGGTATGTGACCTGCAGTGACGCTTTCCCAACACTCACTCGTTCCTCAGACATAGTGAATCAATGACATCAACATTCGATCATTGATGGGAGCATTCATTGATATCGTCGTCCGTTTATCACTCTTCCACAAGCAGATTCTCTCACACAATTGACCAAAACGTCGTGGCAAAACAATGGTCACTTATCATTGGCCAGTGATTCGTGGGAAGGTACCTCAGTAAAAACAAATTCGCGTTTGGTTTATTTGGTGGTATTTGTTGTTCAAAGAAACAACAGATCTTCAAAACTTTCCAATCTTAAACAATAAATAGATGTGCTGTGCGAAAATTTCGCGAATGATAAACGATTAATAGAGAGGTTGGTTTGTAGTAGGATGAAATAATAACCGGCTCATTGGTAGCAAAGGTTTATTTATCAAAGTACTGTCGGAACAATTAGAAAGGATGAAATGTTTTCCTAACAGAAACAAAAGTATCCGAAAAGCTCCTTAGTTTAGGAAACACACAGAGTTTATCAATATGTCTGTGATATGTGGTGTTGCTATCTAGCGGTATTCAATCAGTCCTTATGGAAGCCAGCGAAGCCTAACTGCTAGACTCTTGACTATCGCATACTCGTAATCAGGACCATATTTAGGCTATATCTGTGGTACGGGCCCTGTAAGATCTGTACGCCCCTAGCCTATATCTGTAGTACGGGCCCTGTAAGATCTGTACGCCCCTAGGCTATATCTGTGGTACGGGCCCTGTAAGATCTGTACGCCCCTAGGCTATATCTGTAGTACGGGCCCTGTAAGATCTGTACGCCCCTAGGCTATATCTGTGGTACGGGCCCTGTAAGATCTGTACGCCCCTAGGCTATATCTGTAGTACGGGCCCTGTAAGATCTGTACGCCCCTAGGCTATATCTGTAATACGGGCCCTGTAAGATCTGTACGCCCCTAGGCTATATCTGTAGTACGGGCCCTGTAAGATCTGTACGCCCCTAGGCTATATCTGTGGTACGGGCCCTGTAAGATCTGTACGCCCCTAGGCTATATCTGTAGTACGGGCCCTGTAAGATCTGTACGCCCCTAGGCTATATCTGTGGTACGGGCCCTGTAAGATCTGTACGCCCCTAGGCTATATCTGTAGTACGGGCCCTGTAAGATCTGTACGCCCCTAGGCTATATCTGTAGTACGGGCCCTGTAAGATCTGTACGCCCCTAGGCTACATCTGTGGTACGGGCCCTGAAAGATCTGTACGACCATAGGCTATATCTGTGGTACGGGCTTTGTAAGATCTGTACGACCCTAGGCTATATCTGTGGTACAGGCCCTGTAAGATCTGTACGCCCCTAGGCTATATCTGTGGTACGGGCCCTGTAAGATCTGTACGACCCTAGGCTATATCTGTAGTACGGGCCCTGTAAGATCTGTACGCCCCTAGGCTATATCTGTGGTACGGGCCCTGTAAGATCTGTACGACCCTAGGTTATATCTGTAGTACGGGCCCTGTAAGATCTGTACGCCCCTAGGCTATATCTGTGGTACGGGCCCTGTAAGATCTGTACGCCCCTAGGCTATATCTGTGGTACGGGCCCTGTAAGATCTGTACGCCCCTAGGCTATATCTGTGGTACGGGCCCTGTAAGATCTGTACGCCCCTAGGCTATATCTGTGGTACGGGCCCTGTAAGATCTGTACGCCCCTAGGCTATATCTGTAGTACGGGCCCTGTAAGATCTGTACGCCCCTAGGCTATATCTGTGGTACGGGCCCTGTAAGATCTGTACGCCCCTAGGCTATATCTGTGGTACGGGCCCTGTAAGATCTGTACGCCCCTAGGCTATATCTGTGGTACGGGCCCTGTAAGATCTGTACGACCCTAGGCTATATCTGTGGTACGGGCCCTGTAAGATCTGTACGCTCCTAGGCTATATCTGTGGTACGGGCCCTGTAAGATCTGTACGCCCCTAGGCTATATCTGTGGTACGGGCCCTGTAAGATCTGTACGCCCCTAGGCTATATCTGTAGTACGGGCCCTGTAAGATCTGTACGCCCCTGGGCTATATCTGTGGTACGGGCCCTGTAAGATCTGTACGACCCTAGGCTATATCTGTAGTACGAGCCCTGTAAGATCTGTACGCCCCTAGGCTATATCTGTGGTAGGGGCCCCTATATATATATATATAAGCAATATCGATTAGTTATTATTAAATTAATAAACATTTTATGCAAAATATTGACTAATGTAATGATAGTAAAAACATACGAGGATAACTTACTGAAGAATCGAAATTTCGTAACGTGCTTTCTGCATCGTTTCCGAAACTGAAGTGAACGATGTTAGCAAGTGATTCCAGAACTTTCAGTTTGTTGACTGATGACCGACAGATAAGATTCTGCCTATTTTAGTGCTGTTGTTGCAACCAAACGCCCTCAGCAAAAACGTGCAATATGACAAACTGAAAAGTTTTAGTAACAATATGAAACAGTAGGCCTACATATTACGATAAAAAAGATTATTAGCATAACCAAGTCACGCAATAGAGAAAGATTAAAAACACAATATTGATTATTCACAACTCATTCAACAGGATGACAGCAAATAATATACATATATTTATTTCTTTTTGCATGTGGTGTAGGCCCCTAGGCTACAGCCTATGTAGCCTATGCTAAATGCGGCCCTGCCAGTGATTTTGACTGTTCATTATTTTTCCATTTTCAGGTTGAATTCCAAAAAATTCCTTTCGTAATTAACGATGTTACCACATCTCAAAACTTAATCTTAAAATGATAGCTCATTTATCGATTTTAGTTATGTATGAAGGGAGAAAACACACAAACAAACACCTTTTAGAAATAATATATATGATTCAAACTTATTGATCAATTAATTATAGTTGCATTCTTTATGGTCTGTTAAAATAGCACTGAGTTCTAAGTTAGTAATTGCAACCAATTATCCGGTCGCTTGAGCTACTACAAAAATCGAAATTCCTTTCATGTATTATCATACTCAACTCGTATTAGGGCATCCATTAATTACGTGGGGTGAAATGGGGGGAGGTCCGGCGAAATCTCACCGAGGAGTGAATTAAATTAAATTCTTGAAGAACAATAAAGCTAAAAAAAGGTTTACAATCGAAGCGGATACTGACTAAGAAACTAGAAGGTCGCTCAGCAGCCGCCTACGTAACTGCGAGAAATTTTGAAATGATACTAGGGGCATCCATAAATTACGTGAGGTGTTTTTCCGGATTTCAACCCCCCCCCCCCTTGGTGAGATTTCGCCTACCCCCCCCCCCCCTATTTCACCTCACGTAATTTATGGATGCCCCCTTTGGTGTAACCATCCATTGAGGTCATAAATAACAAAGATTAATGCCATATGATACCTTATACCACGAAGACGAAGACGAGAGAAACACAACTCCAGATATCAGAATCTTTTAGTTCCTTAATATGGAATGTGGTCATGGGGTTGACTAATAAAGCAGAAACGTGCAAATTAAGACTGCATCTTTTTTAGAAGTTTGTCGCAGCTCATGAATTGAGGCACTCACGTCCAAGCCAGGGAAAAGGGAGGCGTTATTTCTTACGTTAATATAGATCCAGGTTCATACACTGGCTTTCCTGTCTGTCCGGCGTGATACAGTGCTCGCAGTTGTCCATTTGCATTGTAAACAAGGGTAGCGTAATAAGTTGTCAGAGAGCCGCGTGTAACTTCATCCCAGCCACTGACCTAATCAGTCTTGTATACGCAGACGAGGCAGGAGCGGACAGAATTCAGTCAGCACTCCCTCGCTGTCTTTTTGTTTTGTGGGGGGTGAGAGGGGAAAACCTGACGCCCGGCCGTTGCCATGGTAACGACACGCGCGCCGCGGGTGCGCCGCGGCCGCTATGCAAACACTCTGCGTTCATAAACATGGCGCCTGGAAGCCGAGTGTCTGCCCGTACAGTCGGTACCGCCGCAACTGGCACACCGCACTAAACGACTCGGTTCTGTAGTCAACAATACAGACTAAGTATCATCGAAATTAAAAAGCGCTTAGCTCTGAAAACATAACACGCACGGGGCATAAAAACATTAAGCGCTTATTTATAATGGTTTGTGTGTTCACCACGGAAAAACTTCCATTTTACGAATAAGCAAAATACAAACATTTTTGTAAAATCTTCGAATCGAACTCACATAGCGGTAGTACTGTATTAACGTGAAGTGTCATTTTCTTGATTTCCGCATTTTTTCACGCCATCTTTATCACACAGTACCTCCATGGGACATTTTTGTGCTAAATCAAGTAGTTATTTATATTCTAGTAGGAAATTTTGTTTTCAGTGGTTCACTAGTGATATAGAGACTATTCCAATTCATTGTTTTGTAATCTCTAGCAAGCCATTTACGTTCTTGTGCCAGATGCTTTAGCTAATAATACTGTTAAATTCGCCACTTAACTAACTGTGACTAATCAAACTTAAGAATGGTTGAAACATAGATACATTGAGCGAAACAGGAGCAAGGAATTATTGCTGCTAATCGATTGCACCTGTCACATGATACTTTCGTCAATAATGACTCAACTCCGGCGAAATTTCACCCATTGTTTGATCCATAGTTTCCGTCTTAACTGTGATTACATAGTTGTAGTTGTTGCTATCGTTCAAATTGCCATTTTGTGATGTTAGCAGACACTGAGTTGCATAATGAAAACAAACTTGGAATTCGGTATTGACGAATTTAAACAAAAATATTCATGGCATTTGTAAAGACGATTGAGTCGAACAACGGTTTACATAATCGATACTAATTAAAAGCTACGCTTGGTCATCATGTAGGCATGTCCGTAATGATGTGACGTCAGACACTCAGCCTTCATTGTTGCTGCTGCATAGCAGAGGTATGAACGTTATTTAATAACGCTTCTATTTATTTAAGCATCCGCGAGTAAATTAATTGCCAAAACAATGAAAGAAAAGTATGTATTGCGTTTACATTAACATGTTATCTAGTAATTACTTTTTATTTATTTATAATCGTTCGATTTAGATGTTTTCGTTAAATTGTTTGCACATACATAAGTAAGATAAATGATTTAATTTTCAAGCACCAATGTTAGCGGAAATACTGATTACATTGTAATTTAGCGCTGGTCAGAATGACAACAGGCATGTGACGTTACAGCATGGGGTATGAGTAATATAACTTTTTAAAAAATCCTGTTTTTTTTAATTTGCCCTATGTTACTTAAAACATTACTTCATGCTGATAAAAGTAGTTCCGCATTTATCGAAATTTATTTGGCCTAGACGCGGATTAAAACTAATTTTACACGGCATAACGTAAATTGTTTTTTATTATTATTATTTCCTTTGCTTTCACACACTTCAAATAACCCAGGTCATTTGGTTGAAATGCAACCTGGACAATAATGACAAGTGAAACTTTATGCTACACCGTAAGGCGTGAGGAATTCCATTGAGCGTTATTTTATAACAATTCTATTTAGTAAAGCTTCTTTTGAAAACTGACTTGACAGAACACTCCTTTAAGCCTTTCGTTTTCATCTGGCAAACAGGCTAGTTGATAGAACTATTTAGTCGTAAATAATCTCGAGAAGTAACTTCAAAATTTAACACAGTTTGCTTAGGTGAAAGAAAATTTCGGGAACGTTTGTTTGCTGCAATGACGGAGTATCCTTGGTTTGAGTGTGCGTTCTCCTTGGTTAATTAACATCTGGGGTCAGACTCATTCAGGTTTTGTAACTGTGAGGTGGTGTACTGTAGAGCAATTCTTGCAAGATGTAAATACGTTACTAAACGATTTTATTTTATTTATAGCGCAACAAAACATCATGTACGCTGCGGAGGCAGACGATGTGTTGTACAGGTAGGAGAGGCTGTGCACTCTTCAAACCATGTCAGGGTCACTGCAAAGCAGCAGAGGTGGCCTGCGCTTTAGCAGGTGTCTCGGCTACAAACCACGTTCTAAACGCTTAAGGTAGAAATGCGCTGAGGATAAACTTTTATGGAACTTAGTTACTCAGCTGAAACGTTGGTTTGATTTTTTATTACTAGGTGTTCCCCTAACCTGGTGTGATGTTTATTTTTTGAACTAATATATATTGATATCTGACTGCGCTAATGTAGTGCTTTAATAACAAACATTCATTACTCAACTGTTAATCAAAACTCATTTCGTTGCTGTTAGTGCAAAAGTTGATAGTCATTTTCAGAAAATACTGTCACTATGCCAGCAATGAACCAGGTTATTTATAGATAAACTTATCTTTGGTTAACTTTAGAATAACGTCAACACAGCTCATTTTCTTGTAGTTTTAAAACAGTTTTATCGTATAGCACAATTCTTTACTCCGACAGTTCCAGGCTTTTCGCACGATTTTCACTGCCGTAACTGCGTCTAACAAAGCAAGTTCCCAACAAACATGATGACCATGTGCACAAAATGGCATTCGATTTCATGCATAAGAAAGTGGAAAAATTATCTTTTGTGCATAAGGGTGTCGGGGATTAGAATAAATTACCATCGGAGGTGATGAATAATTTACCAAAAACACTGCATGATTTTAAGTTTCGTAAATGGCAAAAGTAGATGGGACGAGGAATTTTACACTTAAAGTATATAAGATAACAATGGGGAAGTTAGATGATTAAGGAAATTGCCACCGGAGAATTCGCTACGTCGCAATTAAATTCAATTCAGCATTTGAAATGTAGGTCGCATTGCAAGGACCGCCGGTTCGAGTCCGGCCTCGGGCATGGGTGATTTTAATTAAGTGTTGTGTTCGTCTTGTGCTGTCCTCACTGTAGTGTCCACAATATCATGATTAGAGCCTGATACAATACTCTGTACAAAAACAAATTGGAGCTGGCTAAATGGTCGCAATGACCGAAGGCCATTATTTAAAAAAAAAAAAAAAAATGTAGGTCGCGCATTATTTACAACGTAATGTATATGACGTAAACGATGTAGAATGTAAATAAAGTTTATTTATTTGTACTTTATTGTGTGACAAAGCGTTTGCAAAATATGTTTAATGTTTGTGCTACTAACAAACAACAAGAGATGGCTTATTTCGCTGTAAATATGTAGAATCAGAAATAGAAACAATACCCTGAAGCGCAAATCTACTACTAGACAGTAGCTTGTGAAGCCAGCAGGCGACTCGGAATTTCAGGCTGCAGCAGTAGTTTTGTTGTAGTTCAGCCAGTGGCGTTCTGGGAGTTGCTGGCAGTTTAACGCTACAATTCGCACTGTGATTCAATTAACACACAGTGCAGTAACTAACTAACATGTTTTCACTAATGTTACTAGAGCGCTTTGGTGACTCAGTGGTTAAGGTGTCTGACTGGAGATCGAAAAGTCCCTGGTTCGAATCCCCATTTTGGCACTTAACCCGACCTTCACAGCTGGCACAGCTTGCTGTATAAAGTGTAGTACGCCACAACGCGGATTCCATGTTAAACTATAGGTCCCCTGTACCCCGGTAGGACTACAGCGTTAGGTTATTGCGGCTACGACGTGGGCCGAATGTACAGCCAGTAGAAATCCTGTCACCAGGTCATTGCGACCACAACGAATTATTATTATTACTAATGTTACACATGCACGTATACATGTTAGAATGACGCCGTGTTCTGTATAATAGGCTCTGTTAACGAAAACTGAGACATAAACTTCAGCAAAAATCAATATGTCTCCGTACAGAAAGGTTACAGAAACACTGAAAATGTGGACATAGAGGTCTCTCAATTCTTCTCCCGGTATCGTGTAATTGCTGGTGACGACATTCTCTATATAGAAGTTAATGGGTAAAAGAAAGCTAGTAGTAAAGTTGTCGTTTGTTTGTTAACTAATGATTCGTGACGATGGTATGTGTTTGTCAAGTTGAGTTGACCTTCAGTACCTAATGGGTTGTTTGCAACAGCGTCTATAACCCTCTCCCTGTGTATAGCTACAGACCAAATCCTCTATTGCTGAAATAATTCGACACGGTAGTTTCATCATATCATTGCATTTTGTGAATTATTTGAAAGAGTTAGAGAGTCTGTTGCATTGTGGGAAGATTGAAATCCTATGGGTTTCAGTTTTATAGAAATTAATTAAACTAATATTGTAAGTGAGAAATACCAGGAATAAAACACTAATCTGTTAATATACGAAGTACATACACAGTTTGTGAAACTTACAGAATTGAGAGTAATGTTGGCAAGCGTGTGAATAAATGCATTAGTACAAAGGGCGAAGGCAGTTAATTTATTACTAATAAAAGGGAAAGTACTAATTTAAATATCATTTAATGCAAATTTTATAGATGATTATTAATAAGATTCTTTTCTTCTATGGTGTTATACAGTTAGCAAAAATAATACATAAATTTACTTCCATTTACAAGAACCGTACATGGTCCAAACTGCAATTGTAAGAAGTAGTAGTAATGGTATTTTGGTATACCTCGAGAGGAAAACCCGCATAATCTGTATCAGCACAAGCATTCAAGAATGCACAGCTAAATTCATAGTACACTCTGGTTGGTAAAACTAGCCTCCCTTCCACGCCATTTCTTAATTGCAATAGTGAAAATGAGTAATATAGTTGCTCCGTGGCAGATTATCTCACTATTCGTCGTAAGGTAAATAATAATAATTGCGTGTGGTCGTAATGACCTGGTGACAAGGTTTCTATTGGCTGCCCATGTCGTGGCCGCAGTAACCTAACGCTGTAGTCTTACCGGGTACAGGGGACCTTTTTTTTTTATTTATTATTTTTTTTTTTTTATTTATCTCACATTTATACAGCCTAATATCTAGATACTAAATTAGGCCCTATTACATACATTTTTTAAATTGATTAAGGGTTCCGCCAGTGTCGCTGGTTTCATTACTGGTTAATTTGGCCTCTCAGCTGTGTGGATTACCGGATAGCTTCCACAGTCTCCCGTCCCCGCGAAGAGGCAGGCCAAACCTGTTTTCTGGCGAAACCATGTTAACAGTTTACAATTTTACAGTCTAAGAAAGTTTTATGTAAGCAATTAGCATATTTTTCCGCTTCACTTAGCTAATTGGTAACTGATACGAAATGATAAATTATTAAATATTAAACAATATGCGTTACAGATGAGTCAGTTAGTAAATGGATTACAATATTTACATTGGTAGTTATTTGACAATTACAGTGCGAGCTTACAGTTGTTTGTCGGTTAGTGAATACATGATCATATTACATCAGGTTGTATTACAATGAATTTCTAACAACAATTTTTAAGATACAGATCTACTGGGATTTACAATACATGCGTTATTATTTTCACAGTTTCTACATGCATACATTAGTACTACCTGCTTTGCTTTTACAGCCTTGAACCAGTTCGTGTGTTATCGAAATTCCGTTGCTATTAATTTGTGACTCGTTTTTTGAATGTATTTTTTTTTTTTTTTTGTAACTATATTAAGGTATGGTAACATTCCATATCTTTGCTCAATGCCATTGGGCAATTTTTATGCCTTTTAGTAATACAAACACTGGCCATTTTTTATTTGCGTCAGTTTGTGCTCAATACGCACGCGGCCTGTCAGGCATTAACCTCGCTGGCTAGATGCTGTATCGGCACTGCTGACCACTGTAAATTCCGTGGCAAACACGACCTGGCTCCGGCTTTGCAAACATTTACAGTTCTTTGCCTATCAATTACATGATGTTTACGTTGTAGTACGCCAGCTAAGGACGCTACATCTTGGAAGGATATAACTGTTATTATTATTATTTACATCTTTCTGTATTCACCACACTATTCCTTCCACCGTTATTATCCCGGAAACAGTAAACCATTCCTGGTCCGTCTGGCATTTCCAGCCGAACCGGATTGGTTGACCCGTCGGGATCACTTCCGGTTACCGGAAGTTCTCGCACTATTCTGTTAACTACAATGCTCTCATTCGCCTAGATACGCCTGTGCAGCTGCTGGGGTCCCGGAGGTGGTCGGCCCCGCCCGACTACTGCTCGGTCCAGATATTTTTTCCTGTGTAGTTTAGACACTTTGATAGGTTGTCAAGCCTGCTCCACAATTGCTCGTCCAGGATTATATCCCGTGTTAGCATGTTCCACATTTCGCTAACATCCGCTGTTCTCACCTCTTCCGTTTCAGGACACTCCCACAAGACGTGCTCTGGTGTTCCTTCTGCGCCACACTCACATGCACTGGTTTCCTTCAACCCTCTTTGATATAGCATCTGGTTATATGGTCCGTGTCCGGTCATGTAATGTATTAGCCCAGGTGAAGCATTAAAGAATCCAAGATTCAGCCTCTCTTGTACATTTGGAAACACGCTGTATAATCTTCTGCCTGTTTGGCTGCTGTCCCAACGGGCTTGCCATTCGGCGAGGAGTGCGTTTTTAATTTCCACCACAGATTGTGCTACTGCTCCCACAATCTCCTGCACCTTGGCCTGATTTTCTTTACGCAGCCAGTATATGGCTCCTCGTCTCCTGATCTCGAGATCCAGCGGCCATACTCCTACTAATATTGTGAGTGAGTCAGCAGATGTAGTAGCATAGGCACCACTTAGCCGTATCAGAATGCTTCTCTGCACTCTCAGTACCGCCTTACGAGGTTTCACCTGCAGTAGTTTATGCGCCCAGACACTAGCCGCATACCCTACCAGTGATGCCAGGATAGCATCATGGTATCTTCTTATTAAGATGATCGGGAGATGGAATTTCCTCTGGCCTATGCTTACAAATTTGTGCATGACCGCCTTAGCTCTTTCACACGTCTCGGAAATATGCGTTGCGAAGTTTAGGAACTCATCCAGAGTGACGCCTAAGTATCTTGTTGTCGGCTTCCTTTTTATGGTGATGTTATTCATCTTAACAATTGGGTCCCGCTCCAATTTCCCTTTTAGTAGCATCATTTGGGTCTTCTTTGGTGCAAGGCTCAGCTTAGCCTCCAAGCACCATGCCTGAAGTTCTTCGATCACTACCTTGGATTTATCTTCTATGTCTTGTCTGGTCCGACCTTCAATCAACAACAGCAAATCGTCAGCAAAGGCTACCAGCCCCAGCAAGCCACACAGCCCCTCCAAACGCCTAAGAGCATCTTCAAAAACTAAATCCCAGAAGACTGGCCCACTTACTGAGCCCTGGGGACAGCCCTTAGTAAGACGTTTATCTACCTTCCCTCGTGGACATCTCAATGTGGCGAATCTATTCTTACAGTAATCCCGCAGTGTATTATACAGGTTACTTGGACAGTTTATTTCCCTCAGGCGGCGGAACAACATCGGCCACCATAAATTGTCGAAAGCTGCGGAAACATCTATGAAAATTCCTATTACGTACTTCATAGAACTACTTTTAACTAAATTTACCGCCCTGTTTACTGCGTCTTCGGTCGACCTGCCTGCTCGAAAGCCATATTGGTTCATGTTAATGCCTATTTGGCTTCTGTGATATTGCAGTTTGTTAATCAATACTTTTTCTTGAACCTTTCCAAGGACGTTTAGCAGGCAGATCGGCCGATATGATTTTGGGTTTGCTAGATCTCTGTCTCCCCCCTTGGTCAATATCATGACTTCACTTTGCTTCCAGATGTTTGGAACCCGGCCTTGCTGGAGGCACTTGTTAAAAAGCGTACATAGTGGGAAGGCCAGTTGGACTACTAGGGCCTGCAACACTTCTGCTACTATCCCGTCCGGTCCCGGTGCTTTATGCTTTGCCATACTGTTTATGGCCTTTACTACCTCGTCTATTGTTATGTCCTCCCCTTCCGATTCAGCTACATAAAGCTGAGATTGATCACTCCGCATGTTTCTATGAAAGTCGGTTTCTCTATCTTCCACATCATCAGGTAGTAGCTGCCTTAATAATTCCTCCGCTGTTGTAGTCCAATTTTTGGTCATGTTACCTTCCTCAGTCCTCACAGTGGCTAACGTAGTAGGTGGTCTTATTTTTCCGGCAACTATCTTATACGGAATGCCCCAGGGATCTGATCTAAGATTGGATCTGACATAGGCCTCCCAGCTATCTGTTTTAGTTTTTAAGAGTTGCTGCTTAAAAGCTTCTTTTCTTTCCCTGTATCTATTAAGCAAAACAAGCCTATCAGCCGCCACAGCACAGCGTTGGTACTGCCTCCGCGCCCTTCGCATGTTCGATCTCATTCTATGCAGTCTCTCATCCCACGGTATATCCTTCACCCTTTTTACCTTTGCCAGTGGAATACTGCCTTTCATTGCTGTTTGGATGGACCTAGTCAGTTCCCTTGCCATGTGGTCCACGTCATTGCCCTCCAGGGGGACCTACAGTTTAGCGTGGAACCCGAACCACGGAAGCATGCTGGCGTACTTCACATTACACAGCAAGCTGTGCCAGAGTTGAAAACCCACGCCGAAACAGTGACTCGAACCGGGAACCTTTCGATCACCAGTCAGACATCTTAACCACTGAGCCGCCAGATCACTCGTACTGATATTTATGTTATGAATTTATATGATTTTGGTGAACAAGAAGGAGCTAGATCTTCCGCTGGTGATCCCATTGCGTGGTTTATTTTGTTTTTAAAGAATCTACAAGAAAACAGTAACGTATGAAGTTTTGTAGGTATTGATGCAATGTACAGGATATCGCAGCATACAGCTAAATGGAATACAATTTCGTGCAACAAAGACAATGATTTTGAAACAGTCTTTCCGAATGGACAGGCAGTATTCTTAATAAGTTGTAAGGTGTGTCCCGCAGGCATATCTAATTGGTATTTCCTGAACTGGGGTCCACAAAAGAAGTAAAATTTATTATATTGCTTGAGTGAAGTTCCTATCGGTTTCATGTGCACAGTTTTCTGTGAGACTTTTTCATTCTTTTTAGTAGTGCAATTCCGAAGGATTTTAGCGATTGTATGTTGCCAGCCGAAAGTAGATTCACGAGACTGATCTAAACTACATGCGTTTGGCGCCAAATTGCTTATTGTAGTACAAAATGCAAAAATAATCTCACAAGGTAGAATGTACACCTGTTCGAATTCGAAGGCCATTCTCCTTGTGGTAAAGATTGCTTTGGGCATATGACATAACGCTTCCGTGGATTGAATTCCAGGTAAAATTAAGACTCTACTTTCTCCGATAGAATAAAATTTATTACCAGAAATGAGGTTTTCTTCGTATTTCTATCGTTTTCATGCGGATGTTACGTGGGTAGACAGCTGCAATATGTCACCTGGTTTGACCGTACAAACTTTTCTTGATACATCTGCAAGGAATTTTCTTCCTGACTCCGTCGCTAGCCGAAAAGTTAATCTTAAGGCAATTCCGAACTCGCTGCAGCATTCAGCGCAACAAACTGCGTTACCCCTGCATGAACTTCAATTTTCCGTTTAAGCCATTCTCATTTCGAGCATTCACATCACTTGAGGAAATGCTTGCACTATGTGCTATCTTTACTGAATTTGGACATAGGATGTTCAGAAGTCTATTGTTGGTGTACCTCACTTCTGAGCGAATATCGTAATTCCCTTTATCTCTCTGCGGAAGTCCATAGCTATGTAATGAGGTACTTAAAGGTAGTGCTCGTAGCAAAGTAATGGATTGTTTAGTGTCGGCACTTACTGCACGTAATTATTATTTTGTGCATTCGGCTAACACGATATTAATGTAACCATTCGTGGAGTCTTGACGTAACCCAATTTCAGCATTTAAAGTGTAATATTCAGGTTTCAAGGTCTTCTTTCCTTAAAATTCTGCATGAGGTTAACATAAAATTTGCCATAAGAAAATGGAAGTTACGATTCTTCATCACTGGTTAACATCTGATTAATACTATATTTTTACGAGCAATATGCGTGGCCTGGTGCCTCAGTGGCAAAGGTGTCTGGAGACCGAAAGATCCCCTGTTCGAATCCCTATCTCGGCGGGGATTTTCATAAGACGTTAACCCGACCTTCACCTCTGGCAGCTTGCTGTGTAATGTGAAGTATGCCAGAACGCATCCGTAGTTCGGATTCCACATTAAACTATAGGTCCCCTCTAAGGCTAATAATCCTATTTATAATGGTGACTTCCCATGTCCCGTGGTTTAAAGGCCACGCCGTGCAGCCGAATTGTACGGCTCAGCACGCGCCACCTCGCAGGCACCTCCCCATCACGTTGCCTAATGTCGTGTCAGCTATCCGGGCGTTTGATGTTTACCGGCTGGGCGACGGACAGAGGCGCGCCATCCCTGCCAAGGGAGGCGGCTCCCTTACTACGGCCCGTTATTGATAGACTGACCGTCGCGGCCGGCAAATGCACGAGCCGTGGGAAACCAGCCACCTTTATACGGATGTGTACACTCAAACGAAGGCTTAACGTGGCCGTAGCTGACCCAGACGAAGATACATATATACATTTACAAACAATCTAAATCTGAAGGAAATATTTGATAAAAATAAAATACACGACTCCGAACCAGGTTTTCCGTAACTATATTTTCTTGAAGTTATACCGTTTAAAAAAATGTTTTTCTGCCCACATTTTTATTGGTATTGAACTTTTTTTTACTTATTGCTTTACACCTCGTCGACGTCTGGGTCATTAGAGGCGGGATTGGACTGGGGACAACGGACGATAATGGAATACGGCCACGTACTTTTTGATGGAAGCAGCCTGGCATTCGCCTGGTGTGATTTGGGGGAAACATGGAAAACCCACAAATGGATGCCTGGACGGGGATTCGAACCAGCGTCCTCCTTAATACGGGTATTGCGTTAAGGTAATGTGTATCGTAATTTCCGTTTTCAGAGTAGCGATTTAATTGTAAATAATAACTTCAGTCCCAGTTGTCCTAGAACAAGCTTTAACTTACTAAGATGCATAATACGATTAGCCACGCGACCTGCGCATGTCATTTTGTTCGACACAGGATTAGTTAACGGAAACGTATATTAGTCCTTAATTAGTTCAAAAGGACGAGTAAATAAATACTGAATACAGAATGTTAAAGAACGGAAGTGTTGACATTGTGTCAGCCAGCCATTAAGCTGTAGAACCGTGGGAGACTAATAGATAAGACAAATCATTTTAGATTGTAACTGAATTAGAATATTATGCCTTGTATCAGCAACACAGTGTCTCAAGAAATATCCATGTATTCTTCCAGCAGAAACGGACTTGTTCAAGGAATTAGGAAATGGTTCGACAATACATAGCGTTACCTCATCCTCGGGGATAAATGGAAGGATTCGGGCCTTGTGTTTACAGTGTTTAGGAAGATGCAGGTTCCATTTTCGGCTTTGTATGGTTTATTACAATTATTCCAGGCAAATGACGAGACGGCTTCTGGAGGGCAATACAATTTCCTGCCCATACCTTGCCAACTACCCACTTTCAGCGCAAAGCCCTAACAGGGCAACAGAAGTATGTTCGCAATATTGCTTGTCGTTATTATTTATTTATGCTTACTTATTTAATGTACCCATCCCAGAGTTTTATTGCAAGAATGAGTCAAAGTAGCAAAGAAGTGAAAGGCTTTGGCCATCAGATCATAAACACCTGTTTTCTTGCTGCGAGTGAATGGCACAATCTTGCATTAGCCGAAGACAGTACACTGACGCCTTATACCGATCATACTGCGATGATCTTCATCGGACAAGACAGCACTGTGCTAATCGACCGTCCCACATTCGCAATGGCCACTCAGCAGGTGCGTGCCAACACCCTGGTCCACTTTCACCACTGCTCTGACCTCCAACACGCACGGCTTTCGACCCATCGAAAGCCATTAGGGTCACAGTACCTGGACAGCAATATCACATCATCAGTCTAGTTCTCAACCTCTGATAGAAGCCTTTTGAACTTTCTCAGCTTTTACTTACTTGATAGTAACACATGAATTAATACTGCAAAACACCTCTTGTTACAAATACATTGATTTTACCTCTTTTCTATTTCTATGGCACCTCCTAGCAAAGAGAGTACATTTTGCGTCCTCTGTCATGCATTTGACGACGTTTAATATGGTCTCTCTCTTTATATTTTATATCAACAGTACTTCCTTTATATGAAAGGGAAAAATTTACCCGACCTTTCTTCCTCTCATCTACATAAAAACGTACATCAACTTCTTGATAAATATTAATCACTTCGAGTTTCACTTGAATATACATTTATTCTGCAGCCTCTCAAACACTGTACTGTACTGCACTTGTTTTTATATATATGTAATATATACAACTATACCTATCTATCTTCTTGGTCACAGATGTAACAATATTTATAGAACTCGACTTTCTGCAAACTTTAAGTCCAACTATGAAACAAAAAATATTTTGCGACTCATTTCGTGCAGCATTCATTACATCTCTCTCTTTCATGTAGCTTCTCCTTGTCTTCGGGTCTCCTGTGGCCAGCTTTATTCCTTGCTGTTACGCATGCTCCAAAACCGTTCTATTAAGCCGCGTATACACTTGAGCATTTGCCCCGAATGAGCATACGGGTTGAGAGGAGGGGGTGCGCACGGCCACCCCCCGCATAGCAGTGGGCCACTGTGTTCGGACCCCATGCGGCCCGAACAGGGAACCCAGTCTGCTTTGCGCAAGTGCTGAGTACACTGCAATGGTTAACCGGAATTTGTTACCAGTTGTTGTTACATATATTTGTTGCAGTGTTCGAACAAGAAATCGAGAAAGCGGTGGTGGAGAAGAAAACTGTTTCAAGAGAGGTTCAACGCTTTACTATTAAAACAATAGGACACGAAACAAATGAAAACTTTAAAAATTTTACAAGAATGTCACCTGAGGATTTTCAGTTTATATTGAATAGTGTCAGGACTACAATTGAGAGGCAAGACACAACATTTGGAAAATCCATAACTGCCGAAGAACGCCTAGCTGTGACACTGCGATTTCTGGCTTCAGGAGATTCGTACTCGAGTTTCCAGTACCTATTTAAAATTTCAAAACAAGCAATTGGCAGAGTCATACCTGAAACCTGGCAAATTAGGCACGAGACACGTGTGTCTACAGCAGATGATTTACTGAAACTTGAGGGGGCAGTCGGCTCATATTGTTCGGTTCGACCGCATACACAAATCGCGTACCCACTGAGCACGAACAGAGCACGTGCTCACTTTGAAGTACCGACAACCCTCGGATCGGGCTGAGGCATGCGGACCTATTCTGCTCGCCCCGTATACATCTGAGCAAAACGGGCCGAACGCATGCTCATTCGGGGCAAATGCTCAAGTGTATACGCGGCTTTACAATTGGTATTTATGACATTTCATTCACATAATTACATTAACGTACATACTTGCAAGTTGGCGTGATGTTGTTTTTATAAACTCGTTCCAATGGCTTTCATGTTAGTTTAACTTAATTCCTAAGAAACATATGTAAAGGTGGCAATTTTGAACTTTTCAAATTCATGAATGTTTTTTTTTTTCAATTTTAAACTCTTTGAATGCAATTACATCAACACACTTACTTTTTTCTAGATAATATTCAAATCTAAAAACTTCTACTCGCAACCCAAAGTTTAATTCACTGTTATTTGTTTTCTCACTAACTACACTTCGAACTGAATCATCTCAAACAAAAAGGTGAAACTTTCTTCAAGGATTTCTGGTTATCATAAATAATTTAGACTGTCTAAACAATTCTTGAAAGCTTGACATAAAATGCAAAGTTTAGAAATTATAAAGACGCATGAATATGGCAATTTAAGTGAAACAACAAATAAATTTTTCGATTAAATTTGTTTTACACTTCTATTATTATATTTCAGAGAATAATACTAGCAACAATCCCACTTTTTTCAGCTTTAAGTCGACATCGTCATTATTGGCGAGAGAGGATGTTGGGCAAAGAACTGCAAATAATTCCCGCCAAGGCTTTATGAAGGATCCAGGCAGGCATTTATATGGGAACATGGAACCATGGAAAACTGAAATATGAATGACCTGACGGGGATTTGAACCCGCGTCATGCTCGAACGATGCCACTCACCCACAGTTCGGCAACATTTTCCAAAACGTTTGGCAAGAAAAAACTATGCTAGTGGTTCTGTTTATATCACAGATGCAACCTGTTAAATATATTGAACAGTGTCGCCAAAACACGTCTGTGCCAGTTGGTTGAACATTCTCTAGAGAGGATGCGACACGGAGGGTGGTAGTTCACTGGTATCGCGTTATAAGTGAGTGTCATTAGGGTTTAATCCCTGCCAACAACGTCCGGTTGTAATTTGATGAACATAATTACTGATCGTTACATCGGTCATGTTTTAAATTACAACCAATTAAGCCACTTTCTTTTTGGACCCCAGCAATAGATTTCGGCAACATGTAATACATAAAAAAACTGAACCCGGCAATTAACTAGCAGCAGCTGCTAAAAAGGATAGGGTCAGACTGCCAGTTATAATTTGAAACACAGTGAACTTAAAGACCAGTGATTATGCAGATCAAATTACACTTGGATAGCTCGATCATAATATCGGAAACTTGCGGTACCTTAGTTAATATGGGTGCTACATCGGTCGTCCGTGGTCTCGATATCGAGTAATATACTTGTCTTGAGAGCGATATGTACTTACGGTAATGATGTGGTAAGAAGTAATAGATGTGAATGCAGGAGGTGATAAAACGGATCCGCTGTTGTCAATAAATGCGTACCTCAAACCAAGCGTCAGTTCCACGGAGCCAGTGTTACCAATGCTCCGTACCTCTGCAAAGGTTCCACACCAATAGTCCTGATGATAAAAAAATAGTCCCACCAACATAACTGGACGCAGCGAGATATCATAAGAAAAGTAAAAAGTCAATTCCCCTCACGTTCACACTTTCGCCACAAGGCGCGCAGATGTCGAGAGCCAGCGCATATTAAAAATAACAACACTTTTGGGATGCTGAAGTATGTATCTTCATGACGTCATAAAGTAAGAAACACCTTCACTCCTTCGACTGCATATGACGACACCACCATGTTGAATTACACCACAAATCTTATCAAATAAAAAACTTTGTATATGGTTGAATTCAGTTTAGTGAAATATCATAAACTCGTGGCGTCCACGTCTGACAAATTGAAAAATTATTAATAATAAATTTAAATACTTTAGATCCCCTTTAAAATTTACTTCCTCCCCAAAGTTATTTTGAAAACGTTTTCATTTAGGTATTCTAAAGTATATACGAAAATATTACAATTCCCAAATTTTTTGTGATAAATTTATTACCTACCTAAGCCCAGTTCCTGCTAATTAAAATCCTTTAAATTTTCTAAATTTGTGTCTAACAGAGAAATAAAATGATGCATTGTAAATTTGTGTAATTATTTTGATGTGTGGAATTGTTGTAAATGGACTGAATGGCTGTTGCAATTCTATTAAAAGCAGTACACTGCATGACATATTAGTTAAGAAAACCGTATACTGTATATTGTTTTGAGTGAGAGTCTGACTGTTTGGAAATGTTTAATTCTGTAAGTTTTATGTTTAAATTCTTGTGAATATTTCTACTTTCATTTAAAAAAATGTTTCTTCATAATTTCAACTAATTTCATATACGTTTCGATTGTTTTTCTATGATATGTATTATTTCTGAAATTATTGTGCGCTTTATAGTTTTCTGAAACATTCTACGATGGCTATACATTTTCGTTATCAGGCAACCCCGCTAGCAACAGTGCTAAAACAAACACTATGTCAGTTGTTTATTATAATGTACCTTAAATCTTCGGAAAAAAAGTCTGATGTCTAGTTTATATATGTTTTGCCGAAGTGTTTTCTACGAAATAAAGGTACAGTAAAATATTTATCGACGCTTTTGCAATTCGGGTAGTTACCTGTCAATTAAAGTTAGAGAAATTAAATAATATAAACCATATTGTGGACCGGATCAAACCAGAAAATGTAGTTAAACCAGAAAAAAGCATTCCTATTTGTTTTAAGAGGTATAGACATTATATTAAGCGCGGTAGCTTTAACGCAGGAAGGAATGGTAAATATGTTGCAACAACTAATGTTCAGATAGCAGCATAACATCCACGCGTACCGTAGTTCAGTTGTCACAATACGCGCCGTAGTGGCGAATGATGTTGGTAAGTGTTCACAATAACACATCAGTCCACAGTCACAGCAAACAACACAATACAGTACCTCGCCGACGTCAGCAATTTTCCTTGACACAATACAAAATCTGCCGGGACTACATCTGTTGCTTTGCAACAGTTTCATTGTGTATATTCAAGCGCAGCCGTACTGCGTGAATTCGTTCGTCCCGATTACGGATGTTTCGGGTTCCGCACCAGAAGCGGAAATGAAAGTAAATGCGTCCCCCCCCCCCCTACATAAAGCACTGTTAAGAAATAATTATATCAAAGAAGGTTTTGATACGAAACATGAAGAGAAGAGTACCACTAATCCTTGGTGGAATGACTTTGAACGAAATGTTGAATTTTGGAGGTCTGGTTCATTCTCAAATATTTTTAGGACAGTATTGACGATACTATTCCATAGAAGATACAACAATATCTTGCAACCAGTGACTTGCCTATCTGGACCCTGAAATTAAAGGACTAGAGGCAATAAGACATTCTGTTATAAACTACCTTTTTCGACTTCCGATAGCTTAATAGAACATGGAAGCAGTGCGGTGCAGAGGAAATGATGTCTTGTATAAATCCTTCGTCTTGAAGGCTTGCCGTAAAAAACACCTCCGGAACTTTTCTCGCAAACAATAACGTGCAAATAGTTTACTATCTGCGCCGACTCTTCAAACGCTTTTGGTCGTTAATACAGTAGGTAGTAAAAAGTGTCAAAGTATTTGGGCAGTATTTTTCACCTGATGACTATGTTGTGCTTTCAATTGTTAGTGGAAACATTCTAATTCTGGCGAAGTGACTGATATTACTCATTCATTACTCAATTTGGGAAAATGCATGATCAGACGGAGTGTAGTTTATATAAAAAATTATAGTTTTTTTTATAGCTTTGCGCCTCGTCGACATCTGGATTATTGGAGGCACCAATGGACTGTGGACAAGGAACGGGATGGAATTCAGCTATTGTCCTCTGAAGGAAGCATCCCGCCCTTCCCCTGTAGCAATTTCCTGAGACCATGGAAAACCGAAATCTTGATAGCCTTACGGGGATTTGAAGCCGGGTCTTCCCGAGTACGAAGATAAAGAGTCAACTGGTTTTCGGAAATGCGGATGGCTTTAGAGAGACTTATAGTGGCCGTCATTATGCTCAGACGTCATAATACTGTGCACGGTATCCTGCTGTAGGGACTTCCCAAAGAGAAACTGTAAGTGTTATCGCCTATCCAGTCGCTAGCGATCGGTCAGACCATCAGACCACAAAATAATGTGTTCAGAGTAGGGATGCAACGGAGCCCCGCATCCGCTTCCGCAACTGCGGAACTTTCGTGTAAAATGCCACATCCACTTCCGCATCCGCAATGTATATCGGAGGTTTTGTTTACAATGTAATATATATTACACATTTCTCTTTATACGAGATTCGGCCCATCGTCGCTTAGCTAACAACAACGAGTTTGTTTTTTTCTTACAATCTTACAATAAAAATAACAATGAATTGAACGGTGTTTTTACCAAGCCACGAATTTATAAGTTTCAATTTGCATGTAAATAAATCGTCCTTACTTACGGTCCAGCTTATAGGACATCCGTGCCATGCGCTCACCAATTCACGCTAATAGAAGGGGTCCAACAAAATGTTCCAAGCGATCCTTTCCACTCGTATTTTCTCGTGGCACACTAGTATCCTTATCGTACACTCGTTGGATGTTTCCTCCAATCATGATCCAACGCCATAGCTTGTTGGACGGCAAGGACTGGTGTTTGTCTGGAAGTCCAACAACTTCCAACATGTCCCACATTTAGTCGTGACCATCAATTTTCCTTTATTGGAAAATCGGATCATCGTAGGTCCCACAAGCTGGACTGTGAACGGGTCTCTAGAGTGGTGGAAAGTCGGGTGACGGGCACGGAGATGTGCGGTGGTCTTTCCATGTTCTTGACGCTTGAATTAGTCAAGCCCCGAACTCTGCAAAGCTCATATGACAAAGATTGTTTTTTTATGCCTATGTAGTTATGTAAATAATTTAATTCACATGTGAAATCATCCTCCGTTTATTTTTGTTGAAAAATGAAGAAAAAAATAAATCAATATGGTAGTATTTTATGAAAAAATGTGGAATTATGAATAAAAAATATACTTATTTTGATTTTTAGATTATATTTGAGAAAATATTAAAATTTAAATGATTATAAATTTATTATTCCACCTGCGCTTCCGCAAAACATCCACATCCGTGGATGTCAAGCTCTGAATATCCGCATCTGCATTTGCAATGATGATTTCCGTTACAACTCCAGTTCCGAGTCAGTAGACACAAGAGCCCCTTTCATCAATATCAGACCACCCTGTGATGATTTACGTTGGTTTGTGAGTGACCAGAATAGAAGAAAAGATGGTGCATCATCTGACTTGCGGGTGGGCTTCGAGTGTAGAATTTCCCAGCATTAAGATGCCACGTAATCTCGGCGGGTATCCAGCCAGATGGAGTCTTGAAAACACAACGTTTCGACAGATGGATGTGTTATATTCATCAGGTGAAAACCTGATGATGTCAGAACCACTCTATACGGCTGGATACTCGTGAAGCTTATACTGAATTTAAAAGTCTGCATTTCAGTACCAACACCGGTGGCCAAAATACAAACAAATTTCGAGAAAATCTCTGTCTGGTCGAACGGTTTTGTCTCATGTTCGAATCACTTTCCAATAAGTAACTTCGCAGTTAATTACAAAATTGTTTGTTTTCTTTCAAAAAATGCACTTATTCAACCCACATTCATTTTTAAATTAATAATTTCCAAAAATTTTATTGTTAATCAATCATAGTAAAACTAGTAAGAAAAGTAGTTTATTAATTCTACTGATTTAAAATCTCGAGTACTTAACTTATCGGCCATTGGCGTTAGGTTCCTCAGAAATAAACAGAGAAAGAGAATATCACGTATAATACACAGAACCAAAACGTCCATCCTATAAGAATTAAATATGAAAAAGAGGCTAATCTCGATATGCTATCAATGAGTACCGAATATTTTAGGGCATATTATTCGGAGAAAGGGAGACTCTCTGGAAAAAATCATAAGTCATGGAAAAAAGGAGGATTATGATGCCGTGCAAGATGTCCAACGAGATAGTTAGATCTGATACAGGAAATAAAACAACGGGAAAACATTTCAAGTAATCTGTGAAGCAGACGACAGAATCAGGTACTGGTATAACCGTCCCCTCAATGGTTAGTAATTCAGAACTGAAAGGTCGACTGATGAAAATTATAATGAAACCCTCATCACCTTTAAAGTGTATCATTATAAAATCTTATCCAGAATTTATAGTTCCACCAAATACATTTATCGACGAAAAGACCTTTCATTATCGTTACTGGCTAATTTTCAGAGTCAACCCAACTCATTCAAGAAATACAGCAACTGTAATGTTAATGTATAATCTATATACCAATTGTGAAGTTACTTAGTTGAAATACGTCGAATTTAGCAGCAATCACTCATTTGACAACACGTTTTACTCAACAAGGTATCCACCTTATTGAATACAAGAGAGTAATACCTTTGTACAGGGTAGTTAATCATAAAAAAAAAAAAACATGAAGACGACAGGAATACATGCAGAAATGGCGTGACGGCGAAAACTAAAAACACGAAGAAGTTTATGCAAAAAAAATAAGTTTCACAGAGAGAATCTGGTAAGGCAGCTCTGCGAACGATTTAAATTCAGATAATGCAACATAGGCGAACAATTTTCGTAACGTCTGCTAAAATCTGACGGAGAACATGGAATTGAAACATCATTCAAATTGACAGCTTACGAAACAGCAGAACTACCATCCAATTTTCATAATACTGTACTTTCTGTTTCTCCAAAAAATTACAAGGTAATAAATGTTAGAACTACAGTCATCAGTCTTATCGGTATGGTGACAAAGGCTCGAAATCAGTAATGGCATAATACACAAAAGTATAGAGGAACGAGAGTGAAAAAAAGATGAAAAAGGAGAATGGAATATGTGGTTGATGAAAAAAAATTAGTTCAGAAAATTCAGGTTCCAAGGAAAGTAATTGTTTTGCTATGATTTTATTATTTTTAAATCGTAAAATAAGGATACATTCGTGGTATTTGTCGGATTGGGAAAAGTTTTTAACAATATTAAAAAGGTATAAGATGTATAAAATTAAAAAAGCCTCTTCTAAAACAACGAAATATAAATCGATTTGTAACGCTCGTGATACTGACGTAGCAAAAGTAAAGCAGGATGGGAATTCATGGAGCAGTAAGGTAATGTTGTGGTCTGACAATTAGCATGGGAGAGAAATTTGCCAGAAGAAAATTATTCCTGGAAAAAGATTCAGAATCCTTCTTTTGCTCATTAAAATTATCCTATTCGCATATAAGAATGAGGATGTTTTGATATTATTTGATGGCATTAAGGATATGTTGGAACGTAAATATGTTCTCTATGCGAGGATTAAGAAGAACGAAACAGTAGACATGGAGGATAACAGAAAGGATAAAATATCAGTAAACTATAAAAAAAATTGTAACGGCTCCAGTAAAAATTTAAAAAAAGTTATTTATATAGTGAAATTCAAGCTGATAGATGGAAAAAGGTGGCAAAGAGATTAAAGCTATCACACCGAGGCTCCCTCAAAGAGAAAAAGTGAAAAGGAAAAGAAACATTGTCAGGTTGCTAATGAGCTTTACAAACTTCTGTTTATTATTGGCATTAATACGTCTTTCATCTCTTAATGAACGCTGGCGGTAAGTTACTGGAAATGCAAATTACAAATAATGAAGCAAACTTTAAACAATGTTCTCAAATAATAAAAAAAATTACAGAACCATAAAAAGATTTACTGTGAATAAAAGATTTGTAACTCTTGCAATTAAAGAAGTATTGCCTACTGTCAGCAGAAGAGCATGTACGTAACGACAAATGAATACATTTCAGTAAAGAGGTGGACATAGAAGCACAATGACATTAGTTGAGATATGTCAGCTTGTCCTCTGTCGTATACGACCAGAGCGACTGCAGAACACGCCGCCATTACGAATACAGTTTACACATAAATATAAATATATAAAACTAATCCATCAGAAGGTAAAGGACTGATATATAACATGCACAGTTGGCGGGTAGTTTGCAGTATTCTCTTTCACTGAATGAAGTAAATGAATACTTAAGTCTGTCTTGAAAATTTCCAATGAATAGTATTTTATGAAAATAACTCTTTACACATTCTAACTCCAGGCATAATGCTTTTAATAACATGTCGGGTATAGCGTCGTATCCAGCTGTTTAGATAGATCGAATAATTTAATCGGTTTCCTCTGGAAAAAATAATATTAGATTCATATTGCCAATTTTCTAACAGATCTCGTGATCATATAAATATTTAAAAGAGTATCATTTAAGAATATGAAATACTCATTTTAAAAAATCTGTGCTTAAAGCAATATCGAAAAATGTTATGTGTTTTCGGTAAACATGTTATTAATATTATGATTACTTGCAACTGTTTCCGCTTTAACATTGTTTCTAATTGTTTTGTTCTATCTTTTAATATCCAATCTTTTTTGAAACGTTCATAGTTTTTAGAAGCATTTTACATCATTCGTTATAAATTTTATGTGATATACAGTCTCTCTCTGACTTGGATCCACGAAGAGAAGGAAGTAAAGAGCAAAACAAAACAAAAGGCGAAAAGTAGCTGGTGATGTGCAGTAGATTTCGCTGTGAGCATTTATTGGTTGATTTGTATAACAGGAAGCTCTGTTAATCGAACTTACTAGAATGTATACTGCGAAAAACACCACAGTCCCTGCATCAAGCACAACGAAAGTATTCGTACCTGAAAATGAAATGAAAAACGAAATTAGTTGTATAAAATCAATGACATGTCGTTTTGATGAACACAAGTAGAAAAACGCTTAATGATTGTGTCAACTTATTGCTATCGTCGATCATATATGGTATATAGTTACTAAAGCTATTTGGGTAGGAAGACAATACAACGCTAAAAACAATAATTACTTCTAGTCACAGTTTACAAATGAATTGATCGTATATACGTATAACTGTTTAGTATAAGTCTGATGGAAGATTCTTATTGGGTCAGTGGCATATTTTACACAGAATTCTCGAATCATTCGAAGACTGAACTGCTTAAGTTACCTAACAGCGAGAAAAAAATATAATTAATGACATATATATATGGAAACTTAATGTCCCATGAAGTATTCTGCTAAGGAATGTACTGAGTTCTCTACACAGTTCCACTATTACATCAATCGTTTGTGGAAGGCATATTCTCCAAACGTAGTACAGATGATTGGTGACTGTCAGCAGTATTTTCAATTCAGGTAACAGCCACGCAGCGCATGAAAAGATATATGGGGAGCACGAGAAATGAGGAACGGGATATATCAGGTGGTTTGCACAATAAGTTATGAATCACGTGGGAAGGGTGGTTGGGTTCGGTCACTTGATGGAAGATGCAGTCACTAGTTTCGCTTACTCACACTATGACAGTCAGCAATTGAAGGTTTCTTTAGACAGGAAAAAAAAAATCCATATGCAGATAAACATCTCCCATAGGTCCTTAAAGACTTGCGGATACATCTCTCTCGTCTATTGGTGGTGTACGATTAAATGAAATGATGTAGGATATGGACGAAAAATTAAAACATTCTGTTGGGATTAAGAAGTAGGTGAGTCCGCCGTTTGTAACTACATAATAGGCTTTAGTCTTGCATCATCGTTTCGGTTTTATTATAACACTAGCGCAAGCCCGTAACGGTGTTAAGGGTATATAATAGTTCCGTTTGTTAGGGTCAGATTTACCTGATCTCGTTACAATACAAAATTGCACTATGTTTCACCCTAAGAGTCCCATCTGCAAAATTTGAATAGTCTCTTGAGTTTGAAGTGACTTACAAACAACAATAAAAGTATAAAACACGGACGGAGACGATATCGCTAAATATCTAAAGATGTCAGAGTAAATATTATAAGTGATCCAGCAACAGTAAACCTGCAACCAACTTTAAATGCAAAGAAAACCCCAGTAAAAAATCATACACGGTTTTAGTTTTAAAAGTCTTAATATGAAGGCTGGTGTAACTTATGTCTGTTGTCCTATGTAAATACGTAGATACCCAATGATGGACGAACAGCGATATATTAGCAATTGAAAAATGGCAATGACGGGAACGATTTTATTGAATCGAAAAGTAAAATTTTATTCCGCGTTTTTTCAGCCGAAAAGTTTTGCCATTTTTTAAGAATGAAATGCGACGAGAACCAAAGTTAATGAATGTATTGTGGCAATTAATTTTATCTCAGTTGCTTAGCTATTAAATTGTGAAAATTGTGAACATAACCTAGAATTTTTAGCAACATCTCTGGCCGTTGTTAATTTGCGAGCGAAGGCCAGCGCGTGACGTCACCGTTCTCAAGCCAATAGCTATCGATGTGAATGAGTGGGCTTTCGAAATTATAATACAGATCATCGATTCTAGTTTTCCTTTTTCACCTAGTACATTGTTCCCTTCTAATATTCATTTAATGAAACAACTGTGAAAAAGGCCTGGGCATTAACATCTTGATAGGATGTTGATAATACCTTTAATATTGAATAAAAACTACGAAAGTTTAGAAAACATCTGTGATGTAACGGTGATATTACCCTACTTCCGGCTTCACCTAGTGTCTTGTGTGTTAAGCCGATGCCTCCTCTACTGTAGGGGTATCGGGGTACCTACCTCGCAGCTACTTGTTGTGACGTCACGGGCGAAAGTGAGAGGTAGTCGCGACTGGCCCGGCGTGCGGTGTGCCCCAAATACCAGGCGAGCCGGCCTTTCACCTCGCTTTGCCTGCCAAAATTATATCCGCGCAGCAGACTCAAACATCTTTCAAACGTCTCTTGGAAACTTCCACCAGTCAGCATTTCGTCCAAAATGCAGGACAGTCAAAATAAAATAGTGATTATTTTTTCCTTATGGTTTTACACCTCATCGTTGTCGAGGTCATTAGAAGCGGGAAAAGACTAGGGTAAGGAATGGGAAGGAATTCAGCCATTGCCTTTTGAAGTAACCATCCCGGAGTTTTGCTGGGATGATTTAGGGATACCATGGAAGGCCGAGGGGATTCGAACCCAACTCCTCCCGAATGCGATGCCATAGCTTTACCATCCATCCACCACCCTCGGTAAACAGTAAATTAATTGGCAGAATGTGAATGGTGTACAACTCCACAACTGATTTTGACACTTTCGTGGCGCGTAAGTGATGTTACAGGTTAACTAAGTCTTTTGATAGATGTTCCTAGTGTTGTTTTATGTGTTATGATGACTAATGATATGTATCATTTGAGTGAAAGGTGCTGACACCAAACGGGAAGCCATTTCTGATAAACATGTCCAAGGAATGAACCAGCATCAACAATGTCATTTCCTCACTCCACACGCACTGAGCAGAGCATCGAAATGTAACCAGAGCATTCTTCGTATCTCCTTTGAAAGTACTTTTTACATCCACTAATGACATCATCTTCTTCTACCTTACACTTATCCCGCTATTGCAGGCACGGTTTTTCTTTTTAGGATGCGACGAGTTTTGGTATTTGGTCTGCTCGTCGCAGAGCCTGAAGTCTCCTGGAAAAAGTGTGGTCATCTGTCTGAGTGACATTCACTACTGACATGAATCTATTATTTTTCCGGATACCTTTAGAGATCTCGGCGTACAAAAGCGTTCCCACCAGAAAAGCTGCGAAATAAACGTGAAATAAAATCAAAGAAGAACAAACTGAAAAGGACAGAATTGAAGTCGGAGACTCCATCTATGTGGAGACATAAAGGGAATGAGTGAATAAAAAGTGCCAAGAGATATACGTTATCTGGAATTGCAAGGCAAGAGTGTAAGCCCCACTGAGGGACAGATGGACTAAGTGATTGCAAGGAAATGTGTAATACAGAGAAAATGATTTAGATATTAGAAGAAGGGAAAAATATGGAAAGTAAGTAGACTCGGAGGAACTTGCGTTTCACTACCAGAAAAATGACAGAGATCACTATGGTTCAGTATGATAACTGATTAGGACTTGCGTGACACCTTTTCTCCTGTCATTCCGTCCAGTCAAATACCAAGTGGTAAAAGGTATTCCACTCAGTCATTAGTAAGGTTCGGATCCTTACAACAAGTCTTCTTTTCCTGCCTTCTTTTTCAGCTATAATGCTGAATTAAACACCAAATGAATGTTTCTGATTGTATTTTATATAGCATTTTATATATAACATATAAATGCATATTCAGGCCATTTTCCTAGTTTTTGTCATATTATTATAATTTTTATGGTCATATTTTGAAGAAAAATCTTGTAATTTTTAATAATGCCGGGAATTCACTAGAAGTTATAGATGAGGCGAAATTAATATATTTTTCGCGGAATTGTACTCTTATTATACATTGGAAGGTAAAAACAATGCTAATTGTCACAGAATTAGTCAGAATTCACCATTCAATAATTAAAGTAATACATTACAGTAATCCTCTTAACGTTAATGATCCGCCCGATTTTTAACCTCGACATTGCAGCAGTGGCATGCCTGTGTCGATGCGCGTCAATCAATGTCTCACTGTCACCAATACTTTTTAAAATAATTCTCAGTCAGTGTTAAATCTATAGTGAATCAGTGGAGTACCGCCATAATAGAAAAAAAAATTCTGAAAGTGCGGGGTTACCTACAGGAATTTGGATAGGAGTATTTTAGTACACACGAAACAGTTATTTTCTGTAAATTATGTGAAATTAAAGTGACTTCAACAAAGCGACTTAAAATTTAATTTCCGAATGGGTGCACGGAAGCAAATTATGATGTCTACATGAAAACGACAATACTAGATAAAATAAATGTGTAATTGAGCATGTTTTGATGTACAGTAACTTGAAATGTTTGGTCATATTTTGTCATTTTTAGGTCATATTTACCATTTTTAAAGGTCATATTTTGCCAGCATATTTCTCTATTTTTTTGGTCATAAAGGTCCGAACCCATGTCATTAGAATCAGATACCCTATGGAAGAACCCTTAAAGAGAACTACCTAGAGACCACGGGTATTCAGGACAGTTTTATGTTTAATACTTATAATGTCTCCTTTGAATTTTCGAAGCGAAATTTTCTCTGTGTGTTCACTACTGATGTCAACAAAGAAACCACCCGGACGTGATTATCTAAATACGAAAGACAGCAACCATCAAGAAACCACGCTACGAAGTAATATCTCACACAAATATTCAATACCCATTTGTGGGTTTACTTATGGTAAGAGGTGATTTTGAAGAAATACATAGAAGCTTACTGTTTAAGTTGCCGTTTGGAGAGCTGAGACGCTTTGGTCTAACCCGAAAGTTTACTGACGCTTAAGTTTAACCTTCATTTTTTGAAAGTTCGCTTTGCGTATTTTCCTGCCTGTAAAACTGTGCAGCTCTAGTTTTAGTGTCAGAGGATAAAATTAGATATTCCTGCGTACAGGTAGATACCATTTTCGGACGGAGGAGTAAGTGCTTCAGGTTCAGTATATTTCCACAGTCACATCTGTACGTATATTCGATAGACTTCAGGCCTGGTTTCCAGTTGTCTCGTCCTCCGAAAGAAGCTCTTCACATATACTAGTCATGCAATGTTTATTGACTAATAGAACGAATGATGCCAAGCATCAATCACCCGTTTCTTCCTTTCCATTACTTCAACCATTCTGCGTTTAATGCTCAGAAGTACCATACCAACTAAAAGAAAGGACTTTTGTATCTATGTTGGGCGTAAACAGGCAGTTATGATCCACACAGAATCATTAAAGATCATGTCCACAAGTTTCGTAAGAATTCATAGTTGCCACACACGTGTTACATTCCCCCCCCCCCCCATGATAAACTAAGTGCATGTCGCCGTATTGAGCCAGTGATGTTGTTCATGGCATTTCTTGGCAGTAACTCTTGAAAGACAGAACAACTTGACTCCAAAATACTTTTGTCCACCACACTGTTCAAATTTCTCTTCACATTATACATCTACATCTATACTCTGCAATTCACAATTACTGTGGGTGGCAGAGGGTGTTAAGCACCAATTCTAATTCAGTGCATTCCAATCCCGAACAGAATGAGGAAAGAAAGAATTCATAAATGTATCAGTACGGCATCTTATTTCTCGAATCTTATCCCTCTTATCATTGCGGTTGCTGGAAGAAGAATTTCGTTGCACTCGTAAATTAAAGATTTTCGCATATCCTCCATCAAATTTAAACGAAAACGACGTCCCAGCCAAACCCACGTATTAGCTCTGTGACTCTTACATAAGGACTGTAACTAGCGGTCACGAATCGAGCGGCTCTCCTCTGTACTTTCTCTCACGTGTCAATGAATCCCTTGGAAGTCTTCGTGTTAACCTTTTATTTACGTGAAAGGAGCAAGCAAAACTTTTCGCTAGGATGGTTTTAGATGATTATCATCTGTTTTTATTGTTGATGGCTTTGCGCCTAGTAGATTAGAGGAAGAAGGAGGGGATAGAGACAAGGCCTTCAGCTTCTGCAGATTCCTCCCCGTATTGCCTAGAGTGATTTCGGGAAACAATCGAAAGCCGAAATATGGATGGCTGGACGATAATTAGAACCCACGTCCGCAAGTATACCAGGCTCGACCGTTATCATTCATCTTTCAGACTGGGAATTTTCTTCTGAATACGTTGCCAAGTTTTCTTAGGAATCCTTTAATCTCTGCTCCACTCCCTCAAAAATTTTCCCTCGGGTGAGCATTTGTACAGGGTGTTCGCTACCCAGCTACTGTCTCGCCGCCGGCATCTCACTGCCGAAGGCCAGCTCCCGCTCCCGCCAAACGACAGCCGAATGACCCGCGAGATTAAACAGCAGCCCTCATCCAACGGTCAGGTGACGCAGTATAATACGAACTTTTCCATTGTTAAGACTGATTTATTTGCGGTTTGGCTGCTTTGTGACTTCAGTCTCTTACTAATCAGTATCGTGTGTGAACGTGAGTTGAATTACGGTACGTTATAGTTTGGAACAAAGATTGTTGTTGTTGTTGTTGTGGTTTAAGGGCGCGTCGATGGCGGGGTCATTAGCGCCCTGGAACAAAGAATATTCCTCTATGATACGTATGCGAAGAAAAAGTTTTTAAAAAGTGGTGCAGTAAATTTCGACGCAAATATCCCGGTGCTTTACTGCCAGCTAAAACAGCGTGTGTAGTCTTACAGAGGAAAAAATTGACGATTTTGCCTTTCGTCTAAAACAGTCGCACAAAAAAAATTATCAAGTCAGTTAGGGCAGCAGGCAAACGCATCTAAGAAGTCAGCGTGGTGCATAAAATTACAGAAGTAGACCAGGAGCCTAGTGTTATTTTTTTTAACTGCTTAACGTGTCTTAACAGCGAGGTGTTTAGAGACGGGAAAGGATGGGGGGCAAGGTATGGGAAGGAATTCAGTCATGACATTTTGAAGGAAGCATCCCGGCATTTGCCTGGAGTGATTTGGGAAACCATGGAAAACCCAAATCTGGATGCCCGGACGGGGATTCAAACCGCCGTCCTCCGAGTGCGAGGCCAGAACGTTAACCGTTACACCACCACGCTCGGTGCCTAGTGTTAGATTTTGCAACTGGTATCTGCAGGGTGTTCACGATGGTATAGTCGATCCTCGACTGACGTTTTTTCTATGATGAGGCCTGGTTACACCTGAGTGCTTATGTTAACGCTCCATACAGTAGACACTGGAGTTCAAAAAAACCAGATACTTTACTTCAATTGTCAATGCATAGCTTAAAAGTGGGTCTTTGGTGTGCGATCAGTGCTTCGAGAATCATAAGGCCCGTTTTTTTCCGTGGAACTTAATTCCGTAAGATACGTCGAAAATATTGTGGTACCGGTTTTGCATAAACTTACCGGTTAATTTCAGCAGCTGGCGACAGCTCACACAGCTAGAAATTCACCTGCTGCACTTAATGAGGTGTTTCATGACCGTGTAATCAATCAGCCGTGGCTTGTGGTGCCAGATCACTCTATTTAAACCCTTGTGATTTCTATCTTTAGGGTAAGCTTAAGGGAAAGGTGTATAAGGAAATCATCACACGATGAAGGAAACCTGAAAACAAAATCTATCTGGCAATAATGTCCATTGAGAGAGATGAAATCTAGCGTGTGTCTCGAAACAAGTTTAAAAGGTGTCAAATGTTCATTACGCAAGAGGGTCGACACTTCCAGCATCTTTTATAAGTAAGATAATGAATTACGTAATATTTATATGCTTTACACATATATGTCTATGAAGCGTAATTACTAATAGGTAGGGTTCGGATCTCTAAGACAAGTCATATTTTTTCCTGCCTTTTTTTTATCTAAAATGCTAAATTCAACACTGATTCAACGTTTCTGATTGTATTTAAATGTTTTTTATACGGCATATAAATACATATTCAGACCATTTTGCTAGTTTTGGTCATATTTCTATAATATTTATGGTCATATGGTAATATTTTGAGGAAATGTGTGGTAGTTTTTTAATAGTATGGGAAATACACTAAACATAGATGAAAAGAAACTAAGATAATTATTCACAGAACTGTACTTCAGCTATACAGGTGGGGGAGGGGGAGGGAGGGGGGGAGGGGGCGGCGACTAATTTTCACTGTGGTTAAAATTCACCAGTCAACAATTAAAGTAATTCATTATTGTTCACTCTTTAAACGTAATGTTCCGTCCGCATTTTAATCTCGACTAAGCAGCAGAAGAATTTTTGTGTCGATCCGCGTCGATTAATATTCAATTAAATATGCTCAGTCATCGTTAAATCTGCAGTGGATCAGTGAGTATATCTACCACCATGCCGAAAGTAAAATTTTCTGAAAGTGCGAAGTTACGTAAGAAAATTTAGGAAGGAGTATTTTAGTACGGATGAACGAGTTCTATTCTGTAAATTATCTGAAATTAAAATGACATTAACAAAACGATTTAAAATTTAATTTTCCAATGGTTTAGCGAGTGCATGGAAGCAAATTATGCTGTCTACATGGAAGCGACATTACTAGAAAAAGTAAATGATGTATAATTGAGAATATTTTAATGTATATTAAATTTAAATGTTTGGTCATATTTTGTCATTTTAAGTCATATTTACCCATTTTAAAGGTCTTACTTGCCTGCATATTTCTCTACTTTTTTGGTCATAAAGATCCGAACCCTACTAATAAGTAGTTGCGTGGTTGGCGGCCGAACTATGTGAGAAGCTGCCCGCTCGCTTCCCGCGAGCAGTTTCTTCCTTCCTTGTAGTGCTATCAGCCGGTAGCGTTTGCCGGCGGGCACCCTGCGTAACTGAATCAATTTGTGAGGATCGTGTGTTTCGAATTCCACTTTAAACTGTAGGTCCAGGGACGGGAGAGGCGGAACGTACGACAACTCGATTTGGAACTCTGCCACTCGGTCATTAAGACCACAATAATTTACTTATAAGCCGAGTTTGTGGTTTTTCTTTTCTTTGGCGAAACACGCGCAAAACCTTTAAATTATGTTAGAAACTGGAAGTGGTACCGCTGAGATTTACCGTCGTCATAAATCCCCGGGCGTGGGAGTGACAGAGGCGGCGTGGCGCCTGGGATAAACGCCAGCAGTTTTGTGAGCAGGCGCGGATCTGATGGCCGATGCTGACTCGGCGAGCTGCCGCTGCGATCAGCACAACAGTTTTCTGCAGATCGTTTGCTGAGACCCGCGTTCCGACTGCCGCAGACTCTGGGAGGCAGCGGAGGTGAAATAAATAAAATCGCTCCACCTTTTCGTAGGACGCGGTATTTCCGGAAGTACAGATGCGCATTTCCATCCCTAACTTCATCGTCAGAGTCAAGGTGGCGAGACCGGTTCACTCCTCTATCTTGGTGTCTCCGAAGACACCGTGCCAGTCATTCGGTAACAGGCAGAAGTAGCCTGTCTATGGTTAGCATGGAGGCAATCGTGGATCGAGTGGGTTAGTAACACCAGAAGCTTAGAAAGACATCTGAACTGTGATTTTAAAGGACAGATTATTCTGTTCTCTAACGGCATTCATGGTAATATCTAACTTGTATAAAACGTTTTCGGGCCTGTTTTGGTTTGGTTGTTGCCTGATTGATGGTTCATAAACCACTGTAACTGAAAAATGTTAAAGAGTGTACTTTTATTTTATTTGTTTATAGTTTTGTTTCTCGTCGACGTCGAGATTTTTAGAGGCGCGAGAGGAATTGTGGAAATAAATGGCAAAGAATTCGACCATGGCCTTTTGAAGGAACTGCCCCGGCCATTCGGCTGGACTGATTTCGGGAAACGATGAAAAACTAATATCTGGATGTCCGTACCCACATCCCAGGCCGTAACATTGCAGTTCATCCACCGGGCTCATTAGGGAAATATGACCGAGCGTGGTGGGTGAGTGATTAACGCTCTGGCCTCGCATTCGGGAGGACGCCGGTTCGAATCCCCGTCCCGGGCATCCAGATTTGGGTTTTCCATGGTTTCCCCAACTCACTCCAGGAAAATGCTGGGATGCTTCCTGAAAAAGGCCATGACCGAATTCCTTCCCGTTGTTTGTACCCCAATCCCATCCCGCCTCTAATGACCTCGACGTCGACGAGGCGTAAAGCAAGGGAAATGGGGCTGGGAAAAAATACACTAAACAGTAAGCCACAACTTTCCACAGTGAGACGTGTCGTGTGAATTTTGTCGGTTATTCTCGAGTTAATAAACAAGCTACTTCGAAAAAAAAAAATTATAACGACAAACAGATACAAAATTTAAATATATACATCACAAATTTTATATCGTAAAGAGGTTTAGAAGGGAAGGAAAAAATACAAAATTTCTAGTAAAACAGTACATTATTATTTTACATACCGAATTCTCAATATGTAGACATTAGCTGTTACTGTTTGCAACCTAACTTTGGGATGTTGTCGACGAAGCTCAAAAACATCCATAAAAGGAAACCCGAGTACATAGCAGCTCAGAGTGCGGAGACAATACCGAAATTTAAGCAAGCAAACATGCACAGCTAACTCCATGAAGTGATTAAAGCTCGTCACATATAATAGATAAATAGTGTCTACAAAATTCTATTGCAGTCGTAAATCAACTGACTTTTTCCCGGAGATAAATGAAGTGTGTAATTTTGTACCAAAAAATGCTGAGCCACCATCTTCGAATTGATATTTTCTAACATTGGCAAACTTTGTGGAGGAAATAAGTCACTTCTTGTGTGATCTGAGAGCGGGTAATGTATCTGTTTATATGCTTGATTGGTGCGATCAATTAACGCTCGGGTATGGCATTATGGAGAAAGCTGATCGATTCCCAGTCCAGCCATCGTGATAGTTTTCCATGTTTTCCAGAAAACACTCCAGATGGTTCCTCCATAACGTCTTTGTCAAACTCATCCCATTCCTTCTCCTCTCGCACAATCTCTTCCAGATCTTATTTCCTACACGTCGTTGTGTCATTAATCTGTAAGTAAAAAAACATCTTCGAATTAACCAAAATATACTTTCCTAAAATAAGATGTGAGTGTAGAGGAAATTCTGTTTTTTTGTCTTTAAAACATGTATTTATAGAAACGTAAGTCATCATTTTTTTCACAGCTTCGTCATTTACCTATTTCCCAACCATATCTTCTGTCGTATAAAACTAGTAACGTCATTTATGCAAATCCCTCTCGTCTGGGTTAGGAATTTATTATTAGAGTCAGGTCTCAGACTAAAACAGTTTCACGCTCACGAAAGCCTTACCGCCAACGATAAAACGAGCGAAAAACAGTTATGAAAGAAGTTCTGCGGGGCTTCGCCATAATTAAAGAAGTTGGTCCGAAACGGAATCGGGGACTTGCAGTGATATTGGTTGGCAAAAGTGAGTGGGTGTTCTGCAGGACTTAAACCCTTATCAGGAGGGCGAGAATGTGCTTGAAACACTTCCAATCGTACTATCACGATACCTCTACCGTCTACTATATGAAGCATACTTTTTACTCTATTTGTTTCCACAAAAAAGACGAAGAGAGAATGTTTAGTAACTGTGAAAATTTTAATTCGGAAATTTGGACGGGCCTTGACTTTTTGGGATTGCAAACCAGTTCCGACGAACATCTTGCCTGTCCAAGTGCAGTCGATATGTTATTTCTATTTCTCGAATACTAATCGCTCCATTATTACACATCTCGAAATAATATTTTCTTACTTCATTAGGTTCTGATTCTATGAAACAATTTTAATAGAGCGAATTTGCACCCTATGGTGCAAACATTTATTTAAAAAGTCCACTTTAAACCATCAAAACTTGTATGAATAACGCTCATCATCTTTGAGGGTCAGACACATAATCATTTTATACTCAAAAGCAGACACAAATACACTTTTTAGTCTGTTATAATGAAAAGTTATATGATAGAAGTGTTCGTAGATTCACTTATAATGCGTTCACCGTGGAATAAAATTGCGATAATTCAAGCTTTCATTTTTTTTAACAATCTAGTAATCAAAAGTCTAAGTCAGTGCATTACACATGCGGTATCCAAGGCGCGGTGGATACCAGGGAGAGTGTTTATGGCTGAAAATGTAAAATAATAATTTAAAATTGTTTATAATTTTTAATATATATTATTAATAATGATCAGGAATTGAATTAATTAAAGGAAATATACAGGAAATTTGTAGTACACGCAGTATACTTTAGTTTCGCCATTTTTGGAGATGCGGGTATTAAAGGTAAAGGAAAAACCTCTACTCGTGATCTCGCTAGATAACATACAAAAAATAAAAGGGATGCACTCAAAACACCGCCATGCCTCTCCAAAACATGGGAAGGATGGGACCTCTCCCCAGCTCGCCAAAATACTCGCCGACGGTGGTCATCCGAGGTAGTGTAAAACCATGATTCACTAGAATGCCGACGAATGACTTCGCTTAGTATTCAGCGATGAATCGCCTTCCGGTACTACTTCTGATGACTGAGAAGAGGTCGCAATCTTCCAATGTTTTCGAGGGGCTAAGTTGTGTTCTTAGTGTCATGGCGTGGGGAGTCATCTGGTATTTCTTCAGGTCACGGCTGGTAGTGATTAAGGGAACTCTGACAACACAACAGTACGTCCCGGACGTCTTGCATCTTGATTTGTCATCTCTCATGCGACAGTATAGTGATGCCATTATTCAACAGGACTATGCTCGATTACACATGGCACGTGTCTTTACGAACTGCGTGGAATTGATGCACTCCTGTGGACAGATCCGTCCCTGATAGAACGTGTGTGGAACCAGATCGGACGTCAACTCCGTCCAATTGCAGTATCGAGGTTTGTAGCATTTCTTAAATATCATCATGTTTATCTTTAAGAAATGGTACCGTATTGTATTTATGATCTTATTATTATTAACTCCGAAGTGGTTTCCAATATGTTTATCTTTATTTTTATATATCGTAATATGCCTTTTGTGCGGCTATAGTAAATAATTAATCTGTTAGCCTTTATTCTGCACAATTTAAATCACTCTTTTATTACTTTATACACATCGTTCTTAAATACATAATCGGACTTCTTCCTGCAAGTTCTCCTTAGTGCTGACCTAGGCAATCTCCTATTTAATCTCTGTATATCTGTTGCTATGGAAACCCCTTTAAAAGAGTACTGATAGGCCCGTGCCATGGAATTCATACTTCAAAGATGTCAATAGAATATCTGTTATGCTACAGGTTATCAAGGACCAAATACAACAATTGTGGACCAGCTTGCCTCAGGAGAGTAGTCTATACAACAGTTTTATGACACCCTTCCCAACCAAGTCAGTGTTTGCATCCAGGCCAGTGTTGGCACATCTTCATACTGATTAGTGTGCTCATGCTGCCAAGTTCTTTGCAAAACTGACTCGATTTTGAAATCAATGAAATAACATCATATACTCTCTCAACCCGTGAAGTTTATCGTTTCCTCAACCCCTTGTGGGTGATTTAAATTTTTGGCAGGCAGTGAAATCCTGCGAGTTCCAATCATAAAGGATTGAAATTGCACGTCGACAGATAATTTCAGTCCTGGAATCAGTCTTTGGTCTCTGACTTTTAAACCGATTTAAAGAACTTTCAGGAGTATTCCAATGTATGTAGGGTGACAACTCAAGCCTCCAATGGACGATTTGAGTTTCCGGTTATGGGAAGGCGTATCGTGTCACCGTTCCTATTTAGCCAATAGTCGTTGTCGAAAAGCTGAGAGCTGCGGTAGAGTTGTTCTCAGCCACTGTGGTGCTGCGCCTCTCGGCTGTGGTTTGCGCACTGCGCTCAGAGACACCTGGTGATGCATCATCGCAGCGGTGCCTTTCTCCGCGACCCACTTTGCGTTGATTGTCGGTGCGGTGGCTATAATTGGGTCTCGGAGCTCACGTTTCGCGCTGCCTCCAGCTCCGAGCTGGACTTGCCGGAGGTGTAAAACTAGTCATAAAGCCGACTGGCTGGAACGGTAGAAAGTGACAACCAGGAAATACGCAGCTCGTGCCTTATGCACTGCACACAGGCGTTCTACTCGAGAACGGAACCGCTGACTACGTCGTCTCGCTTCAAACAACTTGTAAAACCGCTAATTGCTCTCATGTCGTGAATTAACAGTACATGGTAATCGCATCGATTAGAGGGTATCTCGAGCACGGAGAAACTTGTTACCATGTGAAATTAATTGCAGCTTGTAACTTTATAATAAAGTAGAGTTATAATAAACTAAGATAAAAAAAAATTGCATAAAAAATCTTTTATTCCGCTGCACTTATCGACATCTACTTCACTGAATCGCACATTTCCTTTACTTGAATTGTATTTATAAACTAAAAATATCTTAACTCATCTTGATACGATAATCTTTCAAATCACTTCACGACTCGCTTGTCTTGCGATCTACTTAACAGTCCAGAGACAATTCTCCCAGTCAATCTGCCACATGGAGCAAGGAAGATAGTGGAGACGAAATAACGCTAAATCTGTGAAACCTCATATAAAAACCCGTCTCCTACTGCGCATGCGCGGCGGCCATAGAAATAACCCCAAAACATTGGGCTGTTTGCACTGTCTCTGCTGCTGAGAATTTTTCATTTTTCTAATATTCCAAACTTTTCTATAATGCCAAGTTGTGTTGCATACGGTTGCACAAACAGGCAAGATAGGAAACGACCTGGAATAACGTTTCATAAATAAGTCACATTGTAATTATTGTTCTTGAAGTGTCTGATAGGTAACTGCAACATTAGGGCCTACCACTATAAATTTATTTATCGGTCTCAGTAGGATGATATCGTTCTCAAATGTTTGTTGATATAGTGTAGAAAATCAGCATATGTTTCTACTTTGAACCTGAAAAGCCAGCCTTATTGTAGACAAGTGTTGAAAGTCTAATTTAAGCGGGTCAAGTTTACATCGCGACACAGTGAATCTGGTATTCTGCATGCTTTAGTCAAATTTCAGTTTACACTGAAAGTGCACGATGAAATTAACTGTGATAATTTATTATTGCAGGTGCGTTAGTTCAATAACAGTTTATACTGAAGGTATATGATGAAATTAGTTGTGATAATTTATGCTACGTGAACTAGGAATCCTGATATTCCCAATGTTGTTGTAGCTAGAAATGTAGTTTAAATTGAATGATGTGTGTTGTGGTGGGCAGCACTATCATTACCATGGTTATGCTATTTGATGATTGATTCTCACGTAAATCGAAGAGGCTAATTGAAAAATCAAAGATTTTTGATATCTCCCTTAGTTCTCGACATATCAACTATCAAAAATTAGTTACAGGTATAGTTCCTACTGCCTTTGGTGACGTTTTTATTCTCCAGGCCGCGTTTCAACATAACCACAAGGATTAAAAAACACCCAATCTGCATGTGCAGAAAAATTATTTTTTGGTCCAGGCCGCATCACAACCTAACAACCCCAATTTGGAGACAATATATCTCTAGAACAAAGCGAAATATCGAAAAATGTTATTCTTTATTTTCGATTTGTCTCGGCGTGTTACATAAGAATCTATCATCAAATTTGACTTTGGGGAAATTTTTCTTGTGAATTTCAACCCAAAACACCTCACTATTGAGACAGAAAGAAGCACGATACCAAAAAATTGTGTTCTTAATTTTTGATCTGTTTCGTCGAGTTACATAATAATCCATCTTCGAATTGCGGTTCCATGGTTGCTTTGAGGTTTTTCTGCCTATTAACCGTGTTTCATCATCCTTGAGTTTTGATTTGAACCCATTGGTTTAATTCATTTTTTTTTTTTTTAGAAATTTTACCAGTGTTTCCTCTAGAGAGTGATATATTAGAATAGATATTAACGCCAATGGATGGTTTATGACACTCCACACAACTAATTTGAAGTACTGGAAATTTATAACGATACAATAACATATTCTGTATTTACCGGTTGCGTCTGAATTTTGGAATAATAACGAATGTAGTTTACAGCAACGCTGCAGAACACCATCGCCGTTCTGTTATCATTTTTAAATAACCTTAGAATTAATAAAAACGGACGGAAATCAGGCGACATTGGATGCAGTCGTATAGCACATAGCTTACGGTGAATAGTATACAACTGATGACACTGCTGCCAATTGTATACACTAATGGCACAGAAGCGTGTTTTCAAATACAATCACGAGTATAAGAGGAATAAAAGAAACGTACACTTTGTAGTAGAACAACACTTCTCGCGACATTTCTTTATTGGATTATATTTGCTTTTATGTTGATAAGTTTGTCTAAGATTGTATTGCTCATATAGTTGTGGATTGATGTGTATAATTTTCTTGATAATATACCTGTCAGTGTGGTTATTAGTATTTGTAATAACTACCTTTCGTAATTGCTATTGACATTGAGTATTTTAATAACTAGGTACTGTAAATAGTTACTGTATTTGGTATTAATTATTTAAAACAGTTTATTATAATTCAAGTAACGTTAAAGACCTTTTAAATATATGTATTTGTAACCATATAACTTTGAGTGTGATGAAAAACAATTATATTATTATAAAAGTTATTTAATGAGTACTGATTGTTTGCAGCAGCCTTCGTTCAATAACAGTTTCCTGAAAAAGTCGTAACCATTACGCAAGCCTTCTAGCGCCGCCTTTGTGCGCTACCAGAAATTGCATGTAGACAGAGAAGTGCGCTGCAAGTTGTCCATCCAATTTTCTACCAGGACTCAGTTTTCTGATCAGTTTATGTGGCTTGGCAGTGGCAGATCTAGGAATTTTCGAGCAGGGGCAAAAACTGTTCCCATTGAAGTTGCCGCCCAGGGCAAGTGCATCGTCCCCCCCCCCCTTCCCCTTCTCCCTCTAGATCCAGCACTGTGTCTTGGTAACCTTCGGAATATAGTCTGAAACGTGATTTCTACAATCATTTTGAATAAACTTGAACAGCAGTTGATAGTAGTTTAAATAATTAGTCAAGTTCTTAATTTTAGTGGAAGCGTAAACCACTTGACAACCGAAAGTCTGCATCTTCTAAAGCAGCACTACCAACATTGTAAGACTGAGTTGCGACATAACTTGAATGTGGGCAAACAACACTGAAAGTGGCAGCTTATACGTCTGACAGCTTGCGTGTTGCTGACCTGTTGGTATTCGCTTTTACCCGCCGACCATTATTTTCAATAGCTAATACAGGAGAACCTGTTTGCGTGAGTTAAGAAATTGCTGAGAGGAATGCTGGTGCAAGTGTTGACACGTTTTCTGGTACGCCAAGCTGCTGAACGGACAACTTTGGCTGTAATGTAAAGATAAGAGCTTTGCGCTGGGTTTGAGAGAGACGTTGTGCCGTGCAGATACCTGCGCTGGCAGCTCGTCGCCGCGGGACGTTGTCATGCGTGCTGGCGGCTGCGTAACGGGACAGACCGCTGCCCACCGACCTATGACGTGACACTCACTCTGTCCGCAGGAATCAAAATGGCGAGCTAGGTGTCATGCCGAGAAACACGACGTAGTCAGTAAAGAGTTGTATATCCAGCCTAAAAACTGAAAGGACAATTATCAAGAGATCGGCTTGTCTCAGCGCCACTGCAACCTTCACACTCCAGACAACAAAGGCCCTTTAAAAATCTCCACATAAAAAAAGCGAGTTAAACCTTGCGGCATTTAAGGTTCAGTGATATAACTACTACACAGTCTTGGATCTATCACAAGAATAAATGCTCCAGTACTTTCAGGCTATGTAGCCGACTCCGCTCCAACCGCCGCCAATGCCTTTTTTTTTAGCTTTACGCTTCGTCGACGTCGATGTCATTAGAGGTGGGAGAGGACAGGAGCAAGGAACCGAAAGGAATTCGTCTATGGTCTTTTTAAGGAACCATCGCGGCATTTGCCGGGAGAGATTTGTGAAAAACATGGAAAACCCAAATCTCGATGGTGGGATGGGGATTCGAACTCACGTTCTCCCGCTTTCCCGAATGCGAGGCCACGCTCTGTGCCATTAATGCCGTACGACATTGGCGCTCGCAGCGCCAGTTAAGTCATTCAGTCTCAAGCGAATTTATTTTTGGTCGTATCGATTGCATCAAGTAGTTTGTATAGTACTCTGGACTAAGAGAATCTTTCAATAAAATAGTGTAGAGTAGGGAATTAACCACAAAATAAAACTTGTTTGTCCCACTTGCAACATACAAATTACACTGAAGTGTGTTGACTAATTAAAAAAAAAAACAACAATTTTTGATATTGGGGACAAATATTAAGTTTTTTGGTAACAACGATATTGAGATACATTTGGCAACAAAATTGGTTTAAAAACTAGTACTCTAACTGTCTTTAGAGTTTTTATTTACACTGTAATTTTAAGAAAAAGAAACAAAGAGAAGCTGTAAACAAGAATGTTCAGCTTTTAAAATATTCGGTTTAAGAACAACGAAACTTATAAAATGTTCAAAATTGAAACCTTTTATTTACTCCATTTAGGAGCTAAAGGCTTGTGACAGAAGAATAGATGTGGAGCGACAACACGGCCTCCTCTTCGGCTATGGAATTCTAAAAAGTGAAAATTTGCTACCATCCCATGTTTCCATTATACAAACATCTAACAAAAATAATTTGCTAAGGCAAAAGCGAGTCTCTATTGCTCGACTCTTAGCGAAATTAAACGCGGACATTGTGTCTGCATCGCAATTTACCGAGTTAACCCTGCATAGCGAACTCACCCGGCAAATTTTAACCCAACTTATGCTTATGGCTCTAAACTTCGTCGACGACGAGTCATTAAAGGCGCGAAAGGACTCGGGGCAAGGAACAGGAAGGAATTCGATCCTGACCTTCTGAAGGTACCATTCCGGCATTCGCCTGGAATGATTTGGGGAAACCACGGAAATTTTAAATTTGGATGCCAAGACCGGGACTCGAACCTGCGTTCCCCCGCGTTACCGCTCACCCACCACGCTCGGTGCGCCAATACATGTGTGTTATGAGAGATATTAATTGTATTTCGTTGTTGGTGATGGAACATGAGGGGGTGAATGATACTATTGAGAAAGATTCACTGTTGGTCATGCAACAGACTACTTACTGTCAGAACAAATAATGCTTTAGAAAAGGGTGGTCGTTAGGGGAAAAAAGCAAAGAAGTCAAATACATTAATTTTCCTATTATAATAAAGTGAAAGTTGTTATTTACTTTAACAACAACTTATGCATTAAACAAGGCCTTCTGATTTAGTGGTGAGAAATGTATGCTGACCAAGTTAAAACAAAGGAAAAGCTTCACTTCCACATAATAGCTTAAATTTCAAATTTTAATGTTTTATATACTAACTCTGTTTTCTTAGCGACACCATCGTTAATTTTTATTTTGCTAATGCCTTTACGCCTCATCGACGCCGAGCTCATTAAAGGCGGGAAAGGACTGGGGGGAAGAAACGGGAAGGAATTCTGGTATGGCCTTTTGAAGGAAGCGTCCCAGCATTCGCCTGGAGTGTTTTTGGAAACAATGGATGGGGATTCGAACCCGCGTCCTCTCTAATACGAGGCCAGAGCGTCGCCGACCAGCATCGTTATTAAACGGGCCTCAGGAATGACATGGCGTCTGGTTGACGAGCCTAGGTCCGCTCCCAAAAGACCTTCGCCAGTCACTACGCCTGACCTTTCTTGGTTACAACGAAGCGCCCATTCACTGACCAAAACCCGTGATTCAGTCACTAGAGCGATTGGAGTGGCCATGACACACGCAAATGTCTCCTGCACGCCACTATACAAACCCATAACAAAAATAATTTGCTGAGGTAAAAGCGAGTCGCTATTGCTCGACTCTCAGTGAAATGAAATGCGGAGTTGTGCCTGTATCCCAATCACACAGCACACATAAAAACTGAAAGTTACGACAGTTGCCAAAAAAGCGATTGCAGCGGTGATACGTTGTTTACATTGGGGCTCAGATTGCGTTCTGCGTTTTAATAACTGCGACTCGCGCTGATTTCACCTCACTACACGCACGGGATGCGTGAACGTGCATCTAGACTCTCTCTCTCTCTCTGAGCTGCCCTTGCCTGCTCGTTTCTCGTGGCCTCTGCTCCACTTGGTGACTGCGCAGACTCAAACACAAGCGAAAGTCGCAAACGTCACTAGGTATAAACGCATGACTGTTCCTGGCATAGAATAAACCATGCGGTATAAAAACTAATATTACCAACAAATCTAATTAGATAGGCAACTGTGAAAAAATTACACTGCGCTCAAAACAAAATACACACAGTAAAAAAATTAACATCTAAGAAAATGCAGCTATAGTGAACAAACCAAATAAAGCACAATATTTTTAACTAAATTGACTTAACTTACGTATAGGGGAAAGTCGTGTAGACCCGGAAGGTGGGTAGCCCCAGACATTTAAAGATCTAACAAACCAAATACGCTGCGTCGGTAAAACTTTATTGTAAATATGAAAAAAAGGAATCAACTGAGCTACGGCTTGAGCGCCCAGTGAGTTCCACACTAGTGTGTGTTTTGTTCCTCGCAGAAGTTTTTCGTCACACCTATTAAAATAAGTTGGAGATTATTGAATATGATGAGTCAAATAAACGCATAGTAATACGTGCTCGAAAAATCCAAAAGTGCGAGATTTAAACATCTTCACCACATACAAAATGTAGAGAGGGCGTGCAAAAACGTAAATATAGAGAAAAAGGTGAAGCGAAAAAATTAAAACGTAAAGGCGCTATAAAGACGTTGAATACTAAGAAAAGTATTCAAAGTCTTTCCGAAGCTAATCAAGTAAAACAGACCGAATGCATGGTACGTGGAGAAATTTTTGAAGAAGACTGGATTCAGTGCTATGGAGCAAAGACAGGGCGCATGAAGATTGTGTGTTTTTTTTTTATAGATTCTTCAGATATCAATTATTATTGTGATTTTTGTTAGCCCAAAAAACGATTAGGCCACTATTGATTACTGTGTCCGGGGCTACCCGACAACTTTTGTGTTGCCAAAAAATTAAGGCGAAATTGTTTTCAATTTAGTTCATTGAAAAAAGTTATAATTACTAACTTATAATTAACATGACTGCAGAAGTTCCCAGTTCAATTTTGAGATTAAAATAAATACTAAAAATGTGTTTCTTTTATTTTTATTTCCAATTGATTTTAAGTATCCGGTACTATCGAACTTCCACTATAAGTAAACAAAAAGTGGCTAATATTAATAGAAGAAAACGTAGAAAGGAAAGAAATCGAAAAGAATTTTTTGTTTTTACTTATGGCTTTACCCCTCGTTGACGCCGACGTCATTAGAGGGGGAATGAAACTGGGGACGAGGAACGGGAAGGAATTCGGCAATGGACTTTTGAAGGAAGCATCCCGGCATTCACCTGTAATGATTTGGGGAAACCATGGAAAACGAAAATCTGGATGTCCGGACGGGGATTCATCCCGAATGCGAGGCGAGAACGTTAACCGCCTACCCAGGACGCTCGGTATCGAAATGAAGAAAATGCAGCCACGCAGAATAAAAAGTAATATTTTAACTACCTGGACGAGATTAGAACAATTGGAACTGTGAGGGTCTTTTGATTGGTTTTTGGGGATTATAGCGTGTATGCTGTTAACTTGCGGAGATGATAGATATTGTACTTTATACTTGTTTCTGAAGAAGCTGTGGATAGTGAAAATTATCATTGACCTGTAATGGTCTCAGTTTTTCGTTGCTTTAATGCATTCTTTTTCATGTTACTCATTCGTTTAAACACATCAGACGATATCCAGCTGTTCTCATTTCACCGTAATGCTTGTATAAATTTGAATCTACGAAGTTAGGCTGAATAGAAAAGCACAAATACTTGTGGAACCTGAATAAAAACAAACAGAAATATCGGGCAGAAAGTAAATTAAAGTACAATTCTTTAGCTTTAAAATCATATATTTGCTTTCCAACGTAATCTCCTCCAAGGCTAACATATTTTTTCCAAAGTGTAACAAGTTTTTTTATTCCGTCGCCGAAAAATTCTTCTGATTTTTCTCGAACCCAGTATTTCACAGCTGCCTTTACATTGTCGTCCGAGGTGTAATGATTACCCTTGAAGTCTCTCTTGATTAAAGGAAAAAAATAAAAATCGCAAGGCACAAGATCGGGTGAGTAAGGAGGGTGTGGAATCAGTTCAAAATTCAAGTGTCGCATAACCTCTACAGTTGCGCTCGTGGTACCCATCGTGCATAGATTTTACAGTATCCCAATTGTTCAATAATGAAGCCGACACGTTCCTTGGATAATCCAATATGGTTTTCGATACGCTTTTGAGTGATTCGCCGGTCATTTTGAACCAAATCGTCGACGAGTTTGTAATGTTAATCGTCTGTGACAGTGATCGGACGTCCACTGCATTTTTCATCAAAAATTATGGCTTTTCCAGGTTCTGAATCACGAAAATTTACTGCCCATCGATTTACAGTAGACCTATCAACCGCGTAAACCGCCTTTAATTAACGATGAATATCAGTAGAAGTATTTTTCAGCTGTTAAATATTCGATAACAGCACGCTGTTTAACTCGCGTTGTCATAGCACTAGAACACGTCTGGATGACTTCAACTACTTCAAACCTGCGCGTGCGTATAGAGGGGAAATTTTACTTCCAGATGCCACCGGGCGTGCTTCTGAAGGTGATTTCGTTCGCGCTCCACAAGCTTGCGTGCATTTATTCTCAGCCTACCCTCATACCTTTGCCTCATTGAGAAGGCTGTCAACAGAAGAGATCAGTGCATAACATAGCAACAAGAGGAATGGAAAGAACTAAGTCCCTTGACAAGGACTGGACAGTTCCTTGCCAGGATGAGATATTACTGAAATCCAGTTTCACTCACCGCTATCGTGAGTAGATAGCTTTAGCGATAGAGAACACAAGGTGGGCCTTGCCTGTACATTTGCTCTTTCTCATGATAGGACTAAAGATCCATACAACCGACCTGGTGGCAAACCTAGCAATTAACCACGTAACTAACAGCAAATCTGACTCTCTTCTGTCAAATAATATACTTTCTTCCTAAGTTACGACAGTGTTTTATTTATGCCACTGCAGCAGGTTATGTATTTTGGCTGCCAAACATTGCTGTAGACATTGGAATATTTTTGCAAATTTTATTTGTGTGATTGGCGACGGAAAATGGCTGTGTACAAAAACGTATGATCATCCAGTGAAATGAAAAAGAAAAATCACAGTTTCTTCCGAATGGAGTGGACATAGGCTAAAAATTGTTTTTGTTTATGTATTTTTACGGTTGTAGAAGTCAATGCAATTAAAACCAGGAGAGAATTTTGAGCAAGCAACAAAAGGGATTCGGCAATCGTCTTTTGAATTAATTGTCCCGGAGTTGACCTAGAGTTGCTTCAAGAAACTACGGAAACGGAAATCTGGATGGGTGGACTGGGGATCGAAGCCACGTCCTCCAGAATTCCAGGCCCAAGTGGTTAACCACGCACCAACCAGGCTCGGTGACTGCAAAGTAAATGACGCCCAAGTTCCCAGACAATGCAGCGAATTATATTATAAGGCGAATACTTTATTTGAATGACCATTAAAAACTGAACTATAGATCTAATTCAAAATATTCCAGAATTCTAATAAATACTCGTATAACCATAGTTTACAATAAGCAAAAAAAACAAAAAAACCCAGTCAAACACACGTGTGACAAAGAATGAAAGGGGCTTCAAAGCTTTTTAATATAACGAAAATGGCTTTAACGCTTACGCTGTGATGTTCGGATAATGAATGCGGTGTCAGCAAAATAAATGGGAACGTGTTGCGATAGAGTTACTGCAATATAATTACTGGTGGATATCATTCAGTGCAGGACTGAGAGCTCACCCGTTACTTCCACAAACCGGTTACATAAACACAGCTGAAAGCGAATAGCTCGTTAACGAGACGTTTCCAGTTTATGACCGTATAGAAAGCAAAATCTGGATGGACTACCCATCACATCACTTTCTCCTTATTGCGGGACTCACACTTGCTTTCAGCACGTGCTCAACGTTTTCTCTTTTATAATATTCCAACTAGTCCCAAAACATTCAAGATAAGAAGCCTGAGGACTAAATAGCTCTATGAAATAAGCTTGTAAAACAATTTGGCATGGCAGCAGCTGATAATGCGGTTGTGTTTTTCATATGACTAAAAGCGAGCCCTGTAGTGCTCTGGCCTTGTATTCGGGAGGACGCGGGTTCAAAACCCTGTCTGGCTATCCAGATTTATGTGTTCCATTGTTTCCCGAAACCACTCTAAGTGAATGCCGGGATAGTTGCTTCAAAAGGTCACGGCCGCATTCCTTCTGCTTTGTAACAGCCCAACTTTTCAATAACGGACTGAATAAGCCAATAATCCAATAATATGATAACATTTTATGTAATATATAAATTTGAATTATAAAGATTATTAATGTTAGAATACATCTGAGCCAAGGCACTGCTCCTTGGAATTTTGAGAGCAGTATAGAGCGATCGAATGCATGGAAGTAAACAGATGAAAATGTACAATGGATGATAAGATGTATGATTTTTCATGATGCGAGAGATTGGATTATGTATAAGGGACACTCTAATTGATGATGAATTGTCTGTTGTAAAATGGTACTCAAAATTGTGTTTAGATCGGATGTACACATTGCAAAGTTTGTTATATAAAAGTTCATTAGTTATGAATCATGGTTTGTGAAGCGAAAAAACACGCTGATTATTATTAAATACAGAATCAGTCAATATTGCGAGGATGAAGGACGCAAGATATCAAGTCTTGGAAGGATAAGTATTATATTTCAGGTTGTTAGAAGCTGCGTGTAAACTAAAACTGGTGACATAATAACAGATATGGATTAGAAGATTTCAGATTAAGGAAAATCTACAATTAGGTTAAATACTTTCAATTATAATTTATTTATATTAATATGTCAGTGCTCTCCAGCCGCTAGAGGAGCATTTATAAAGGAAACTTTTGATTTGGTAAATAACCCTTCCTCCCTCCCACCTCTCTGGTATAAAGAAGATTCTTTTTTCGTATTAATTCCAGGAGACACTGGATTTTTAATGAACACGACCAATATTTGCTTCATGATGTTTTTTATAATTATAAATATTCTGTACCAACTTATGATATTAGGCACGACTGCAAATGATTAATTATTGAGAAAATCTCTTTTTCGGGTACAGCAAGAGATCCATTTCTTCTCGAGATGTTATCAAAAAAATTTCGTAATCATCATTGTTTCTATTAATTGATAAAATAAAACTAACTAAAACTGCCGTATACAAAAACTAAGAAGAGTTGCATTTTTTAGTTTCTTTTGCTGCATTTCTGTCACTACATTATCAAGGAATGATTCTTTGTCCCGCTTAAAGGATTTCCATAGTTTCTTGACACCGCTTTGGGTTATGTATCTTGATTTTTTTTTTTTATTATTATTTTACTAATGGCTTTACGCCTCGTCGACGCCGAGGTCATTAGAGGCGGGATGGGATTGGGGACAAGGAACGGGAAGGAATTCTGCCATGGCCTTTTGAAGGAAGCATCCTGGCATTCGCCTGGACTGATTTGGGGAAAACATGGGAAACCCAAATCTGGATGCCCGGAAGTGTATTTCGAAAACTAATTGTAAAAGTATTTCCGATAAGCATCGTAAATTTTATTATACAGCACCAGTTGACATCACATTCGTACTTTAAACTTGAAATAACACTTCAGCAAGCGAGTTAGAATTAAAAATTCAGTGAAGTTCACTTAAGAGAACAATATTTGAATTATTTTATCAACAAGCAACGAGATGACACGCGACCGATCTGAATCGAAACAGCTTTATTTGAATATATCAAAAACAATACTAAACATCTGACGCGAAAAATCCCGTGTGATATCTGCAACCGAACTTGAATCCAGTTACTGGGCGTCTAATGTTTATAATACAAGAGACCAGCCGGCCGACGCTTCGAATAGCTCAAATGCAGCGGTGCCGTCTCACCCGAGCACTATGGCTTCAAAGCTCATGCAAGTACGTAGCAGATCTAAAATACGGAGGTAATTAAATGACGGAAATAAATATCCAGATGCTGTTGTGTATTCTTCTCCCCCCTACCCCACCTCCGACTGGTCCATTTGATTTATAGACGCTCCTTAATGACCTTGACGTTGACGAGACATAAAACCCTAAGAAAAACAAAATTTACATGTCTGAAGTGCCTGAATCGTTAGAATTGAGAAATAACGGTAAACATAAAAATTTAATTAAGAAATTATCCGATAATTACGTGTACAAATACAAACACCATTGCCTCAGTACAAGTATTCAAAAAATACTGTGAAGAAAGACATAAGAATACCCAACATAGAGAGACAATAGCCAAACGATTTCAGGGTATTCAGAAATTCTTGAAATTTGAGATTCTAAGCTTGCAACAATCAATATTCTTCTTATTTGTCTATAAACTAAATGGACTAGTTATGTGTACAGAAGTAACTTAATACCAATTCAAATAAATTTCAGTTCTGTATGTTTTTTTATATTATAAAACCTTTTATTGAGCGGTATCTGTGTATTGATTTTATTTAATTTATGATCTGGAACTACAGGAAAGGATCCGCGAACTATCGAAAACCTTTTCACTGCTATTCATTAGTTAGTAAAAGAATTTTATAATCTCAGTTGATAGTACAAATCAAAGAAGTTAACACAATGCTGGACATAGTTAGGAAAACGAGGTGACGTCAAAAGTTCCACTCTCAATCAGTTCTTTAGGTAATTCCAGTATCTAATTTTAGTTCCATCTTTTATATTCACCAAACAAACACTGGATTTTTTTGGCAGTTACACAAAAATAAAAGTGCTGAAAATTAAGTGAACTGTTAGTCGATGAAATGAACACGTTCTTGAAATGCTAAAAGAAGAACAAGATTGTAGAAGATTGAAAAAAAAAGAAACTAGAAAATGGCAAAGTAGATAATGTGGTAAGATACGAGATTCGTTAATTTGTTTGTGAAATGGAAATTTTGAAGCTAAGTCTATAACAGATCAACGAGTATAGTAGGTCTATGCGAGGCAGACAACTGAGAACTCTGGTTGCAAGGAATACTCGTATATGGATATCAACAATTAGCTAAGGATGTGATGAAATACAACTGTGAAACGTATGAAAAAGTAAATGATACTGGCGCAACTCGACAGACGACCTTTTTATTTTGAAACTGTTGATCAACAAATATGGAAGCAGCCGTTCCTATCAGATGTAGACATTAAATCAGGAAAGAATTAGTAGTAACTAGAAGACGCACTCACAACTAGGGAAAAAAATCCAGCATATTGTGTAAGAACTGATGACATTCTCGATTACCGTCGAAACGTGATTACGTTTCCCGCTGATTTGAGCGGCTTAGTAAGAATTCAACAAAAAAACGAGTGCAGTTGGACGGTACAAATCCGTTCCAGTAAAACAATATGTTTGCGGGAAAAGTCAGAGAGACTCAGCGGGCGAAACTGAACAGAGTAGTGGGGTATTTTTTTATTTCCCCCCCCCCCCCTTGCACCTAACAAGACACAACTGTAACTAAGGGTTTCGTGCATTGCGTAGTTAGCATAAGGGTTTCGTGCATTGCGTAGTTAGCATCTGCTGCAATGTTTCTTACAATGTTTCTCAAAGTACATTACAGGTGAAATTGGACAGATAAGGCGTCATAAGCAGCCATTTTTTTTCGTTTGTGATGCTGCATCAAGTATTTGATAGTTTATTAATAACTTTTTAATTCCAGAAAAACTTATGTACCTCCTCATTATACCATTTACATTTCAGTACAGTACAGTACAGTTATTCCGTTGGTATCGTTGAGATTTTTCTGTGTAGGATGTCAAAAAAAAAAAAATCTTTACACGGAATGGTACAGACGACGTAGGTTCATTGATAAGAATAATAATAATTAACTATTAATCGTTAACGCCAATGTAACTGGGGTTTTATTTGTTTATTGTTGTACGCGTTTCACCTCTAATCGAAGCATTATCAGCTTAATAATGGCAGATAAATTTGACATTCAAATTATATAAGATGATTAAAAAATAAAAGAGGGGTAGCTGCATATCTTGCTCTGATCCAAACATGCTTTGTGAAAAAAGCAGAGATGTGAAGATACCAATTCTAATATCACTAACGTAAAATGTAAGAAATAAACAACTAACAAATGTTACAATCTTAGGATTACGTTAAACATACTGTAATAAGCGCAGGCTAGTGGTCATAGTCACCTTTCCCCTTCTACGCACTATTTCTAACTCTTCGACCAATATCCTTCCAAGCCCAATCACCAACATATGCATTGTACATTCTCAGCACTCTATTCACCCTCCTCCTGTCTTCCAATTACTCCCAAGCCAGCAGCTTTATCATATCATTTCCTGATTGGATACTATGATAATTTCCACAAACAAAACTAGCTGCTCTTCTAAGCACACCCTTCAACTCCTGTATTTGATAGTCTGCCCAAAATGTTGGTCCCAAACTACACCACCATATTCAACCAATGCTTTAACAATGTTTTGTAATCCAATTCTCTAACTTCTCTGATCTATCCTCTCATAACCCTCTCCAATAAATGAAGGATTTTGTAACCTGTTGCTACCCCGTGCACAATGTGCTCTGTTCAGTTGAGTTTATTATCAAACGTTATGCCAAGATATTTACACTTCAAGCCTTCAACAAGTAATTCTGAAAAAATGTATAACCAAAGATACCTTATAAAAAAAACGGAATCCTAATGGTGGAGTCTTTATCTGTGACGTAGCGTGATCTTTGGTGAATATCTCGTAAAGGAGTGTTTATATCAAATACAATGTGACCTGTGATGCACAGCTGTTCAAGGTACGATGGAATTATGATTTCTTGCTCTGTTCTCCGGTCAAGAAATCTATGTGAGCGTGTTCTGGCCTCGCCCTGCGCCTTCTCCTGTTTCAAGGTGACTCGCGGCACCACCCAACGCATACACTGACCGTCCAACACCACAGCTCACTCTCACAGCGTCAGTCTTCAACGTCAACTCTCAGTTTATGTTCAGGCTAAACATGTTCCATTTATGTGTAGTGAAATAACAATGTCCAAAGGAAAAATATTGTCGCAGACAATACAAAGATTTTGATCCTTCAGCAACTGAAATGTAAGGGAGTAATCTATCTAACATATTATGATCCTATGTCGTTATACGTTGCTGAAACCTGGAGAATGAAGAAGCGGGACATTATTAACATACAAGGGAGCGTCCATAATCCATGTAGCTCCATTTTGGCCTCCTGTTATTACCTTCTTCCCCCTACGTAGCCTGACTTGACTTTTGCCTCAGCCCCCCCCCCCGCCCTCCCCCTCTTCCGCGTGGCACGTAGCTTTTTTCCCTATTGATCCAGAAGAAATTTTGTAATATTTTCTCTAGTCAGACTATAGTAAATTACATTCAGAGATAATTAAATGATGAAAATAAATATTCACAAGTTGAAGTGTGATCTGTATCTTATTTTAACTGTGGCAAATAATATGAATGTAAAGCTACGCAGCTAGGTTCGGAACCGCTCCCTCTTCTGACGTAGCCCAGCGTAGCTAATGTCCCAATACCTCCCCCCCCCCCCTTAGGCCAAGCCACGTAGTTTATGGGCTCTCCCAAGCACCGAGCTTGGTGGTTGAGCGGTAACATTCTGACCTACCATTCAAGAGGACTCGGGTTCGAATCTCTATCTGACCATTTTCGATGGTTTCCCCAAATCACTACAGGCGAATGCCTGTATGGACTTCAAAAAGGCCATGGTCCAATTCCCTCCTGTTCCTTGCCCCCAATCCTTTCTCGCCTCTAATGATCTCAACGTTGACGAGATGTTAGACATAAGCAAATAAGTAAAAGCAGAAGCAAGTGAGATGAAATTTCTAAGAGGCGGAATGGGTGTTACGAAAATGGACAGTAGATGGAATAAAATGATTAGACACACAGAAAAAGAGGAATCCGAAATGTAAATAATAAAGAAGAGCAGACAAAAATTAATGGTATGGGCGAATAAAGAGAATGGAGGAGCGGGAAAAACCGAAGAAAATTTACGAAATGAAGATTCGGGGTAAACGACCCTTAGGAAGACCAAGGGATAGATGGCAGAGAGGAGAGGAATGGACTAAGGTGATGACAGAGATGTGGGGGGAAGAAAGAAAATAATAATAATTGGCTATGTTTCCTGTACAGCCGTCCATAATTGCCAAAGTGTCGCCAGTGGAGGATGTTGTGCGCTTTCGATCATGTCCCAGATATATGAGATTCATGTCTAAAGGATATGTTCACGATCCCAGAAGATGGCGTTTTTTTTTTAGTAGAGGCACTCGCGTCGATCTCCTACTACCATATCCCGTCAATGCCAAATTTTTCTGCACTCATCTGTCGTACGTCCCACTTTCAGTGTTGTTGTTCTTTGACGCAGTGTTTTCCTGTCTCCTCTACTCAGACGTCACTGATCTTGGTCATTAAGTAGACGTGGTCGGTCATTACCTTGTCCAATGCCGGAAATTACATATTCACGGCTCGCCCTTGAGTCTGCGGACTGGGAAATATTAAATTCACGAACAATTTCCGAAACCAAAAGCCCGAGTTCCGCCTTCAGAGTCTATTAACTCGTGTCGTGGAGTCGTAATCACGTCAGAAAACCTGTCACATGATTGACGAGAGAACAAACGAAAGCTCCAGAACTGCATGGCGCATTTTTTCCGAGGAGCTGTCACCATATGGATATTTGCATCTACCTATCTCAAGACTTTTGGCACTTTAGTGTATTATATATTATATGATTTGACGGATTTCACTCCGCCACCAACTTTGTTGAGCCGGGGCTCTATTTTTATAAATTTAGACCTCAGTAGCTACATGATCATCCCTTCACAAAAATTTTATTTATTACACTACCCCACAAGCCCTATCGTGTAGGAAATATTGTATTATAATCATGTGACTTCTTTCGTAATGGTCGTACTCCTGAGATCATACCGTATCATACCACTGCACGACAATATTTCAGGGTGAAGAAACATTTATAAATAGTGCACTATTTGATTTATCTTATTTGAGGAAAGTTTCTAAATAAAATTGTGCGCGCAATAAGGTTAGGTGTAACACGGATATACGAAAATCTAATTCATACTTTGACAGTTAAATACCAGATTTCAGGCAAATTTTGTACGCCATCATTGTTTCCTGAAAATAATAATGTTGCAGGTATACAAACGTATGATACAAACCATCCCTGAAACGGCTTTAAGGAATAATACGCAAAAATCTTACAAAATCTTGATACCAGAATTTCGCACCGTAGGTTGATCCAGACAATTGATCTGGGGTAAAGTCCAGTGATGTGTTGACCTAATTCTAGATTGCAATTCGTATTTCGAATATCGAAAAATTGTAAAGTATATAAAAATAATATAGTATAATAACCTGTCTAAAGTCCTCATGTAGATTTATACGGTGCTGTATGGAATATCCATGGCAAACAATTGATTACTAATATCGAGAAATTATAGAGAATAACCGCTTTTTATGTGACCACTTTCTAGAACCCTTACAAAACTGTCATAAACTTTGTTCAGAGCTTAGACTGTGTTTGTCAAACAGGAACAACGAAGTTTCCGATTTAATTTATTGGCAAACATTCAACATCTATTTTCAATTATGACTGCGTAGAATTACTTCGCCCACCAATTTATTTGAGTCACAGAGACAAGAAGTATTACATCAAGGAAATAATGTGTCACATAGACGATTATATGTGTTCTTTCATCTCTCGTATCATTAGGCATTGGAATGAACAGAGGAGAGATTAATCTTACTGCAAAGCACTCTCTACAACCGACACTTTGATGAATTGCGGAGAATAGATGTTGATGACATCGCTGATAAATAAATCTGCAGTAACGTAGCAAGATTGTGCAGTTAAGATTATAAGTAATATCTCTTTCAACCATAATGATCGCTCTTCAAAGATTTTTTCTCTGCTGTTTCCACTGACTGAGAAGCTTCCTCGTTGTGTATAAAAGCATGTTTGCTTTGCTGCCGATTCGTCTGTCCGCTCCTAGTATTTTCAGTTCCACGAACAGAGCTTCATGTTTGTTTTCACACAGTGCCCTTAAATAGAAGCTTAGTTACGAAACAAGAAGTTCGTTTAATGAACCAATATACACAATCCGCCTTTGAATACGCGGTATTCAAAAAAGTAAAGTTTGCACAACACCAACTGATTTCGACGTAGCAGGTATCTGCAACATGAGGACGACACGAAGCGAGCAGATAGTAGAATATGGTGTGACTGCGGTGGAAGATGTTGTTAGGTTCCGGTTTATTCGTGTATGTTCTTTTTTATTTATTTTTTATTCTCCAACTCGTTTCGTTGCGTTTATCTTACTTTTACGTATTTTCCGCCAGTGACTTCTTGCAGAACCTCCTCTCATTTTTCCCTCTACATCTAAAAGCAGTCTTGTCAGTAAAAAAATATACAGTTAACACAAACTCACTGTTTATAATGAATAAATTAGAGAATAAAAATTTCTTATTCACTTATTTCTGTCCAGTTTCAATTCTCTTCCGCTTTTATTATTCAGAAATAGCTTTCCTGCTGATTTAGCTTCATTTATTATCTTTCCACATAAGGATAACTGTGCAATTCGCATTTATCTTCAGTTTTTATTTCGGCTTTACGCCTCGTTGATTTAGGGGCGCATGGAAACAAGGAACGGGAAAAGATCTGTACACGTCCGTTTTGAAGGAACCATCCCTGCAATCGCGTGGAGTGATTTCGAGAAATCAAGGAAGATCGAGCGTGGTGGGTGAGCAGTTAGCGTTCTGGCCTCGCATTCGGGAGGGCGCCGGTTCGAATCCCAGTCCGGGCATCCAGATTTGGGTTTTCCATGATTTTCCCACATCACTCCAGGCGAATGCCGGGATGCTTCCTTCTAAAGACCATGGACGAATTCCTTCCCGTTCCTTGTCACCAGTCCCATCACGCCTCTCATAACCTCAACGTAGACGATCCGTAAAGCCATGAGTAAAAAAAAAAATGTAAGACCGAAATCAGAATGGTCGGAAGGGGATTCGAACTCGTGTCCTCTGTATGCTAGGAACGAGCGTTAATTCTTACCCCTCTGCTCTGCCACATTTATCTGTCATATAAATACTCTCGTAAATTCTGAAGCAATTCCAGCAGTTAACATATTTACAATAAACTCTTTCCTTCCGTATTCCTGCTACTATTGACACTTTTGGCCTCAAATTCTTCCAAACTACTGTTAACAATGATTAATATAGTTTCCAGCCCAGCTAACGAGTTGCTAACGGTCGACGATTCTAGTCCGGCCTAATACGTGGGTGGTTTTAATCAGTTGCTATCGTCTGTTGTTGTACGAGTTACGGTCATTTGAAATTGACTAATTGGCTAACAATCGAGACACTAATATTCGTTAATAGTTCGACAAATTAGAACTGTGTTATATTCAGGAAGTTGGGAGAGATTTATGTAAAAGGCTTTCTCTAACAGCAGTATCACTAGTTCCGCTAGCGCGGCGGCGTTTGCCTAAGAGCTGATCTTCCCACCAGATGTCCGAATTCTCCAAACAAGTTCTTATCTGCTGAAGGCTCAACAGTAGTTTCAGGCTTCGCGTCTGCTAAAGACACAGTTAAATATGACATACCATAAACATTATCGCATTAGCAAAAAACTGTAATTTTTTGTTTGTTTGTATTTTAGTACATTTTTCCGCTGTACTCTTTCTACTCTTTCATCTCTAAGAAAATGAAAATAATATTTCATGGAGTAATAGTTTAGATTTATATACTGGTACATTTGAAGTGTCCGAGTAGAATTATGTGATACTGAGATGTATTTCAGCTTTTTAAAAATAATAATAATAATAATTGTAGTCTTTTTACGGCCATGGTATCTCAAGTAATCGTGTTTCAGTTTTCAGAAAAGTCTCATATTTAATTATTTCTTTACAATATTTCAGTTTGGCTGCGTGTTTATATTTTAGTATTGCTTATCCTCTAATACTTCATGTTCTGAATAATTGTGCTCGAATTTTAAATAAAATGAGCTGTTATTCACGTTCATATAAACGAGAAAAACCTTATTTATAAAAAAAGATTAAGTTTTTATATACTGTTACAGAGAATCGTCAGTAACCATAGCAAAACAAATTTCATCTCCTGGGAACGAGTATCTCGAAAACTGCGAGGCTGGTCGGCTGTTCGCGTGCTACTGTAGTGAGCATCATCTATGCAGAATGGTTGATGGACGGTGAAACAACGGCTGGGCGACAAGGTGGTGGACGTCCACGCCACATCACAGAATGTGGAGGTCGGAGGCTTGCCCGCTCTGTAAGCGGATAGGTGGTGATCTATGGCAGATCTGACAGCAGAGTACAATGCTGGTGCAGGCACAAATGTTTGCTGATCAGTGTATACCTTATTTAAGTCCTGGGACACTGGGCTGTACGATGTTTGAAACCCTTAGAAAATCTGCGCTCGACGAAACAGAATTTGCTTCCCGCAGTCAAAGTGTGTAATGCCAATAGTATAAATAAGCCTGCTACATGAAGTATTTTTATAATGTTGAACTCTTTTCAAATAAGTTTATGATTTCGATTACTGTGGTTTTCTGAAAAATTATTGATTTCTGTTAACATGTCGTCGGGTGCAGACTTAATGGAATAGGTCATTTTCGCAAATAGATCCTTATTCCACCATTTCAGGGATTGATGTACGACTAGATTTCAATTGCGTGAAAATACCTTAGCAAGAGGCCAGACGGAAATTGGCACTTTCGTTCTTTCAAGGACAGCAATTCTTAACGTGACCTGAATCACTTTTTAGAAATTTTAGCCTGTTATTAATATCTCTGGTTATAAAATCGTTTGCTACTATTATATCGATTTTCAAATTTGTTTCTGATAGCTATACAAGAAATCAAAAACTATGCCGTGTAGGTGTTTCATTTGTGTAATACAAATTCTTTACCGCAGTGGAATTCAGTTGGTAACTACATACCAAAGTTCCGTCGTATCATACACACATTGGTTGAATATGATGGTATAGTTTGGGACCCACATTTTGGGTATCAAATATAGAAGTTGGAAGGCGTGCGAAGAAGAGCAGCTAGATTTGTTCGTGGAAATTATCGCAGTACCCAGTCAGTAACTGATATGATGAAGGAGCTGGATTGGAAGTCATTGGAAGACAGGAGGAGAGTGAAGAGAGTGCTAGGAATGAACGAGACATATGTTTGTGATGGAGCTTGGAAGGATATTAATCGAAGAACTAGGAATAGTGCATGAAAGAGAAAAGATGGCCATGACCACTAGATGGCACTCGATTTCATGCATAAGAGAGTAGGAAAATGTTCTTTTGTTTGTAAGGGTGTCAGGGATTGGAACAAATTACCAAAAACGCCGAAGGAATTTATTATTAAAATTCATAAATCGCAAAAGTAGATGTGAAAGTATTTAACACTCAAATTATATAAGATAATTAAAAAATAATAATATATAAAGGGGAAATTAGATGACTAACTGAAATGCCATCAGAGCGTGTGCTCCATTGCAATTAAATTAAATTAATTTTTTTTTTTTTTTGGAAGCTGAATATGTGAACTGGAGGAATCTGACTGTCTTAATAGGGAGAAGACCAGAACATTCTCTGAATCCCCTATGTTTGCTTGCCTTGTAATGTATAGGACAAATGCGATTAGCTTCGGGAGACAAGGCTTTGTAAAGAGGCACAAGTATCAGTTGACGGCCAGTTCGGAGTTGCTGTTGTGAAGTTCGCTTATCTGCGTGCTCTGTCGCCTGTTGCGAGGCCGTAGCACCAGAGACGTGGGCGAGTGACTGGTTCTGTACGGTGAGTCAGCCTACAGTGGAATGGCGGATAGCATAAGTGAGAGAACACCTCACAACAAAAGAGGGACACATTTCCACTTCATCGTATGTCCTAGAATTTCCTATAATAGTTCCCTACGCGTTCAAAGCAACGATTTAATAGTTTATTTTCTATAGTCATTTATCCTCATGTTTGCGAATCAAAGGTTCATTGGTTCCGTAAGTGATATACCACACAGAGGTTCCTCCGTACGTCTACTGTCTCAGGTTTCAAGATGTATTTTGCGGCACAAATGTGGGGTGTTGAGCGTTTATCGCATCGTAATGGGTCTACTTCGCAAGACTTAGCAGGACGGGCCAATCACAAGAACGGAAGCTATTGATGCCAGAAGACTGATTATAAAACTATTGGACTGTATGTAGGAGACTCGGCATAATATTGTAGTATTGAATCTTTATCTTTTCGGCTTTGCCCTATGCTCTGTGCGAAGCATTTAACACGTTCTCTGTAATCTAATTTATTGTTGCTGCCCGTGGTAACGCTGAGGGCAGCCCGTAGCTATGGTCGTCGGTTCGAGTACGCCCTCAGGCATGGGAAATTTTAGCAGAATGTTTTGTCCATACTGAAGTGTAACTAACAATGTGATGATATACTATGTACACAATGGAAGAAACAAACTAAGATTATTGCTTGCTGGCATGGCCAAATGCCATTTATATACATTTTAAAAAATGTTAATAGAAAATTATAAAACAACTGTCCGTATGTGTACTACTAGATTTTAAACAAAAAAAAATTCTGAACAAGGCGAAGAGAGAGGGCAAAACCAGGTACCTACCCTTGTCGAAAGCTAACGAGCGTGCTGATGGTTTCACAGTCCCTCTCCGAATAATCATCATCAACGTCATATATGATATTTTAATTTGATGTTCGCACCCAAACTAGTGAGCATACGTTGTGAGCCTACACCTTTCGAACCTGAGTGGTCAAGTACCATCCGGCGAAAAAAATTGTCCGTCGTCGTGTTATGAACTTGCTAAAGAATCAATGCTGCCGAAATTAGAATCGATCAACAATCAATTCCCGCAACCCGACAAAAATGTGTATTTCTTACTATTAAAATTGAGCTCGATGGATTAAATCCACTTACGGAGATGAATTCATGCGTTTACTGCCATACTATAATTTTTTTCTCGTAAAACGTTTGGCATGGAGAGAAGTAATTGAGACTAGGTTGTGCTTGTGTTTTGATAGTTGAGTCTGTCCTGTGACAACTTTGATGGACAGCATCGCGATTTTAGAGCTCATTAGTATAATAGCCGATCAACAGTTATTTTACAACCTGACATGACAGGACACAATATTCACATTCAAACCTTACCTAATTGATAGCCAAGTACAAACCTTCACTGCGATTCTGATAACAAGTATTTAATCGTCTATCCTTGTTGCTTAAGTTACATCAAATTTCGCCTGTCGTCTTTCGCCAGATTCTATAATAAACAAACAGTATTGCAATGGAGACAGCGTCTGGTAGAAATGATAATTTACTTAAGATTTTTATCTTTACTTTATCCATAATAAATGGACTTATGGAAGTCTGTAACTGTTTTTTGTACCAATATTGCGTTTGAAAATGAGAATCACTTCTCGAAACGCGTCACGCACGGCGTAAATTAAAACATCACCAAAAGTAACTGTGTTGCAGTAAAATTATTTGCTTGCTTAAGATTGTTTCTGAACACTGTGAAGTTTGTGTATCGTGTTGCGAGCGGTTTTTTAGTTTGTTCCCAGACTTTCACTCGCGCCTCTGTTCCTTCGCGGAAAGCTGCTTGATCTCAATACCAGGACCCATTTTCATACTGACTCAATACTCACTACCGGGTTCTATGCATTAAACTTTCTCACTCATTTATGCATTAAAAAGTTATGCGAAGTTTCAGGGGTTTAAAAAATCGATGTAAATAAGTTTATCGTTCTTCTCAACTTTTAGAAAGCTACATCAAAATAATTTTAATTGCTGGATTTACAGTAGTAGTAAAATTTTATAGCTCCCACTTTAAATCGAACAAACTACATTGAATTAGACTATCCTTCTCCTCTGCTAATGAAATGAACTATCAAGCTATTTCATCCACAAAAGTTTTGCTAGCCTTAACTACAAATGTACTTTCTATAGAAGTCCACAAAATAATTATTTATCATAACAAATAAAAGATAAGGTAATTTAATTTACCTTCCTTTTGTAGTGTTACTGATATCTCAAAAATGTGATAATTATAATGATCGTGTAAATAGACGTAATACAGTTAAAAATAAACCGTACGATACTTGTATTAACTTACTGTTGTCGCAGATATCTTTTTGGAACTGTAAAACAAATATGTAGTACTCTTTGCGATTTGATATTTATTTATATTATTTTTGGTCCACCATCTCTACTCCATACTTCCCAATTTTATCCAAATTGAATACGAACAGTATGATAAAGATGAAGCAAGGAGTTCTACATATAAAAACTGCTCAGACTATTTGAAGCACCAAAAATTGATTTAAAAAACCCTGAGCTTCCTGTCTGTGTTCTGTCTGCAGTAAAGTATGGAGTGGGTATTGTAATAATCAGCACTATATCTCAACAAATGTAATTTGCGATTCACAGACGTGAAATAACCTCCAACTGAACGTATGGCACACATCATGAGTGTCATGAATACCTTTTTCATACAATAATTGTGTGCATTATATTAATAATAAGATAAATGAACAAAACAATATGATTTATGGTGAGACCTTGATATTTCAAGCAAACGTCATCAAGCATAATTTTGAACTGTGAATGGCAACAAAATGTTCCTATCAATGTTGTGAATGGTAGTCTTGGTTGAGTACTGTAATACCAAAACTGGTAAAATCTTCTGCATTAAAGAGAAGGCATTTTTGTATCGTGTAATTCCAAACTGCGATAGTAACGGTGCCAAATTTAAATAATCTTGATGTGAAAGATTCAGACGTCTGGATAGCTGGTTCGGAATAGTGCATTCCTTTACTGTTGTTTTGGCAACCTAGCTCACTCTATGAAATGATTGAAGGCATTAACAGACTTAGTTATCTAGACTAGAATAAACTGTCTTTCAAAAACAACCTTTGTAATTAATTTAATACCAAAAAATACTAAGTGATAAAAAACTCAAATAATGTAGAATGTCTCAGATATTGGATAGATACCACAATCGCAAGAAAACTAAGAGTTACCCCTAGTTGATTGGCGGTATATTGTTGTAGTTATTTAAATTATATACATTTATATAATTTTTGTACTGCAACTGGTTTTCAAATCTTTATCATATCGACTATTCTCTTTGAGCTCTTACTAACAAAACGCTCAGATGTAGTGATTTGGTACGTACTATAAAGTTAAACGTCAAAATAATTGTAATTTGGCATAATGTAAAAATAAACTGAACCGACGGACTAGGATTAATATGTGTGTAGTAACAAATTCTGGCGAAAATAACTTCCCAACAATTGTTAAATAAACGTTGATAAAGGTATTCATCGGGTTTTAGAACTGGAAGTTGTATTTCCACCTCACGCCCGTGTACGAACGAAGTTTAAAATTGCGCCAGACTTTCACCAGAGATATTCTTACACAACCAGATGCTGTCTGACAAATATTTCCTTCAGTATGGAAAGAAATTGGTTTCACATCATTGCTGCTCTTTCTACATTCAACGTACGTGGTCCAAAACTGTTATCTACATTTTCCTGATGGTAAGTACCGTATGTGCACTTCCTTCCGTTGATTGTATTTTTTAAATACGATTCTGTCAAAACTAAAATAATTTTAGCCAAGGTAGTTCATACTATTCATTCATTAATCCAGTTAGAAACTCAGTGCCACTGATGTGAATGTTAGTGGTATATCTAATACCGTCTGGAGCTTATGCTTTGCAATATGTAATAGTGACAGCCGGTGGCAAGAATTGTCCAGTTATTATCTGATTTGAATAAGCTTACATATTTAAAGTTTATTTGATTTTTTCTATGTCCTTCAATTTTCAGTGTTATGTTTCAACTGGATTTTTGTTTTGTCTGAATATGGTCGCTCGCAGTGTAAAGCAATATGAACTTTTTTATATTATAATTGGATAGTTGGTATAATCACGCCAGAAATGCGCTCATAACCTTTTTGACAAGATATCAATGATTTTTTTGTCATTGCATAATAATTGAAGGAAAAGGTTAAAGAAAGCTGGTAGAAGACATTTACGTTACATGCGATAAACTATTTAGTTTTATACTTTCACTTGAAAGTTTTGTAAAGTGTCAGACTAAAAGCGTATGGAATGATAATAGACGTCCAGAACGTAATAATGAGTCTCAGAAAAAGCTTTCTTAAAAATAATAGCAGAAGGAAACCTTAAAGAAGACCAGCATTATTCCATTTAATAAGTAACCATGCTGACTGCGTCTCAAATACTCATTGAAGTTTTTATATATAGAACACACATTGAGGTGTAGAAAAATTTCCGTATTGAAGAGATCCATCTCGATTTGGCTGCAAATAAAATCAAGTTAATATTGAGGGCTTCTTTTGTTTTCCATACACCGTTAAGGACTTTCTCGCAGCGACATACATGTTGAAATTGAAAACGTATCTTCCAGGTTTGCTGATGAAACTGAGCTGTGATCGACACACTGGATCCTGTGTTGAGGGGTGGAGCCTTTGTCACTTGTTCCAGCAGAACAATGCGGTAGTTTACCTTGCTGTAGAGATCCCTGCAAACAGCATCCGACAAGGACGGCGGCGAACACGGAGAGACGCCACCCCATGGCTACCAACACAACAAACACACACGGTAGTCACTGCACACTGTAGCGTTGTGTAGCGATAACAATGCCTCACATCACTCCGCAATGCACACCGCTCGGACGCCAAGCAAGCACTGGCGGCGAGTCCAGGGACGCTGCCCACCTGTTGCTGCGAGCCACTGCGCATGCGCAGCACACCCCCCGCCAATCAGAGGTAAGCCCCATTAAGTATGGAAATCAAAGCCCTTCACGCTCTGTAGGCAAAGGAAGAGCGCTGAGGAGCCGGAGGGTAGAAGGCTCAGGACCCACATCTGAGACATACAGCTTACGGCACACACCCCAGGGACATCCCTTCGATTTCTAATCTATCCTTCCATCCCACCTCCCTGTATTAATGAAAAATCACAATAAACGCGAAGTAACTACAAATAACTCTTCGCTCAAGGAAATTTTGATCCAAATTAATGGTCACGAACAATGTACTAGGCCTTAAATTACTTTTTACAGTATATTTTGGATACCAGGACACACCGAATATCCTTAAAAGTGAGTTTACGAATCTTACAGAAAGAAGAGAGAGGATTGTGTGCCATATTTTAAGACATGCGGGATTAGTTAATTTGTTAGTGGAGGAAACAACAGTAGAGGATAAGAACTGAAGAGGAAGATAAACATTAGGATCTATGAAGCAGATAAGTGAGGACGTAAGTTGTATGTGGTATGTTGAGAAGAAGAGGTTTACAACAAACTAGTCAGGAGACAGGAAAGCAAAAAAAAAAAATAAGAAAGGCAGAGGGCTTCCATTTATGTTTCCAGTGAAGATAATTTGTTGCCAATTTTAAAAGCTGTATGACTTAATTGCATGCGATATCATTCGACTAAACAGTAGAGAGTTATTTTATTTGTTCCAAAATATTTCACTTTTTTCACGCTTTGCCCTACTTGAACGATGATATGGTCATGGGTCTCACTTTGAAATCGAAGTGACTGGTTAGTATGTAAACAGATATAAAAACTTTGACTTGCATGTAGAGTGGAGAAAAACAGAGGTAAGCCAACAGACCACACAACTGTGCGCTTTTAAACGATCCGACGACGTGTATTCCGTGGTTTGACCTGCCTAGTCGACTTTGGTTCCAACTGAATAGGTTTCGCACAGAATACGGAGTAGGCAACGCAACAGCACATAAGTGGAATTTGTGGTGATATACAAACTACTGAACACATTGTGATGGACTGTCCAGCCAGAAGATTACCTGGAGGCCTGAATTCATCAGGACCGGCTGACAGAAGATAACGCTCTGGTCCCACATTCGGAAGAACGTGGGTTCGAATTCCCGTCCGGGCATCCAGATTAGGGTTTTCAATGGTTTCCCAAAATCACTCCAGACGAATGTCGGAACGCTTCCTTCAAAAGACCACGGCCGAATTCCTTTCCGCCCCTTTCCCCCAGTCCTTTCCCGCCTCTAATGATTTCGACGTTGACGACGTATAAAGCGATAAGTAATAAAAAAAATTGTATTTGCTACGTTCCAACCTTTCCTTCTCCCTCCCCGTACATTTACCCTGGTATCTCTTAGTAAGCAACCCCACTCCTGCCTCACTCACTAATACCTTCCGATTTTCTTCGAGCGAATGGTTGGCACTTCACTTATCAAATATTTAGGTTGGTGCAGACGCAGCGAAGCATATTTAACATCTCTATGTATTTATCATGGAAAAAATAGGCTGGACTGTTTGATCAGCTGCTCCAGGATGGAAGACATCATTTCTGTCTTACCTCACTCGGTAGATTTCACCTAATGCTTTCCATTACTGCACCTTCAAAGGAATGTGTGAAAAGATGAGGTCTGACTACTTTAGAGAAGGGGGCTTTCGATAAATCAAATGTTTCCAGCGCAATTCGCCAAACATTTATCATACATTGTTTCTCCTTGCGATTATATTTCACAGCTGTAAATGATGAATCCAAACTCTAGAAGTTCACTAAATCTTGAAGTGTTTCCTATATGAGGGAAGCGTCTTTTTGATCATACAGTTACGACCAACAAAAATAAGTAAGGATTTAAAATTATAATGAATCATAATTCACTAAAAAGTCATATGGTATATTTCTTGACTGGATAAGATAAATGAAAAACGGGTTTACAATGTAAATGAATGATTTAATAACCAAATTAAAAATCAAAATGAACTGATTTTTCGATTTATCAAAATTACGGAACAAATAATTGAGCTTACAGTTTTCTTATTTCAGCAAGTTTACGACTCTCAAGGGGACGTCCATTAATTATATGAGGTGTTTTCTGGAAATCCGAACTCCTCCTCCCCTTGGTGAGTTGGTGAGGTTTAGTGAGGTTTGGTGAGATCTCGAGGGACCCCCACTCTCCCCGCTAACGACTTCGCAATTTTGAAGACTTTTTTTTTTATCTCTCCTGTTCTTCAAGGGCGGTGAGGGTTCCACCCCCCCCATCCCCTCCCTTCCCAACGTGGAATCGACGTCTGAAATAGTTTTGGAGACCTTCTTTTTAGCTTTACCGTTCATCCAGGAAGCAAAAAAATGACTTGAGATTTCTGTTGGACCCCCCCCCCCCCCCCGCTATTTGACCACACCTAATTAATGGACTGGGAGTAACGTCTTTGCAAAAGTTTCTCAACGCGAATAAAAATTTACAGTTGTTGTGGACGTGACGTACAGGTGAGGTGAAGGGAATACCCTTGCTCCATAGAGCTGTAAAAGTAATGAGAAATTCAGTACCCGTATGTATTCGTTACTAACCCAATCAGTACCCGTTACTTTCGAATCGTTACTAGTTACTTTTGGTACAATCGAACACCACCATGAAGCATCGCATCGAGTCGCGTCCCATACGGGACGACTTCGTTCGGTTAAAGTTTAAGTAAATTGTTTATTCAGTAAAATAAGTTAAGTAAGTTGTTCGTTTGGATAAAACTTGAAGTAAAGTGATTAGCACATGGATCTTACGGAAAACCTCTCAGTGTACACTTGACTTATTGTAATGAATATTATGTACGAATAAATAATCTAATTTCCAAACAAACACCTGTTTACATAAAAAAAAACAAGGCCTGACCTTTCACCTGACTGTGACATATCTAGTGACAATAACTAATGACGGTTACTTTTTTAAGTAAAGCCTGATATGATAATGGGACATGTATTTAACAAACATTATAATCTCATCGAAGTATTTCGTTTTTAAATAGGAGGTTTCACCACTGCCTTCCTTTACTGTTTTCATTTATTTGTGTTAATTCTTCATCTTCTTGTGATTAGATTCGTAATTGTTGTTGCTTCTCGGTTACAACATTCAACATCAAAGCCAGTACCGCATTCATCACATGGATCCTGCGGTATTTAGAATTCATTGATTGCTATGCCATATTACTTCTGATACACTACCATGAAGCATCGCATGAATGACTTCTTTAGTACTTTATAAAGTTAAAGTAAATTGTTCATTGAGTAAAGAAAAATTTTGGTAAATTGTTCGTACATTTGATTTACTGCACTGAATATTACATATTTCAGAACAATACCTAACATCACAATCGTAGCACACTTAAATCAACTAATTTAAAAACAAACATCTGTTCATTCAATCGCTGGGCGAACCGTTCCAGCTCCCTCATGACGCATGATACCTCCTGTTCGTTCGTTTATCGAATCAAACTGACATCTATACGACAGATGCGACTAACGAAACATGCGAGTAACGAAATATGTGAGTAACGATTCGAGTCAGGCGACGAATCCATACGGTTTGCTACAGCTCTATTGCAGTCTTCCGGTCTCTTGCGGCTGTGGGAAAGCTTGACGGCTACGATACCTCTAACTACTGGTGGTGCACACGGGTGTCACCCGGGTCTCAGACAGAGGGGTCAGATCTAGTTGAAGTTCACTTGAAGTTGTGCCAGACGAGAGTGCCGTCCATCGGTTCTTCCCATCCGAAGAAAATTCTGTCACTCTCTTCTTGCGAAGACGTCACAGTCAGTCCGCCTATTACAGCAGTGCGCGTGAAAATGTCATCTGCCATTAGACTCCTTCTCATGGAAAACGCGCGAAACCGTCGTCTCGTGTGCTCATAGGCTCCCCTCATGGAAAATAAATACAGAAGTTCATAACATTTTCAGCAAGTGAGGTTATTCGTTGAGCTCCCATCAGCGCTCGTTGTAGTCGTCACTTTACTAGGAAATCACACAAAATACTTTGTTCGCCGCCCGCTCCAAACTAACGGTGGATTCGGAGTCTGCAGTCTATGGTAAAATCCATTAGTATTTCCTAAACGTGCCTCAACTGAAAGAGAACTTCGAGCCTTTTATAATGGGCAATAATTCCCTTGCCATAATGTCCACTCTGTACCTTAGAGTTCATTACAATCTTGAATTTATTATTTCTGAGAGGACTTCAGTGCTATAGAATGGTGTTTCATTTTTGGACGCCACAACCCTTTGTTCACTGTTTTGTTAAATTCTCATATACACTAATCGAGGGTTGGGATTGAAATACTAAATAAATAGTTAGAATTTCCAGTGTGTTCGATTTAAAAGTCATGGCGAAGGATCGAACCTAAGTAATTAATGGAATTCGCAGTTCAAAATTTGTTTGTCAGAAATATTATTGGACTTTTAATCTATACTTACGAATCAGAACGTATTGTTGTGATTTGGCATTTATTAGACACGTATTAGCCCGTTTAGTTGGCAGAGGCGGCTCAAGGTCAGCCTACTGTATCCCCACTCCGCTGCTCTTATCTCTGCATGCGGAGGCGCGGACGGGAAATTTCCCACCGGCTACCTGGACACAGCGCTCAGCTCGGAGAGGTAGGAAGGGTGGGGTTGGTGAGGAGCGGGCCAGAGGAACATGACTTTGAGCCGCCAGTTCGGAGTGAACAGGATATAGTTTCATCTGTTAGCCTGATGTTCGAAGGTGACCACCTACTGCTGGCAGTATAACTTCATTAATTGTGAATTGGTTATAGTTGTCTGTGGGTTATTATTCTATTTTAAAGATATATAGCAGAAGAGCTTCAGTTCACAAGTAGTCACAACCGTTACTGTATTTATGGATGGTACGAGCTACGCGCTATTCTACCATCGACTAAGTTCTTGGAAGATACACAAAATGTACGATAATTTTTATGTTTTTAGAGAGACAGACAGGAGCAATTTCAGTAATCTACCTGAGCCCGGAAAAAGCTCAAACTGTCAGCAAGGAGGGGGTAAAGCCGTTCCAACAACGTGTTAGGACAAAGGGGAAAAAGATTCAGGATTGAAGAAATACGTTTTTTTTTTTTTTGCTAGCGCTTTACGGCTCGCTGATATCGAGGTCATTACAGCAGCTAAAGGATTGTGGGGCATGACGATAAGGAATTCGGTCATGACTTTGTGAAGAATCCCTTCCAGAATTCGCATGGAAATATTCAGCAAAGCACAGGATTTCGGATAATCGTACTGGGAATCGAATCAGCGTCCTACCGAATGCCAGGCCTGATTGTTAACCACTCATTCACCAGGCTAGGTAATAAGCCGGTATTTCGGCTAGAAATTTTTTAAGAATAATTTAACAAAATTAACACGATTACATAACAGAGTTAGTAAACATTCTTTTTCCTGTTCCGGTACCAGCAGTACCACATAGAATATGGAAAGTCAAATAATTGGTAGTTGAGTGTAATATTTCGGCTTTCATCCCAGTGTGCGGGTGTGGTTGTCTTTAATCCATTTGTATCACCTTCCTACAGCGACCTATGCAATACACGGCAGTGCCAGAAAATAGTAAACTATGCCTCGTTCTGTTAACAGAGGAGACTCAAGGTCAATCTGCTCTGAGAGGTAGGAAGGGTGAAGAACGTGACCTTGAAGCGTCAGTTCGGATTGAACAGAGTATAACGGGATACGCAATACCTTTACGATTAAACATTATTAAAATTAGATTTTGAATGATATCTGTGACTTGATAGCTCGTAGCAATAAACCTACTCAGTGCTTTTCTACAAAGCTTACTCTGTGTTCTTGTACTTTCCTACCCTTACAAATTCTCTTTGGTAACTGCTGAACAGTGCAGGAAAAGTGCATACAAAAACCTATAAAACTGAGAATGCCACACAATAATTTGAGTGCGCGTTTCACTGTGTGACGTCAGTCCAACTGAAATAACAGATTCAAATTATCAAATAACGGAAAATTACTTAGTAAATGGAAGCGTAATGAAAATATTGTTTCTTAACACTTTACCCTATACTATCAACTTGCATAACATTCTCTCTGTGAATATTTAGAGCTGAAATAGATACAATGATATTGGTGAATTTATGTGAATATATAGGAATCATGAGAAGCGTAGTAGAGTCGATATTCACTTAGTAGAACATGAGGCAAAGACACGCATATCCTGATACAAGTAAATGCATTTCAACACTATGAAAAGATAGAGGGAAAATTGATACCAGCAATCAGTCAATAGAGGAAAAATTACAATATTTTGATCCAAATTATATTAAAATTCAACTTACTGCTCTTATAATATCACTTATATATAGTTAATTACTTACATCGTATAGAATCAGCCTCGCGTTATGAACCTATTCGGCGTAAGTGATATGTAAGTCCTGCTCCGATCACAACATTTATTAATTTAATTTCTAGCAATACGATATCGTATGCAATACGAACAGATGGTAGCTCATAAAAACAAGTCATAGCAATTTTGTCTGAGTCATTTGTAATATGTGTTTAGCAGGTGAATATTGACAGAACAAAGATTTTTTCTCGAGATGTATTAACACTTTTAATATTTTTCGGGCCAATAAACAGTAAATTTATCAAATACAATAAAATATTATATATACGAAACTGTGAAAAAAATTAAAAATGGAAATATCTGAGCTAATGCCACAAATTCAGCTAACATTCAAGAATTACTGAACTTGTAAATAAAATATTTCGCTGTTATAAACATCTGTTCAGCATCAATGACTAAGCGCCAATTCTCGAGACGATATACCTGGTAGTATAACAAATAAAGAACTTTCTTTCTAATTGACACTATACAAACTGTTGGGGGTTCAGATGTCATTACCGATAAATAATTCCCAGCGAGGCGAATTGAATTTGTTTTCTGAATATAAATTTGGCCTGAAGAATTTTGTGTTTTTCTAGTTGTGTAACATCTGTTCCTGGATCGTTAAATGGAGAAATTTAAACAGTCATGTAGATGATTACCTTAACTTCCCCAGAAGCAGTATGAACTTACGCGGATCATTCAACCAGGTGTAAGTAAATTGAAGCAAAATTGGCAAATATTATTTTACTAATTCTTCTCGGTTTGAATAGCCATTCTGCTTCTTCGGATGCTTTTCTTCTTCTTTTATCTGCTGCCAGACTCTGTACAAACATCCTTTTAACAGAATCGGTAGATATCTCATGCAGGGCACTCTACAGTAAAGTTGAAAATGTGCATAAAAAGAGACATTGAGGGTACATGGAGAGAGCAATCAGCAACCTATGGCTAATGGAGCAGTTTTTTCGCTGAAATGGTGCGTTATCCAATACTGTCTAGTCGAACACCTGCCGTTAACATTTGCGAGCAGAGGAGATGGCTCGCCGAGTTGGTCTACTACCCGCGCAACAGCCATGTCACGCTGGTTCTCTGCCATGGAAGCTACATCAGATAGACACGTGACCTACAGACGCTGATAACACATCGTTGTGCTGGTCTGCCTACCTACCATGCTGTCCCCTCCATGGCATGCAGCGCAAAAAGTAAAATATCGTGATTAACGTTCAAGCTGCTTCATAACGTGTCAGATAACAATTAGGCCTTAATCGCCTCATCGCATATCGTAGATCTAAGAACAAAAAAAGCAGCTTTCTAAGTAGCCACAGATTACATTCTGTGCTCAAATTTGCGTAAAGTCATAAACAAAAATAAAATAAAATTTTATATTTTTAATTAAACTAGTAAAATTACTTTCTAGCATATCTAATTTATTGCGAAACCTGTGTACGACACGAATTTGTAATCGCTGGTTTTTCTTATTCAAATTTTCACCGTTCAGTGCAGGAAACAATTCAACATATCGAAGGAATTATTTATGTGTATCAATCATAAAAATTTATGAAATCCTGCCCAAAAGTTTTATGAATAATACAAATTATTCAATCGTGGTTTAAATTTTTAATTACTTGAGTTCACTTTTTTTCATTGGATTATAAATAAATAAATGATGTATACTCATAAGTACGGGTACAGCTTTCGTCATTGATTTAGAATCAAGGCGCGCGGAACGTGAAATGCCTCGCGTTCCAAAATTAGACCCTGGTAATGTTTGTGAATCACTTAAAACTATTCGTTTTGAGTAGATCAGCTGCATAAAAATTACTGGACAAGGAAACTGAAGGAAAGAAGGAAATGAAAATATATATATGAAAAAAGATAATTTATGGAAAAAATAAATTATGTTCTTTTTTTTTGCTTCGGTTACGGAAGCTAATTAGAACATCCAAGTAATTCCACATCTAGTATAAATTATCTGTTATGCTGTATTGCAAAAATAACCGAAATAGTACATCGGCATTGCTCAATGAAACTTAGTAAATACTTCGACAAAATAAATAAAAACTTTTAATTTATCCATTATGTAGTTAAATATATGTTTAAAAAATACTTAACACTTATTTCCACTGTAATTTCTATTTAATTATTTTTTTACTTTTTCATTATATTTTTACTATTCTTTTATTTTTTGTATCTCCCAGTCCATCATGTATGGAGCTGTACACGAATGAGTTTCCCATCTGTCTGCAAACTCTTTAAGCCTTATATTTATTGTATCTGCAACTCCAGAGTGAGAAATTGAGAAACGTCGAAGCAGTTTACGGAACACCGACAATCAAACATTATTAATAGCGCATGACTGAACGCGTGGCGTTCACACACGGATGCACCGATGAATACTAGTATTGAAATAGAACAATAACATTTCCATTGGAAAGTTGGTTCTGCTGAAGCAAGTGCCATGCTGTGATTACCCTAATCACTGCCTGCACTAACAAGTGTGTCAACCCTGGTTAGGCCAATTTTTTACTTCCTTCATTCAGCTAAGATATAAATGTAATAAAATTTACCAAAAGAATTCAAGGTCAAAGCCAGCATTAAATACTTCGATCTTTGGTTGGAGTTTTGAGTAGTTCAATTACACCACCTTGTTCCCCCGGTTTTCATAAGACATAACAATGATCAATAAACTTATTGCTTCTTTGATTGAATTTTACAATTTTAGAATAAGTGAATAAAAATTTCCTTACCTTTTCTAGCGTAGTAAGAATAACTGTCGATATTACGCACATCGCTATTTAATTTTGTATGTGGTGCTCTGGCTTGAGGCTTTACACCTGGTTGCAAGGAACGGGAAGGAATTAGGCAATGGTCTTTTCAACGAACCCTTCGGCATTCACTTGGAGTGATTTCGGGAAACAAAAACCTGTATAGCCGGACGGGGATTCGAACCCCCGTCCTCCTGAATGCGAGAGCAGAACGTTAGCACTTAACAGCGATGATTGGTTTCCGAAGTACTATCGTACAAAAATAATAAACACGCTAGTATTAAATGCTATGTCAGAAACTGGAATAATACCGAAAATACGAGTATCACTACATTAACCTGTAGTGAAATTGTTAAAGGCAGAATGGAAAATGTTGTGTCCATGAATTGTAATATCCCAGAGTATACTCTCAGGTAAAAGCCTCGTTCCTTAAATTGAAACAAGGAAAGAAAATCGAGAAAATGAAGTTAAAGAAACGCAACTAACTGGAAAATTACTTCTACAGAGCTGAAACCTTCAACAAGATTTGTAAAGAGAGAGGAGACTGCAAAATCCCCTAGCTGAAAATATTAGCTCCACAGAAATGCAAACTAACAGCAGTATTTCTCTTCTACGCCCAGTTGTACTTCAATGCGGCTACAATAACGGGAAACGTACGTAATTAAATAATAATTCACTATTCTCTGTTTATTCTGCATAAGAATTTACAGCTTTCCGACATGTTTTGTATAAGAGACAACGTTCCTCAGTTTCGAATAATATGATTTAAGATAACATAGCAAAATCCTGGAAGTATAAGACAGAAATCAGACCCTCTCACTGCTATTTTTGCCTGAGAGGATATTTACTATGGGTACTGAAAATATACAATCCAAAGCGTGACATTCAACTGTGATTCAGAAAATAAAGACAAATAAATAGCTGCATACTATACCTTACAAATAAAATTTGTAAAGGATTCCAAGGACAAAAGTCTACTTCTGTAGTCTTAATTTGCTTCTAGTCGTCTTATGATAAAACTGCTGACACTACATGTTTGCGGTGCCTAAAATTTTAAGTTGTTGAGACAACTCTCAAAGTTCTTAGAGAATCATATCCTAAGTGAAACAGTAGAGCAGGTCATCTTGAGTAATCGAAAACCGAATCCACCAGAAAGCCTCAAGAAACACAGTTTTTTTAATATCGTAATTCTCTATGGATTTCATATTTTATTTGATCATCTGACGTTCGTAGTTTTCAAATTATGTGATCATTTTCACTATGGAGTAGATCAAGAGCGAGAGAGCAAATAACAAAACAAGTAAAAGGAACATCATACGTGATTGACAAAGTTGTTCGAAAAATGAACTTTGTAAATGCCACTAACGAAAACCCTGTAACTTATAATGAGCAACTCTGTTTCAGGTACTAATACCGAGCAGAGCAATACCGGTTGGTGCCCATGGTAAATTCTACAAATGGGTCCCTCCCTCAGATCGGATGGGCGACCATTCTTTACTACTGCCTCGGGCGGCGACAGTGGACGGATTTTGGGACGGGAGACCCCTCCGGCGGTCATCGGGGCCCCCACCAGCTGCGGGGCCTGTGGCATTTTGCCCGACCTGCCACCCTGTAGTTTCGCCCCTGATACCGAACTTGATGGATGAGTGGTAACGCTCAGGGGACATTTTGGAGGACGCAGGTTTCAATCCCGTTACGGCTATCCACGATTCCACAGATTTCGTGAAATCGCTCCAGGTGGATGCCGGGATGGTACCTTCGAAAGCCCATAACCGAACTCCCTCCCATTGTTCGATCTGTGTCTGAATCAATGTCTTGAGTTTCTTAGAAAAGAAACTCTGCTGCAGAAACCAGGCATAATACATGATAATGCAATGTGGCAAAATGAAATGCAATTAGTTTTGAAGCCAGTCGAAGGCTGAAGCCCAGATGCAGTGAAGGAAGAATGTTTTATTAGACATTTGTAAGTGAAAAATGCAGCGAGATGTGTTAGCCACTAGCATTCAACCAACCAACCAGCAACTGAGTCTATTGACTTTGGTTGCCTCAGAACCATCCCGAATGCAGCAATGGAAGTAGAACAAATCTGGCGTTAGAATTTCTATATCAAAGCGCTCACAAAGCGAAACTGGAAAAAAATGAAAGTGGTATAATCGTTGACCGAAGAAATTCAGAAGACATGTCCCCCATATTCAAATGACTTTCCGAATGAATCGTTGAATATTTGACACATCCAGGGTGGATTTTATTCTTTATAAACTAAGTACCTGGATGACCGATCTTTGCTCGGCATCTTTCGATTTCTGTTCAGTATGCAAGATTTCATCAAAATCCTTAAAGAAATTTTTGAGAAATTAATTTTATCTATTTACAAGAGTTGCTCATATACTCGTAATAGTATTAGATTGGACACATTAAATATATAGACAGTATAAAAACCTAACCTGAAGGTTGGTTGGATCCTCCAGAAGGAGGCATACTAAGCCATTGTATCAGAGGTAGGACGGCCAGTTCCTTTCCTCAGGGACCTACAGTTTAACGTGGAATCCGAATCACAGAACGCCCCAGCGTAGTTCATATGATAAAATACAAATCTTAAAAATTCATTCTCCCACCGGGATTTCAACACGGGATCGTAGCCAGAATTTTTTGAGAGTTAGCGCAGAAACCACTTTTTCCCCCACTAATTACATTTGAGCTGTCAGACCGCTCCATGTTTGTTATACATTAAACATATTTCTTTCCTACATGCATAAAATGTTTTACAATTATCTGGTAGTATTTAATGATACCCGGTTACTGTGCAAAGTACAGGTAGTAGAAAAACTGTTAAATCGGGTTGAAAATACGACTAGCTGTTTCCTTGGCACTATAAAGAAAAGTGTACCCGAAAACCGTAAAATATGTAACAAAGTAGTAATTAGCGCCAAAACATACGATTACGCACATTACCGCCTATGCGTTAATAGATATCTTGAGCCGTCTGTGACGTTTTTATAGTCAGAATTTGGTGTGGCGGTTGTTTTATTTACTGAGAATCTGCTAAGCATCATGGAATGTTAGTAGTTATTCTGGTCCAGGTTGCCATTCAACCTAAACACAACAAGATTAGGCACATTGTTGACTTAACGACAATAGACGTCTCGAGCCACCTGTGACGTTATTAGGCCCGGTGCACACGAGCACCATTTCACGCTGAGTGCACTCTGAGATGCCGTAGTGGTGGCTTCGAGTATGTATACAGAAACAGATACGGCAGTGCACACGCACCAGCGGCGATACCGCGGCGACCCGCGTCCACCCAGCGCGAGCGGTCGTTTTTCCCTGTTCTCGCTCACCACGCCGCAGGGTCGCCGCGCACGCTACTGCGGTCTCCTAGTACATTGTGTCCAATAGAGCGGTGCACACGGGTGGCAGAACACGCTAGCGCGGCAAGCATGGCAGGCGAGTTATTAATTTTAGAAAATATTGACATCGAACATTTTATTGGTGAAATTAAGACTTATCCAGAAATTTTGGACATCCCTCAGAAATTTATCATGATCTAATCAAGAGGAGAGCTTGGACCAGTATATGTCGGATATTCATTGAGGGATTCTAGGAGAAGGACGACAAAGGCGAAAATGAAATATTTAAGTAAAATATTTCGTGTTTATTATAAATCCTTAAATAAAGTGTTTTACAATATAGATTTTATGTATCATACCTATAAATTTTATAGTAAATTGCTGTTGCAAACACAAAAGTTCTGAAATAAAATTCCTTTACCAGGGTAAGCTGCCAACATCAGAAACAAAATATGTGCCTATCATGTTCCTTGCTTGGATAGACTATTAAGTAGTTCTTCTTGTTGGAACTGAGGCGTCCTTTCCGACATCGACGAAACCTTCTATACTCATTTCGTCTTGAATGTTGTACCCATCTCTCGTTCTTACAAAATTATGAACCAAACAACATGTCTTTATCAATAGGATAGATAAATCTAAATTTACATTAATTGTTTTATGAAAATTTTCCATTTATTGGACAGAATCCCGAATGTACTTTTTACTTTTCTCCTAGCGCGTGACAATCTGTAGTAGAAAATCCTTTTCGTTTTTTTTTTTTTTTTTTTTTTTTTTTTTTTTTTTTTTTTTTGTCTGATAAAACTTTACCATTATCTTTGGTGAAAGGTAAAATGCTTCATCACAAACAAAATAGAAGGTCATTTTTGGACCTGCAGTGCCTGGCAGAGGTTGTCCTCTTGGAATGTTTATTTCGTTGTTTTCAAGTTTCTCATAAAAATAAGTCCTATACGACTAATAACGTTTATCCTGTGTCCTTAATAAGTGATTTTTAAAGATAAAGTACGCAAAAATTATCCGCTTTTTATTATACACGTCCATCGTTGTCAGTCGGACGCCTACTACTGCCGCATGCTACGTGTGCATCGGATGTCGCGTGCACGCAACGGGAAATGACGCACGTGTGCACCGGGCCTTACAGTTAGAATTCGGTACTGCAGCCACCTTATTCACTCATAAACCATGATACACCATGCAGGTCCAGACTGCATTTAACCCTAACCACACTCTCTGTTAATACACCTCGTTGAAAATAAACACATTCAAGGTAAAGATGGCTGCTACATATTGGCTAATACAGCACGTAACCCGACGATTTGCATTGTATTACTCTTGTATTACCTGTTTTGTCGACTTCGCGTACACTTTTTCTTGGACACTAATGCCTAAGGAGTGCGTTAATCACATTTTCATCCCGAAATAACAATTTTTTCTACTGGCCGTACTTTTCACAGCACCCTGATAACCACTTTTTACAATTCAGTAATATTGATGTTTGTGCTAAACACAAAAAGTAAACGATGATTACGTTGTAACTGCTAATATTCTTTTCAAAGAAGTTTTGTAAAGAATCACTTTTGACAAAGCCAATTTTTAAATATCTTATTTTTAAATATTTTACAATTAAACATGTAATGCTAGTATTCCTCCAAAGAAATGTATACAAGAAATGTTCACTTAAATATATGAATTTCTTGAAACCAAAGAGCAAATATTAGTAGGCTTCCTGCTACATGAATCGTCTACGAAATGGCGTTAGAGCGGTTTTCGCGATACCAAGAGCAAACATTGTTCGTATTTTGTAAAATTGGGTTTTTGCAGGGAAGACAACTATTTACATAAACTTAAAAAGCAAAATATTATCTAAATATGATATTTCATCCAAATCGTTAGAGCTGTTTCCGAGATCCAAATATATATATATATTTATATACAAGAATTGCTCGTTTAAAGATATAAGATAAGAAAAACTTGAAAACTAAAATAAACTATCCTAAGGTCTTCCACTGACAAACTCCGAAGATGCTAACTGCTGAGTTTCGAAACTTTGTGAAAATTTACACAGACAGTTGGGCGAAGCTTTGTCAAAGGAAGTCGGCAGCAGGAATCTTCAATGAGAAGACTTGGGAAGTTTCTACATTCAGTGAGATTCAACTCCAAGCATGAATGCGCAGCCTTTCTCTATTCATGCGGGCTCTAATGAGCTATTTGGCATTAGAAAACAGACAGATGTGCTACTGACTTCCTGTAAAGAACAAAACTGAGGGAACGCTTTCGCGTCTCCGAACTAGGCACATTGAAAGCAAGCAAAAAATCATAGTATTTCAGTGAATCTCAACTTGGTTCGAGGTCATGTTTAGTGCGTAATTTGTGGACGAAGAGAACAAATCACGATAAACACGGATAGAGGACTGCTTAGATTTAGTGGAGATACTGTAAAAATATTTGATCATTTGATAATAATTTTGGAATTTAATCGTTTCATAAAATAATAACGTCTGGTATTACTAATAAATGCAGCTTTGATGTAATTGTAATCGAAAGTTTCACTGCAACTGGAGCCTTTAGTTAGTGTTGAGTTTCAGTTGTTATATCAAAATTTTGAAGAATCATCAAATTATGTATACATGCCGACAAAAAAACTGAAACACTCTGAAGACATTTTCGGATTTTGATGTAGCTTTCTACACATACATATCATCGGCGGATATGTAAATGATTAGAGCTGGAATTCCCTGTGACAGGCAGAGTGCCTTAGTGCTGAGTGGTTGCCAGGCGTTGTCACGTCCTGCCATCGCCGTCAAGCACACTGTAACCACTTCACATCTGTAAGGACTCCCTGCAACATACTTCCATTGGTCGGAGACCACCAGCAGGTAGAGAGCGTCAGTAAACTTCATGGCGCGGTCTAGGGGGGGGAGGGGTTGCCTGGAAAGCTACGCTGGGCTACGTGGGGAGAGGAAGTGGGGAGGGGAGGTACCGAGCCAGGCCACGTAGCAATCCATTCATATTTATTTGTCACAGCTAAAATAAGATACAGAACGCATAACAGCATGTGAACATTTATTTCCGTCATTTAATTATCTCCGTATGTAATTTACGGCAGTCTGACAAGAGAAAAAAGTACAAAATTTCTTTTAGAATCAGTAGAGGAAAAATCTACGGTGGGTGGGAGGGGTTTAGAGATAAATACCACGTCGGGCTACTTGGGGAGGAGGGTGGAGAGGAAGTAGGGTTCACAGTAGGCCGAAATGGAGCTACATAGTATATGGACGCTCAGGGGCGGATCCAGGGAGGGGGGGCTCAAGCCCCACCCCCAAATGTATCTAGGTCCACCCCCGACATTGTAATTTTGGAGACCTTTTTTTAACCCCCTCATAAACGAAAATCCACTGAAGGCAACCAAGCACTCTGAACCAAAATTCACTCAAGCCAAGGCCTCCAAACCAAAATCCTCTCAAGCCCCCACCCTCCCAAACCAAATTTCTGGATCCGCCCCTGTGGACGTCCCATGCGTAGGTTGCCCTTAACACCTCAACAGAAATAGCCGCGTTTAGAGTGACCGGTATGCATGAATCGTTGGTAGTGGCTTCGCATTGTGTTCAGTGATGTATTACAATTCTACATTACCTCGTATAAGAAACGTCAGCAAGTATGGCGGCGGCCTGGGCGGAGGTTCCATTCTTCCAATGTTTTGGAGAGACACAGCGGTGTGGGGAGCCATCGGGGATGACTTCACGTCACCTCTGAGGGAATTCTGATGGTACAACATTACGTCGCGGACATCCTCATGAGTTATTTCTAGGGTCCGACCGAAGGTTCGGCTTCGGCCACCTTCGGCCAAAAAAAAGCACCTTCGGCCGCACATTCGGCTTCGGCCAAATTCAGCCGAATGTTTGGCCGAAGCCGAAGGTTTACATCCAACCCCAGAAAATGAACCAACTTTTACGAATACCGTCACGTAGCGCGCCAACAGATGATAGCAAAGATAAAGAACCATTTGGAAAACATCATAAAAATCAGTGGGAAGTATATTGTGAAGCCAGTGTTAAATACCAAAGCTTGATTAATTTTTAAAAAAATCAGAGATCTTGTATGCGTCCAAAGATTTTACAAAAGAAGTTTAACAGTCTACTTTATGCTATATCGTAAAAAAAAAAAGTAGCGCCACCATGGCTCGATAATCATCCTATTTCTTTGCGGATTAGTGTATTACGTATGGACCTGGTCATTGTAAACATGTTTCCGTACAACCTCGTTGAAGGAGAAGGACTTCACAGCCTTAATTTTACTAATCCTCAAACTCGACCCTAGTACAGACAAAAGCGAGAGAAATATTTTAGAAAGTCTTTAATGCCACCTACGTACGAAAAAGTAAACAGTAAAGTTGCATTGATTTTAGAAAAAGGCTGAATTGATCAGTTTTATCACGAAGATATGAAGTGATCAAGCAAATACGTTTTTGAGTGTCACGGCACATGACATTTCCAAAGGTTCCAAAATAAAAAAATTAAAAATTAAATTGGCTGTTAGTGTGTTGGAAGCTCATACCAGGCAATATATTGCACAAAAAATCACTGAAACTGTTACCAAATACAATTCAAAAGAAAATATCCATACGGGTATATGTAACAATACTTGAAATATGAATACTACCATCCGCTATGGAAACTTCGTTTTTATTGGTTGTGTTGCTCACACTCTACAGCTCATAATTCACAAAGTAATTTTTAAAGATATTGCTATAATAGAAATAGTGAAAAAGTGTTGTAAAACGTAAGAAGAGTGAACAAGCCACTCGATATCTTAATTAATAGAACAGAAAAATGCAGTAAATCTGTATATGTTAGAACGTGATGGAATACAAATTCCAGCTGTAGAAGAATGGATACAAATGAACAATTTTATAACTGCACTGAAGTGTTTTTGGGAAGCAACAACTAATATTTCTAGCGATTTATCAACAGTATCTTTAATTATATCAATCATTGACATCTGAAACAGAAAACTTGCTCAGAAGGATGAAGGCTGATCATATAATACTGCTCAAAAGCCGCTTGTGTGGGTCTGTTAACAGGAGATCTGCTTTCGCAAGAAAAACCTTACGGTTGTTGTTTGCCGCTGTAATCGATCCACGGTTTAAAATTAAGTATTTGACTAGCGACGAAATTGTAAATACGAAGACTGATATTTTGTCATTTCTACGTCAAAGCTGTGCACTGACAATAACAAATAAAACGGGTCATTTGGAGCGATTATATCTTATTTTATAAGTGCCGATGTACCTTTTGTTTTGGTTATATTTAGTACGTTTTTAATGAATCTGTATACGTGAAACTACTTTAAAAATATTGGTATTGATTCGGTTTTAACTGAAAATTTAATATGTTATACTAATTTAGACAGCAGAATATCGTATTTTAAAAGCTAGAATAATTTATGCTAGGTAAGAAGGTTGAAATTTATTTTTATTGTTGTTAACAAACGATGGTATTACTATGCATAAGCTAACATGTATTTGATTTACCATTAATTTAATCCACGATACAAATTATTCTGATTTGATTCGGGCTGTTACTGTTAAATTTTATAGTTCCTTTTTATTATTGCTAAATAAAAACAACTGCTTTTATTTTTGCTAAATTGCATTGCTCAGATCCTGGTTTGGTACTATTTTACTGTTTTATTTTATTCTAATAAATAAATATTAAAAACTTTGTTTATAATTATTGTAAAGGTGCAATTTATATAAAAAATACCACATATTAAACAAAATAACAGTTCATTTTTTGCATGTCATATATACTTCATGTTAGTGTTCTGAGATATATAATTATTTTTGAACCTCCGGCTTCGGCTTCGGCCGAAGGTTATCCCAAGAGCCGAACATTCGGCTTCGGCTTCGGCCAAAAAATGACCTTCGGTCGGACACTAGTTATTTCTGATGCGATAGTATCATGGTGCAATTTTCCAACTGGACAAGACTCGTCTCTTTGAATTGTCTGCATGATGTTGAGGTACTCGCGTGACCAGCAAGATCAACCATATCTGTCCCCGATAGAACATATTTGAGACCAGCTTGGATGTGAACTTCGTCCCAGTGCCTTTGGCACCATTACTAACCGAATCAGTGTACGCATCCAGGTCAGAGGGGGTGCAACGCCATACTAATAAGTGAACTTGATTCGATTTTGTAATCATTGAAATAATATTCCATACCCCCTCAACCCGTTAAGTTTCATTTCCTTTGCTTCCTCTTCTGGGTGCTTCACTTTTTTTGCTAAGCAGCGTAGAAATACGAGAATCTAGTAAAATGGATATAGCATAGATGAGAAGTAGAAGAGAAAATTCTGTAGAAATCTTATTGATATGAGTATAGAAAAAACGCATACTTCCGAAAATGATGAAAATTGTACATTCTCATCTTTTATGGAGTTGTAGTACTAATTTGTGATAAAGAAAAATGATTAAACATGACAATATTACAGCACCTAAAGACCTCAACAGATCACCTCATTATGACGCAATTTTAACTACTGTAACGAGTGCGAATTTTTAGCCATTTCCTGCTTCCCGTGTAAACCCTGTGCTCTATGTTATCTGCATCCACGCAGGTCGTATGCAGTACAGAGCTTTACTACAAGATCTGTATTGAAGCAAACATTCCGGCCCTCTCTCTCCCGCCTGGTTTAACACAACCCTCCTGTTCATTTTCGCGTTTCGTTCTCACGTGACCTTCTCAATTGTCTGCTCCAATCACTCCATCTTCACCTACTTTTCTTCCACTCCACTGACAAACAGCGGATGTGACACACCCGATCTCCTGATTTCTGAACTCTATTCAATTTGGTCTATTGTTCTCTCGCAGCTTCTACAAAGTCTTTGTTCCTTTTTTTAATTACATGATTAATTTATAACATCCTACTACAACAACTTTTCAATAATGGTCGTCCAAATACATCTCATTCATTCCCTCATCAGACGCTGTTACCCGTGCCTAGTATTTTCCGACAAATGGAAGTGTAAGTCACACGTGTTGTTTTATATTAACACAGTGAAAAACATTGTCGTGCTGTGATACACATGTTTCTACTTTCCGCTTCATATAAACACTGTCCAGTAACGAGTAACTATTATGATGTACTTTACGGAAGGCTTAAATTGTTACTTAAATGTTTAGTTTAATTATTAAATTAGTTAAAAGCCAGTATTGAAAGCGGAAACCCATTGAGTCGCTTACTAACCAGATATTCTACAAGCCTTCCCGTAACCATTGGATTGGTGTCTAAACATTAATGTGGGAAGCAGTTAGTCGCTATATTTTAGAAAATCAGATTGTACATTTACTTACTACGTAACATTCATTTCCTATAAGATAAATAGTATTGATTAATTAAATACTTTTTTAAAATCAAATAATTCAATATTTTTCAGTAGTATATATTTGTGAAAGTTAATTGGAGTATATTTTCAGAGGTTGTCTAGTTGGTGGTGATGAACAGAAGCATAGGTCAGGGACGTGAGTACTTAGAAAAAAATGGTTAGACAGAGAAAAAAAAATTGTTTATTACAGCTGGTTTTGAAGGAAATTGTGAGAGCAACAAAATTATAGTTGATTTTGAAGACAGTCGCTAGGGAGAGCACAACGGTGATCATAATGATTGGTTTTGAAAGAAGATGCTAGAAACAGAAGATGCAAAATCTTTTGAACGAACATTGCAATAACTGTAATGGAATTAGAATTAAACTAGCTGACCCGGTCACGCGTTGCTGTGACTTACTAATTATAGTACGTTGGATTAATGTTATTCTAAACTTCCTCAAGTAGTCAAATTAATATTCACTAATAAAGACAAAAACATTGTAGTCGATTTGGAAATTCAAATGTAATTGGTAAAGAGTTACGGAGAGTTAAAATTAAGGACAAACGATCATAAAAAATTTAATTTACATTTCATTACAAATTACTTAATTGAAATTATATAAAAATTGATATTTATAAAATAAATAAATAAATTACTTTTTATTTATTTTATGTTGTCAAAATAATTGCAAACAGTTTGACGAATACTATTCGGCGTGGCTGTCAACGCTGCATCAGCAAGTGTCAGGTCCCTATGATTGTAGTCTACCAGCAGCTGCAACTCGCGACATGCATCTTGACATGTATTGAACATTCGACATGTATTGAACACTCGACCATTAACTGTTCGTAAACATTCGAAAGAAGCTGGTCGGGGAACATTCACCAATAACAAACGCTGAAAGAAACATTCACGTTGTTTTGGATGCACTGTGTAAAGCCTTTGATTTGAATATGCCTTCGATCGAAGGATGTGGTTCTCCTTGTTTACGTGGCTACCATTTTTTATCTAATTTGTTCCATGAAAAATTGCTTGGAACATCGGTATATAATATTGTTTTTGCGAATTGGCGGAACACATCAGATTTTTGACACAATGCGAAAAATTCAGTATGTGGTTTGTCGTTTTTGGTGGTTCAAGTATTCTTTGGAAAATATTTTCTTCGGTGAAATATACACGTTGACCGTTTTCAAGATGCATTTCAAGATGCTGGATGGAAGGGTCTCTTTCATTGATGCGAAAACTAAAAATATGCCAGATAGCTTCGTTGCTGCTGATGTATCTACCAATTTGGTATCGTGTTATTTCGTCATTTTTATTTACATTTTGAACTTCAAATATGGCCAAATCACTGCCTTTATTAACATATTTTCAAACGTACTTAATGGATTTTACAGAACTGCAAAACTCGACATTAATATGAGCCTTATACGTTTTTGAAAGCAATAGTGAGTATGGTACCACCAACTGATTGGCAATTTCAACTTAGTTTCTAGAATTTGACAATCGCATTGTAAATGTTTGGCCACCATTCTCAGCGTTTCTGCGGCGATACAACGGATAATCATCGATATCCGTAATAGTATCGTCCGTATATTCCTTTGGAAAACGCTTCTTAAATTTTCCATCTTCCATGCATGGCGATGTCATGTTAAAAGCACCGCACGGTCCGTGGATCGAGTGACTGGTATCAATATCAAACAATTCTTGATCAATTAATGGGTCCGGAATTTAGGCTGAAATTATTTGATCAATTTCTTCTGGACGGATTTTAACTTCAAGCCAAATCAAAATGTGAAAATGAGGCAAACCTCGCTTTTGTCACTCAATCAAATACAGATAGCAACGTGTGTTACCGAAAACCGAATGTTTTACGATTAAATCAATCAATTTTTGTTTCAACACACGTGCCGTGACAACATGACGATGCATTGATTGATGGTCTGGTAATAGCAAAGTTTGTATTTCCTCCCAATTCGGATTACATGTAAATTTAATAAACAAATCTGGACGTACGTAAGTCATCGCATCTTGTATATATTCCTGCATGTTCCGTGGACTGCCAATGTAGCTTGAAGGTAAAATAAATGCATTACCGATATCATTGGCGTTTAAATTTTCATAAATATTGCCGATAACAGTATCTTGTAAGAGGATGTATTCCTCCGATCTTAATTTAGCCTGGTTGTATCGAATAAATCGCAAATGCTTGTTTTCAACCTTGGCGTACATATCCACGAATCATTGAAGGCACAGTTGACGATAACGAATGATATAGTTATCCTAATTACGTCTGATCATCAATCGGGGGGCGTAGTGCTTCATTGAAGTAACTTTTTATTTGTTTTATTACCTGAAAAAAATAATAAATTAAATAGTAAAAAAAAGAATAAGAAATCAATATAGTGGGCCCGCTATAATCCGGCCCCTGGTCTGAATACCGCGGGTCTACTGTACTAATAAAATAACGAATTAAATAGTTGAATATTAAATTTACCAGCAACTGGATCACGCTGTTTGATGTTGATGTGATATTCATTCTGCCCTTGCCAGAATATCAGTGGATACTGGAGTGCGTCATACGAACGGTGTCGATCCGAAATTATATGTACTAACAGTTCTATCTTGACGTGTAACTTTAATCAACTGAGTCATCAACCATAAAACTGCAACTTCATCTACGGTTGGCGCGTTGAATCTGCCAGCGTGTTCTCCTGATGGTAATTTGTCAGCTTTGATGACAATTTGATAGTTGTCATTTTTTAATTTAAGCGACACAACTGAATAAGTTGATTATTATTTTCCAAACAATTTTCCAACAATACCACAATTGCTCTCTCTTCTGCTTGTTCGATGAAATTATACTGGCACCTAGTTTTCAAGCGTTCCTCACAATTTCCAATAGATTTGGAGAAACGTCGGGTCATCGTTTGGCATCGGTATCAACGACCCAATCTTATGGTACACCTGGCCTTGTATTTTGAATTTAGTTTCAAAATGACGTCCATCAGATGTGAGATCGCAAATTTTTGTTGCCCCAAAAGACGTCATCTGGAAGCAAGAACTGAATTTGCGTGTCTTGCGAAGAAACAATTTCGAATCGTTTGATTCGCCAGCAAGAAGGATTGTAAATGTTCTGGCGGATTGGTTAGTGGTAATAATACATCTTTTCCTGATGCACAGCACATGCCGGCTGCTTCATTGCGGAATTGCAACGCCTGATAATATTGGCATATTTTGCTCATTGCACCGATTCCAGTTTTAGAATGTGCAAAGTAATCAATGGCTGGTGCATATTGGAACGCAAGACGAACAAATGATACACGTGTTAAAGCACGGCTGATTTACTGTCTCTCTCGTTCTCTTTCCCTAAATGTAGCTATGTGCTGTTCTCGTGCCGCTCTTGTTCTCGATATATTCTGTCACAGACGTTCATCACGCTGTTCTTGAGATTCTTGCATACGACGCTCAGCTGTCCTGATTCTTTGAACTTCCATACTTGCCGCGATTTGTATTGCTTATTGATGAGCTCTCTCATCGTGCGTCGTGCCTCTCTGCTACACGCATTGTCGAGGTTACATTCTTTGGCGACATTTCACTGAAAAATATTTGAAATACAACAAAAAGTTCCTTTCTGAAAGCCTTAAAATAAGACACTATAATACAGTGGTGAAACCGGAATTTTTGGGTCAATTGAAAAATACAGTAAAATGGAAGTTAACAACTAATGAGGAAATATAAAATAACAGAAAAAGAAGAATGATATTTTTTTCGATTCATTTATAGCATGGATGACACCAGGATTTCAAGAGGTTTAGAAAGATTTGAAACGAAGTAATACCAGTGAACTGTATGGAAAGAATTTTTTTTCGATAGGAGACTTTGAATATGGCAGGATTCAAAGGTAGATAGGAGTGCAATAATGAAGGAGTACTGGGGAGGAAGAAAGAAAAAACAACAGGAGAGGAATGGAAATTGACACGTGGTCTCTAGCTGACCATAACAAAAAGAAGAAGAAAAATGATAAGCGAGCGAGAAATACTTACACGATTCGAATTTATCGTAACGTTTTCTTCAATGTTATATTCATGTGTGTAATTACTTTATCGTTAGGTATAAAGACACACAAGCGATGAAAAACAATACAGTATAATTATAACACAATACACAGCACAATTAAAATTGAAGAAACTCACACGTATGGCGTGGAATAGACCGTAGCATAAATAAATCGAAATACAACGCCATCTACTGGATGGTTCGATAAATTAACACACCGCCATATGTTAGGAATAAACTGTAGCATAAATAAATTGAAACAGAACGTGATCGACTGGATGATTACCCAACCTAGCTAACCAAGTGTTGTATAGATAAGTTAACACATCGCCATCTGTTAGAAACTTATGGAACTATAATAATAATTACGTGTGGTCGTAATGACCTGGTGACATGGTTTCTACTGGCTGGGCATTCCGCCCCTGTCGTAGCCGCCTTTACCTAGTCCGCCCATCCTGCTTGTTTCAGGGGACCTACATTTTAACGTCGAATCCGAACCACAGTACCGTCCTGGCGTATTTCACCTCATACAGCATGCTGCGCCGAGGGTTAATGTCGGGTGAAGTGTCTATAAAATTCCTAGCCGAGACAGGGACTCGAACCGGGGACCTTTCCATCTCCAGTCAGACGCCCTAACCACTTAGCCAGCAGACCGCTTAGTTTTGGTGGCTTACAAATAATTACAAACCATTGACCTATGACAAACATTTATTTCGCAAATAATAAATATTGAGGTCTATAATCCAGATAAAAACTATCCTATCTTTTAAGTTGGACTAAATTACACACATTAAGCCAAATTTCATCTAAATCGGTTTTGTAGTTTCGGAGTTCATCCCGGACGAACATCGTGACACGAGATTTTTATATATATAAAGATGAATTGTCACAAGCAACAAATTTATTTGCCGTCTAGTACTATTTAAGCATCAAGTGGACCGGCATTTTATTTCATATTTTAAAAATAAACTAGTAGAATAAATGAATGTATTTGAACATTAATTATTATTTAACTCTTTACTAAGGCATTGTGGAAGTATAATATTCAAGTAATTCTGATTTTTGATCTTTTCTTTGGTAACATTAAAGAAAATAATTATTTTATCTCGACCTCTCGAGACTATTGCTCAAGTATATTTATTTTATTGTTTCTAATAATAAATTCGCATGTTTTCTAACGCCCATCGCCTAAGAGTGATCAGGCCGGTCTAAATGGCAAAGTAGTGGGCGTCAGTTGGTTTTGACTAGCTTTAGGTTTAGTTACAACAAAGCTGCTCAACCCCAGGCCCGTCAGCGCATTTGAATTTGCCCGCCAACAGCAGCGGTCTAGAATACGCTAATTCAAAAAACCTCGGCAAATGTCTCATTGATGATTTTTACTTTTTGATTATGATTTTTAAATAACCTCTGCCAAGGTCTCAGTGATGGTTTTTACTTTTTTATTGTAATTAAAATGTGTTACTTAATATCTTTGTTATATTTAAATATCTATTGCAACTATGGGCAAGTATTACTAGGTCCGCAGTCTAAGTCAGAATCGAAATAGTGGCCCGCAGGCTAACTGAGAATCGAAATTGTGGCCCATCTCCGAAATTGGTTGGGCAGCCTTGAGTTAAAATTTGTTTGAACTAACCATTATCCATGGTAATTAAAAATATCCATTAACAACTTCCTAGCGTTTTTAAAGATCAAATTCCACTTTCGTCATCAAACATCCATTTAATTGTTTATTGCTGTACTGTTTATTCTTTTCTCCGATAATTGTAATTGCAATTTAATTTTTTTAACTGCTTAACGTCTCTTAACAGCGAGATCTTTAGAGACGGGAAAGGATGGGGGGCAAGAAATGGGAAGGAATTCGGCCATGGCCTTTTGAAGGAAGCATCCTGGCATTTGCCTGGAGTGATTTGGTAAACCATGGAAAACCCAAATCTGGATGCCCGGACGGGGATTCGAATCGCCGTCCTCCCGAACGCGAGGCCAGAACTCTAACCGTTACACCACCACCCTCGGTTTGCAATTTGAGAACGTACTCTAAAATTCTAATCGTTATCAGTATTTACGTATTTACTGTTTAACGCAAGCAAAACTTTGATAATAGTGCGGCAGTTACAAGTGGTATTATACGATATTGCTGTCTACCACTAATCTGCCGAACTTGCTTCATGAAAACCAAAAGTCAGAAGGAAATTAACGTAAAAATATGACGTTGTTAAGCGCGTCGTACTAATTCGTTTATGTAGTCCACTAACTTTAAATTTGATTGGTTATCCCAACATGAACAGAAAGATATCCTTAGAAGATAATTAAAATGCCCGTAAGTGCCGTGATAGGAAATCTTTTGCGCCGTGACCAAATCACGGTCCTCCGACTTTCATGCGGGCGGCGTTCGCCTGCTCATGCAGCAACCAACTGCACGGAAACGATGTCGTGGTAGCATAACTCGCAGCGACAGAGTAATTGCAGCAAGCAGTTGATGGAATCAGTATAAAAACTCCTGGTTTATATAACAATTATAAAATTTGTACGAAATTTCGTATGCACAAGCTTCTAAAAGAAGTTTAAGCGTAATTATAGATTAATGTTGATAGTTCTATTTAACAGTATGCTTCATGACTAATACTCGAATTTTAAACTACTATTCTGTTACCATTAAGCCTGTAAATTTTTTTAGAAATGCGTGTGGAGCATGGTGTCGTGTGACTTATACTGGTTGGTAGTTGTGTGATTTCTAATATTTTTGTACCGAAAAGACTTACTAACTTACTGTTAGGTACGAGAACATAGTTGGGTAGTGAGGTTTAGCTTTAAAACTTTTTTTGTCTTTATACAGTTTTTCCATATCTTCATTTACTTTCTTCTGCATTTTTCTTACCATAAAAATGGCATTTGGCCATGATATGCATTAAGTCAGGCAATTTGTTTTTGTTTCTTTTAATGTGTAATTATCATAGAAATTATTATACTTCCGTCAAGGTAAGACGAACAGGGCACAATACAAACACAACACAAGACAAACACAACGCCTAATTAAAACCGCCCTTTTCCTAGTCCGGATTCGAACCGATTAACCTTGCAACGCCTTAATTTGCTTTCATATATTTACGTAGTTCACGAAGTGCCTAGAGCTGCTGCAATATTGTCCTTGGAGATGACTAGCCTACGGTGCAAGGGATGTGTCCTCGCATTTCGGCGACTTTTCGCCATCATATATGGCACACTACGATATTGTAATGTGTCATAACCAACTGTATTATATCGTAGAAACATAGTGTGTTCAAATGAATTTGATGTAGCACATGACCGAATGTGTCGTGGAAGACCAGAGGTATGTTTTTCCTTGAGTAAATGAGGCTAGTGCACAGTTCATGTAATGTTACATAAGTTAAATTACATACATCATTGAATTCCAGAAGTTATCAGAAGGTATTTCCTTCACCAAACAGTAGTGTTCTGAGATCTAGGCGTTCAAGTAGCTTCATTTTTGAACTATAATGATACAAAAGCCAACTTCATATTGCTTGTCCCTGAACAATTAAGATTACTCTGAAAGTGCTCTTTGAACACGAATATAAAATATGTAATACGTGCCGTCGACTTGATTTTTTTCTACTTGCATTTGGCCACCATGGACAACAAGGAATCATAAGAGAGATGGAGGAGCCCGAAGTCTCAGTAGTCCTGTTAGGCCCACTGTACCTAATCTACTGCAGGAAAGTATTGTGTTGCCATCTATCTCCGAAACCTGAAACTTTGTGTGTTCTATATGGTAAATGTATTTTTTGTTTATGTAATGTGTAATATAATTGTTATTATTTGATTATGGTTTAAAGCAGGTGTGGCCAACCCAGATGACTCGCGGCCCACTTTAGAAGTGCTTCATATCTCCGCGGGCCGCATATAAAATTATATGTCCCCACTAGAGATTTTTTTTGAGGTGAAACATGAGTCATTATTGTGTTTACTATTATACTTACATGTAAACATAGATAATATAGTAATAATGATACTAAACGCACATTGTAAAGAAATATATAACACTAAAAATGAAATATAAAAAATATTTTGTAAAAGCGTGATGAATCTCACGGGTCAAAAAAATGTTCAAGGCGGGCCGCGGGTTGGCCACCCCTGGTTTAAAGCCTCATCGACGTCAAGGTCATTAGAGGCTGAAAATGACTGGGAACAAGGAATGGGATGGGATTCAGCTATGGCCTTTTGAAGGAACCATTCAGAAATTCGCCTGGGGTGACAGCGGGAAACCAAATCTGGATGGCCGGACGGGGATTCGAACCAGCGAATGCGAGGCCAGAACGTTTCCGATCATCCACCACGCTCGGTGTTAAATGTTAGTTCGTGAGGCGTAGATTAGAGACCGTCCCAGCTTTCGCATAGAACAGCCTGTCGACCCTTAGAGACAAGCCTCGGGCCTCTTAATAATAGTAATGAAATAATAATTGGCTAGACTAGGACTGTCATTTGATAACTCGACAAGCATCTAACACATTGTGGTCATAGTTCGCGTTTCAAGCCTCCATTTATGCTTTCGTAATAATTAATTTTATTTCCTCCACGGACCCCCGGTTGGAAACGCTGGCCTAGACGACTGCGGGAAACCGTCTGAAACCTGCAACTCGTGCCAGGTCCCGTCGTAACTCCCCCGATCCAGTGTGCGGTGCCTCGACATACTGGCAGGTATCTGCTGTCTACACATAATTCACCCAAAAGTTTCAGCCATCTGTGATATTTAGATTTATATGTAACGTAAACATGCTCACGTAAATTTTATGCGATAAAACGCAAAGTATAATCTAATTTGTGGAAAGATAATTGCGCATTATATTTTATATATCCCTCTAGGCACACACCTGATACCCGCCTCGTTGGCAGCAGGGTAGTGGTAAGGCGCAAGCAGTTAGCAGCAGCGCCCGTGTTTTACTGCCAGTCCTTGATGGCGTCTTAAACCTGTCAGACGGCCTTGAATGGCGTGTACCCCGCGGCCATATCGCGGGAAATACGGCGCCACCAACTTGGGAAATAAACAGCGCAGCTCAGAGAAGCCAAACTCCGCACACCGACAGCGGCTGACCAATCTCAGTGAAGTGAGGACTGGCGCCAGTTATGCAGCGTCAGTGTTGGCAGTGCCTGGAAACTAGCATAGAATGGAAAATTCAGGGAATTAAACTAAACGTCTGAATACAAGGTGTCTGAGCCCGATGAGATCAAATACAGGATCTTTCGAAAAGATTGGACCAATTTTATTTCGCAGTGTGCAAGCAATGAAGCGGAACGAGTCGCTTGCCATTACAAAGAGCGTATTTTCAAGTTTCAAATAGCTGCTGTAGAGCGCTCCTTCCTTTCCAACCCGACCTGGTCTCACAGTGGCGTGAGGTTCATAATGTCAACACTTCAACAAAAATCGTTCTATGTTCTTGAGTTCTGTTGTCGCAGTGCTACTTACTTTCCGTAGGAGATTTACCAATATGTAGTACACGTTCTCTCCCAATATGTTTCAATAATTCGGTAGTACTCGTAGTATTTTTGTACGGTACGAGACAGCCTGTTCCGGTGGTAACGGATTGAAACCACGTAATAAACTACCAGAATACTCGAACCAAGGACGCAAACCAGCAATCTCGAGACTGAAGCCTACTAGAAACCCGCCTCCAGCGGCCGATTAAAACTCTATTTGCACCCTACCCAAAGAACCCTCGCCAATAGGGACCAGGCCTCCACACCAGGCATTGACTCCACCGAGTGCAGCAGTCTTTCTTTGGGAACTCTACAGAAAAGTTGCAACCTTTAGGCCTATGACTTAAAAAGTATTAGTGGAATAATTCACCACCGAACCCACTCCTTCGTACGCTCAGAACAAGGTTTCGTACCGAACCTTTTATAAGTTTATTTAGCTATTTGGCGATATTAAGGAAACAAGATCTCAGATCTATGCTGCACCAGCTGTCTACATGATTTTACTTGCTGATTTACTGAGATCAGGGATGAAAACATCTCAAGCTCACCTCTTGAGTTCATTTCAACTCCCTCAATGTCATTAGTTAGGATATTCTGAAGTTTTCTCCCCCAGCCAAAGCTCGCAGATGCCGACTAGAAGAACAAGAAGTTGACGGCGAGAAGGTGGGCGAACCCATGTGCAAAAGAGGCAAGTGGCTGGTAATCTTGACTCGGCTTTACCACGCGACAATCCGGCGGTGGTTCCAACAGTTCACGGACACTGGATGTTTGTGTACGGGCAAAAGCACTGGCCAACTGCGAACTTCAGAAGAAAACGTGGGTAAAATTGAAGAGTTATTTCCACGGAGTCGACGGAACGGGTAACGGATCGAATTCTGTGCTGCAATGCTGGACGTCGAAAGTGATGGTGATACCGTTTCAGATGTAATTTTTATGAACGAAGTAACCTTCCTTATCAACGGCCATATCAATCGCGACAGTGTTTGGATTTGGGGAACCGTAAAATTGCAGAGCAAAAACGAGATTCCCCTATGGTGAATGTGTCAGAGCTAATGGTGCTTTATTCTTCCGTAACAGCACTGGCACAGGGCAAAGCTATCTCGAAATGTTACGAATCTGGCTCTGCTTTGTTGTAAACGCATTCATGTGACTTCTTTATGGAGCACCACTCAATTGCCAGTGAGAGCATTTTTGAATGGTGGATTGGTCACAAGACTGCTCAGGACCATGACCTCTTCGCATGGCCTTCAAGATCCCCAAACATCATTCCTTTCAACTTTCTGTGAGGATACAAGGACAATGTTTATGTTCAGTCAATACCCACTACAATGGATGACCTTACAGAGCAGATTAACAAATGTGATCAACTCCGTGAATCGTGATATGCTGCAGCGCATTTGAGATGAATTCTATAGCCTTGATGTGGTCTGTGCTGCAGGTATTGGTCAAATTGAACACTTGTAGGAGAAACTTCTACTTCCTTCAAATACATGTGATTCGGTTGTAGTTTTTTACTACTGTCTGTTACGAAGATAGTGCTCAATGAAATCAGTTCATACTTTTTGAAAGATCCTTTATTACAAAATCCAAAGTGACTGATTCAAAATGATTGGAATTTGTTACCCGACTGCAAAATGAGAGTTATGTTTTCAGAAAGTATGTGTATTTCTTTGTTCTTGTCTGTAGACAAAACTGTTAGATGGATTTCGATGTACGAGGTGTCTTTTGACTCTTCTAGACATGATGACATCATAACCTACGCATTTTTACCTTAATTTCAAGATGATATACAAAATATTGCGGAAATACCAGAATAAAATCTAAATATAGGTAGATATGTTAAATCCATCGTGTTGGGTATCATTTTATATAATTTTTAAGGCGGTTCCAAAAATAAGTAAATTGCAGGGCCGGATTAAGACAGCGCGGGGCCCGTAGCAAATGTGAAGAAGGGGCCCTTAATTTTGCCGTTCGGGGGGAAATTGTAGAGCTAAAAAAAAAAGGTCGCCCATCTAGCCTAGGTGCGGGGCCCCCCTAGGAGGCGCGAGGCCCCCTAGAAGACACGAGGCCCGTAGCATTTGCTACCTCCTGCTACGTGGTTAATCCGCTACTGGTAAATTATGATATTTTATATTACTTCAAGGAAACGACATGAGCGGCCTACCGGGCTAGGAACAGGGAAGTGCGAAGTGCGCGCGGACTTGAGCTCTCGTAACAAAGTGAACGTCAGTCACATTCGCGAACGAGCGCTGAGGTGCTGTGCACGTTTCCTTTAAAATACGATTATTTTTGCAATTGTTTCAAAATCTTCCCTGAGAGTCATGTCTTCCTCGGGTACAAAGACATTCGCATTCGGGAGGACGCCGGTTCGAATGGCTGTACGGGCATCCAGATTTGGGTTTTCCCCAAATCACTCCAGGCGAATGCCGGGATATTTCCTTCAAAAGGCCATGGCTGAATTCCTTCCCGTTCCTTTCCCCAGTCCCATTCTGCCTCTAATTAGCTCGACGTCGACAAGGCGTAAAGCCATAAGTTAAAAAAAAAACATAGTATGAGGACTCAGTCTTTTCCTTGCAGGCACTTTCAGTTCTGTTATTAATACATTATTGTTGGTTTTTGTGCTCCTTTGAAACAAAATACGAACGTTTAATTCCATACGAACTGAACCACAACAGGAGAACATGGAAACAATTTATTCAGCCCGCGGAAGCTTTCGACCGCATATTCTCGATTTTTTTTTTAACTAATTACTCAATTGTTACTCTTCGATCGTGTAGTAATTTTTCTATTAATAAGATTAAGCAGCATATAATGTTGAAAACTTTCTATAATAGACATATAAAGACAACTTCTTCGATAAGTAATATACATGTCTTTAACCAACCAAAGAGAATAAAATAAAATTAAATTTATCTTAAACAAAGATCCGACTGTGAAAGTATTGAAAAGTTGAAACCAAATTCTTTGATATCAATGATTTTAATGGATGAAAGTTGTTATTGAAAATAATTCATACCTCTATTTTGCTGCAGCAGACATATCACCAGCCATTACATTCTGTGATCATAACCGTATTTCGATTCATACAGAAATTTTACAGGCAGTTACTCGCTGTAAGAAGATATTCTCTAACTCACAGATATAAAGCATAATCTCCAATTCATTTACCCGTAATATGACAAGAATAAAATATTAAATAAATCGAGAACAAACCTGCGAAATTTGTTGAACAATTAAATTAATGTAGGTGTTCCTGTTGTAATATAATGGAGGTAATATTTATTTATCATAACAACTTTCAGCAACTAAAATTAATGACGCTGAAAAGCCTGTTTTTTGTTTATTTTTAGTAATTTTTATTACTTGGTCAGCCATTTTAAATTTCGTTTGCCAAATTTCTGCTAATATATCTCAAACTCCTGGTATACTTACTTTGGCGGAAATTTATTTATTTCTATTCTTTTTGCCAATTTTAAATCCTAGTATCTCTCTAATATCAGCACTTCCTGCAAAACTATCATTATTAATTAAAGTAAATGACACATTCACAATCGCCTTTATAGACAAGTTTCATTATAACAAGAAGTTACCATCTCTGCTTGATTCTAAACTTGTTAACGTATTGCAGCGTTAAAGGACAGAAGCTATCACACATTGTATTCTCTAAGTTATGCTGAATGTTGATGTTTATTTACTAGGAAACATTTTTTACGTGGAGTAAATGCCTATTCGAACTTCAGAGTCTCATATCATAATTGTCGCAGAATTTCTATATCTCGTTTAATAGATTACATTCATGACATAACAGTTTCAGATGACTATTCAAAATTAGATAGAAAACCATTAACGTTTTTACCTCGACGCTGGAAATAGGCGCATATATGCAAAAGATAAAAAAATAAACAACTGCGTGGGATATTGAAAAGTATTTAAGATTCTCACTGGGAAAAATAATTATTTGAAACTGCTTTTTGATGAGTTTGCCTGGATGAAAAACGTCCCCTCAATATGACTTCTAAAATTTTGGCGCCACAAATTAACAAAATAATAACAGCACTGTTTTGGATCCCAACGTGGGGTCGTGATACTTCATTGAATATCAAGCATTCGCAAATGTTGTTAACCTAGTATCTAAAAAAGCTGCTAAGTACAAACTGAAGCGAAGAAGTATAGCGTACACAATTACTGTATTACGTCAGCGAATAATTCATGATGCAGTGACCAGGACGCTCCGCCCTGCCTAGTGGTTAGACAAGGACAGATTGCCATACAGGGTGCAAGGAAAACCGTCGGGTGTAGAAGTTGTATCGTGATTGGACATTACGGGAAAATCGGGGCTAATAATTGCTGATTATTTACATATTTTTTTACAGAAGGTGACTGAAGTCATGTACACCATAACTGTACATATATTTATACATACATGGAAATCAGTGGATATGTTCTCAAGTGCACTGGCACTATACTTGAGTTATAACAATTTAAATGCTCATAAAACTAGTGCTGTAGTGCCTCGCTAACCAACACTAATATTATGTGAACGAGGCGAGAGAGCTTTGCAGCATGGGTACCTCTTACTCCAAACACGACTGGACTGTTGTGATACATTGAAACCTCTGCAACACTGACTCACTAGCCCGATCCGTCTCCACGTCCAACCCCTTCTATCAGTATCGCTGGTTTGCTGTTGGACATCTCTTGCTGCTGGAGGCTACGGGGTGTCCAGTCCCGACTGCTGTGATCCGACGGTTTTAAGAAACTATTCCAAATTAAGACTGACAATGAGCTAGCTGAGGGTTTTACTACGATACCCCTCCGGATCACGAACGTACCACATGAGGTGATAGTGACAGCTTGCGTTCTCCTTCCCTCCGCTTGGCACATGCGGAATTGTTAATTCGTGTTCTGCTTTGCTGGTCGTGGTTCCCTCGCCTGTCGTCGATGCCAACACGAAGAAATGTGTAAATTTCACAATCGGGTACATCTGGTTCACTACAGAGATTTGTGTTGTGATAAGCGCATGGTGCTGAAGCATAGTAGAGATCCAAACGGAAAAATTTCGGCAACAAACGTGCTGTTATCTTGGTATTTATGTTTGAGTAGTCTCCAGCGTTCTTTCAGTAATACAATCAAGTTGTAAATGTACATGTAGGAACTGTGTGCCGCAATTCCGATTTTATTGCTTTTATTAATTAATTTCACTCTTCAATTATTTTTTATTTGCTCTAATTACCTGAGTTTGAAGTGTCTCTGTTGGTTTCCACGTGAAATATCTCACTTAACGAGAAGAGCTCGTTCTTTACTTAACATTAATGCGGGTGTCGTTCTTTGACCCACAACTGATATTACTCATAAAAGTGAATGGGAACAAATAAGTGTAATAAAGCATGAATTATGAAACATCTCATAAATTTATTTGTCTAGTAATAAATTTAAAATGTAACTTTTATTCACTGAAAAGCGAATTATTAAATTCCTCATTTATTGAATGTTTGAGGTCATGCGAATTTGTCGTTGTGAATTCACCGGAACCTGGAGCATATATGTCACTTTTAGCATAAATATAGACAGAGATCTTTACCACAGTGATGTCGGAAATTGGCGAAGAGAAGACGTGAAGTTGGGCGCCTTTCGGTCAGAGCAGAAGATCAAATGACGGACTAGATGTCGGGATTGACTGCCTCCCGCTGTGTGGGAATGCACACTGTGCCGATGCCTCGGTTATATCCGACTATATGCCGGACGGGGCTCAGGGAGATGAGTGTGTGCCCTGCAGAACGGTTTCACTCAAACGGTACCTGTAACCGGCTTCTGCCGTAAGAAGGTGGGGTCGTTTCCCAGTTTTCGGGAGCGGCCGCTGCTGAGGTGGGCGTTGGTGATTAGGTGAAGTGGTTCCCCCTGCCGCCGGTATGGACCAAACAAACGAACCGGTGATCCTGGTCTTCGGAAGACTGGGATCGTTGTGGGGTGAAGTGGCGCAGTCCTCCCCCCGGTAGCACTCATTGCCAACGCCCGGGCAGTAAGACCGAAGGATCACGACAGTAGGACCCGTGGTGTAGGGAGGTGACGCGACCCTCATGGGAGGCGATGGACGGTACCGGTGAGCTGGCGTGATCTGGCAACGGCCGGGGTCATCTTCAGATTGTATAGAATGACCCTCGCTGGGACCGGCGATCAGTGATCAAGGTTGTGCTCCCCTTGCCGCCGGTATGAGCCATTTGCTGCTAAAGTAGGTCCTCTTATATTTGGGGACCAGTAGTGTATGGTGTTTGACCCGGGTGGGGCAGCGACACCTGTACGCCAAGGCTTTATGCTGAGGTGTGATGCGCACTATGATGGTGCTCTGCGAGCTTGAACGAGTGAGTGGGAAGCCGCATTCGTCAGAGGCATCCACACCGGAGTGCCGGTCGGATGGGGCGGAACGTTTCACTTGGAGCATACCCCATAGCGTGTGAACATGATGCCTGTCGCTGGTGCTCGCGCTGGCGGCGGGTGGGGCGGAACGTGCGAAAAGGGTAGGTTCGCGTCGCGCTCGGTCCGCTACGGCAAGGGGCCTTGTTCCCTGTGGGAACAGGTAGAGCCGAGCGCTCGTTGGACTCGCGGAGATGGCTGTAGCTATAGGCCGGTTACACACTGGGCGGTTTCGTCCACTCCGGAAATTTCTCCGTCACCGCCCTTCAGGTAGTCAAATGGGAGCTTACACACTGGGTGGAAGGGAATACCCGCGGTAGCGCTGCCGTCGACGGCAGATATACGACCGCGCGCTGCCACTACATTCGACGGTTGTTTGACCACCCCGGTCCAGACAGTGGCCCATGTGGCCAGATGGGCGCTTGCACACTCGGCGGATTTCAACCGCTTGTGCGTTTTCAGTCTGTGTAAAGCTATCATTTTTTAAATTTAAAAATCGTAATAGGAGTTAAGTGGTGATAGATAATAATATTCTCATTTCGTTAGTGGAAGCTGGAGCAGTTTTAAGAGACAAAACAGTGGTTTCTTTTAAAGATCGGGACGCTACCATGAACGCTTGGAAAGAATTGTGCCTTGAAAGTGGAATGATTTTGACGAAGGAAAATTAGGAAAAATGCCTTTGGATAGTAAACCATTGATCACGCATTTCCATAAATTTTTACCACTTCAACTTGAACTTGAATAATATTGAATCACATTTTATAGAAAGATTTTGGTTTTTAATAGTATATAACTGTGTCCTTATATCTTAGACATTTGCCAAGGAACACTTTCAACATTCAAAATTCTGTCGCTCGACATTTTGAGACCTTTTTTCTTTTCTTTTTTTAACACAGCATTGACGAATACAGTGAGACAAGCTGTTTAGTAAATTCGGCATCATCTTCACCATTTACTTTCGATTTTTTTTTTTTTTTTTTTTTTTTTTTTTTTGTAAAGTAACAATTTTTAAAACACTCAACATATTAGAACTGAAGCAAAAATGTTTAACTAGTCGATTGTGCTTGTAAGAATAAAAGCAATGTAGAGTAAACTCAACAGTGATGAGTCGATTACACAGTGAAGTATATGTATTAGTTACAAATAAATGTAAGTATTAGCCATTATATGGCATAGTGTATTTTTCAAACTTTTCTTGTACACCTGTTCGTATTCACCTAAAGGAGTTTTCACCCTAACATAAAACAAATGTAGGGAATTGGAATTATATAAAATTCAATGTTTATCTATAGTAGTTCCACGAGAAATCTGCTTACTTCAAGGTGATTGCCAGCATTTCCAAACGTTAAATACCATTCATCAACTGGGTATTTCTCCTTTTCACAAGCAATTGTCGAAATAAACATCCCAAAATAACTAAAAAACTTGGTGTCGTCGTTCCTCAAATATTCTGTTCTCCTTTGGTTTTACCTTTTCCTATTTCTATGGCCACTGAACCGTCAAAATAACAATTACAAAACCTAACTACGAAGTAATAAACGCTAAATTAACTAAAGTAAATTCTGATTTCACAAAATGAAACTCAAGTTATCAAAAGCAAAGTACTGACGCTCGACCACGTCATCTTTTACCTGCTCTTTGTAGCAACGGAGGACTTACCGCTGAAATAGCAGCGGACGTTCTACCGCTGAATGTGTAAACACCTCAAATTTTATAGGCGGCAGCGGTTGAGTGTCCGCTACGGGAAAAAACCGCCCAGTGTGTAACCGGCCATACGGTCAGGTTTCCTCTCGGCCTGGTCCGTGGCAGGCGCCGCGTCCCCGTCGCTCCCCGCGGGCACCCACATGGGTGGCGAAGTGTGCCTAGCCTCACCATCCCCGCTGTAATGGCGGGGAGTTCTGAAGAGTCTTTGTTCCTGCGGTGGTGGTGGAGCTGGGTGGTGAGTATTTGGGGGGTATCCGTGAGGGGGTTTAGGCACGTTTACAGTTGCCTCCGTTGACCGGACCCACATTCCCACTTTTCTGTCTGTCTGTGTATGACTGGAATTCATCCCGTAGACATGTATTCGACTCAGCTGTGCGGTATGTGTTTTTGACAACACTATGCAGGCAAAACAGAATGTCTCGTCCTTCAGCCGTGATGATACCAGTTAGAACCCGCTTGCTTTGCTCTCTCTGGACCGAATTCTATTTGTTTGGACATGGAGACAAATATAATGTAAAGAGCAAAATTATCGACTCATTACATTTTGTTTAAATAAAAATAAATGCGACGCGAGAGCAGAAATCTTTGGCTGGTGGACTGGCAGATTCCTCGTCTTTACATGTGAAGCATCCTGTAAATAATTTTGATAGTGGACAAGTGGGAAGCTTCACACAATAGACAGGACGTTCCTATTCATTTGGTTCGCCTGCGTCAAAAAGCTACCAGCGGGAGGCAGGTCATTATTCTGGACAGGGTCAGTGACTTTGGAATGTGTGGAGGGAGAGACAGACTCCAAGTTCTGGCGCGGAGAGAAAAGATTGGAGGGCATGAACCGGGCAAAAGGTTAAAATGTACAAATAAGAAGTAGATTCGAAATAACAGTAGCCAATGAGATTTTTTCTTTCTGTTTCGGCGGGTCTTGGAGAGACGTCGACGGGGCACTCCGGCGGTGGCTGGAACGGCGGGAAGTTGAAGCCAGGAACCGGTGAGGCATTGGCACCTTCCCCGGGTGATATAAGTACTGTAGAGGTGGCCGTAGTGAGTGTGTTGGCCACGACTCCAGTGTGCCTGGGGTAATTCTTGTATCAGGTGCCGACACGTACAGTGTGTCGCCGTGTCAACGGAAATGGTTGCTTATGTCTACCGGTATATTTCTACTTCGCATATTAACAGTGCAGCGACCTGTTCGGTCCACAGTGCGTGGTGCCATTGTGGACAATTGGTGACGTTTATCATCACGCTATCAGCAGTGAAGTGGTCGTCGCATAAAACGGTAATATACGACGTATAATATTTCGATTGCATTGCCTCAATTCAGTCGAACTGAACCTGATCTGGCAGGTAACCCTGTGCAGACAAGAACTGTTCTCAGTAGCTCTACCCTCTGTTCTTATTACAATCAAGCTGAGCTCGGCTGAGTGTCGCCCGTCTATTTTATTACTCATTTGAAAGTTTATGTATTTTTATTGTTTTGAGCTAGGAAGAGTTTGTATTTTATTTTGATTAGTATTCATATCACAAGGAAAATAAATGTTAAATTGTGAGACAGAAAATTATATTCATTTTAATGTAAAAACGGAAGTTATCCCATCACAGAAATATTCATATTTAATAATCAAATAATTCCCCCAGTAATATTTATTTTTATCTTTTTTTTAATTGATTACTCCAATAAATATTTGAGTGAACCCGCGCGGGATTAAGTTTTATTGGCTGATGAGGTATCTCGCCATTTACGATTTCCATAAGTTGCTCTCGTTCCTAGAACTGCGATGATTGCAAGTTGCTGATTTTCTAGCCTGCAACTAGGAATAAATGTTTAAATGTTAGGCACAGAACCTGCCCGCTCTGTACAGGGGGACAGGCGCCAAGAAACTCTGTGATTAGGGCACAACTTGGGGAGCTTCCAAAAACTACGTAGCTGCATTTTAGCCTCCTGTGAACCTCCCTCTCCTCCCCTCCCCTCCCTTTACGTAGGAGGACATCCCTAAATTACGTGAGGTGTGTTTTTCCGGATTCCCGGACACCCCCTCTGGTGAGATCTGGTCCGTGAGAACCCCCCTCCCCCTAGAAATCACCCTCGAAACTTTCGCAGACCTTTTTTTTTTAGGTCTCACCCCTTCAAAATACGGTCACAACCCCACTTTTAGACGAAATACCCCCTAAAATCGACTTTCGCGCAATTTGTAGACCTTTTTTTTCCCTCCACAGTTCAAATTTTTTTCCCCAAAACCTCCTCCCTTCCCACCCTAGCTCTACCTCCCCCCCCCCCCCCTTGGCACCGTCCTCTCCCCCGCTTGGCACGTATCATTTTTTTCTTATTGATTCCGGAAGACTTTACTGTTTTCTCTTGACAGACTATCATAAATTACATACGGCGATAATTAAATGACGGAAATAAATATTAACATGCTGTTATGTATTCAGTACCTTATTTCAACTGTGACAAATAATATGTATGAAAAGCTACGCGGCTTAGCTCGGAAACCACCCCCCACCCCTCACATAGCCCAGCGGAGCTTTCCAACCAACCCCTCCCCCCCCCCCCTAGACTGACCACGTAGTTTATGGACGCTCCCTTGGAATTTTTTCTGCATCCCGGCGTTTGAGGAAAGAATAAAACAGTTAGCGGGAAGCGTGCCTTGAAATAGACTCCCCAGATTAACTTTTCCGTTCGTCCTTGCTATTCGTTTCCTGCCCGCCTTTGTCACGCGCACCGCGTTAAAAGCTTCTCACCCCTGAAGCTAGAGTCCAGTAAAAGCATTATATGGTCCGCGTCATAAAATTCCCGCAACGAGTCCTTTTCTTAAGGCTTCCATTTGACGAAGCAATATGAAGTGGGACCTGCACGTTAATCCCGTTGTGGGTAAAGCTAATTCTAGGATAAAATTCATAGATAGTATTTTGAAAAATTGCAACGCTCATACAAAGAAAATAGCTTTCGTGCGGCCACATTCGGATTACTGTTGTGGAGTTTGGGATCCTTATCGCAAGGGATTACGCTGGAGACAATACAGAGAAGAGCCGCTCGATTTGTGACTGCTTGCTACAGGCCATACGAAAGCGTCACAGAATTGATACATAGATTGAGCTGGGATTGTCTGGTAGATAGGCGACGTCGATTTCGTCTGAATCTGTTGGCGAATATGCGAAGTTTATCTTTCATTTACGAGTGCAATGAGAAACTTCGTCCACCAACCTAGTAAGGTCGCAATGACAGGAGAGATAAGATTAGAGAAATAGATGCCGCCCTGATGCTTATATGTATTCTTTCTTCCCTCGGGCTATTCTGGTTGTAATGCCCAGAGTTAGTTTTGCCAACTACAACATTTCTGAATTACTGAGTATGAATGTAGATGAGAGTTGTCACTGCCGCCGCCTCGTTGATCGAGATTCCTACACAGTACTTGCGTTTCCTTGATCATAATCTCTGCACTGTTCACATTAATCGTATTCCCTCCCCCTCCCTCCCAAATTCAACTATCATCCATTAAAACATGTTATTTTCGTGAAAACATTCCAGCAGATTATAAATATTAGAGTATCAGCGAAAATCTGGCATAGCCGCGAAACTGTTCCTCACAGTGCAAGAGAATCCACGAAGCTGTATGGGAACTTAGAAAATTGAATCGTTAAGGCTTTGCGTGATCCGACAGGGTCCAATTGCAGATAATAATAATAATAATTTATATATAACTAAACATTTAAAATCAATAGGACACCACGCAATAAAAATTGTATTATTCAAATATTTCTGCACGTGACATCTCGAGCTCACAGAATGAATGTCATCGCCCGTGCACTTGAAGCTTTTACGACAGTAGGATTATTGACCAATAACAGCGCAGCGTTACCAATGGCAGATGTTAGTCATGGATTTCTTTTGAACAGATACAGTATCTTCTCATTAAACAGAAATAAAGAAAAACACCTGTAGAGCAAATTATTGTTTCTACGGGTTTTGGGTATGTATGTAGATGGTTAATTTCTTGAAATTCATTACACTAACAATCGTAGAGGAACAAGAGGACGAGACCGAGGTGACCTAGCATCCACAAGGCTCAGATTTCGAATCCAGCTCCATTCATCCAGATTTGGATTGTTCAAGAATTCATTAGGTGTAGAGACACCGTTACTTTATAGAGCCAATGGGAGACTTTAGCGTAGGGAGGTGGGAGTGTGATTCCTATGAAGGAACTAATTGTTTTATTCTGCTTATGCATCAGTACAAATATAAACTTATAAGTAGTTCGGTTAGCAGAGGCGGCTCAAGGTGAGACTGCTGTGTCCTCACTCCGCTGCCCTTGTCCCAACTTGCGAAGGGAAAATTTATCACTCGCCTACACGGACACAGGAGGCACCTCAGAGAGGTAGGAACGGAGGACATGACCTCGAGTCGCCAGTTCGTAGTGAACAGGGTATAACTTAATTTATTCATCTGCATTAACATTTTCTTTTATAACATTTACTGGACATGTGGAATAACACTCATCAATATATGGATAGTTACGTTTGTCTACTCCAATATATTTCCATGCCTCATCACCTTGTACGCTCCCTTGACTCTCTTTAACCTCATTTTATCTTCCCACGAATCCCACTCCAGCTCCTTAATCGTATTAGTTACCGATTGTGTCCTGCGGTAATTTTCAAAGACAATTCTAGCAAGTGCAAAATTATTTTCTTCATAAAACAAAAACCACTACAAACATGACTTCTTCCACTGGCCATTGACATTAATTTTCGTTTTCACAAAAAATTCCCAGTATAACTAAAATCGTTAATTAAGTAATCTTTTCCTCTTCTCTATTAATAATAGTAAAATCAGAATTACATACACTTCAGAGCCTTCCCCTTACATTCTGCAGTTGGTAATCGCTTAGCATGAAACATATAGCTGGTTAGAAAACTTCAGATGAAGCTGGTATTAAAGCAAAATTTCTCAAATATCGGATATAACACAAGCGCTAGAAACACTTCATGAATAAAACGATGCACAGAGTGGAAAATAACTTAGCTGAATTTAAAAATCTGTGTTCGGGCAAAGAAGAAAAAAAGGTCACCCATCTGGCCTGAGGGAGGGCCCCCAACTGGTTACGTGACTTGTAAGATCGCTCGCTTACCCCGGGCCCGAGAATCCTAGCGCCGGCCATGGCAGCAAGAGTGGAGAGAACGGTGTGCAGCGTTTAATCACCCCCACCTAATGAGTTGAATGTTCACCTTTGGCTAAAACTACTGTTTGTACATTCTTCTGTATGTACATGGGTGACGACGAGAGGGTACTTCGCTTTCTGGGCCCTTCGCAACGAGACGGTAGTTTTCGTTCCATGCAGTGCTGTGAACTAATCACCCGTGTCGCGTACTGTTACGACGGAACAAGTGCGAGTCGCTTCCGATCCTAACACGACTGAAGAAAACTACGACTACGTTGCAACAGGATGTGAAAGCTGCTATACGCTCACTCGACCCCTCAGAAGAGAGGTACCACGCTTTCCGGCCTATCATCTACAATACTGATAAGTCACCGCCATCTGCTACTTCGAGATACCACTACATCGCATGACAATGAGATTTCAACAATCGCCGCAGATTCATCCAAGCCTAACCTCCCGACAACGATCTCTGAAATCATTGTCTAATCCGATTGAGCTAAATTACTCGCAGATTAATATGTGCTTTTTGATTATGTTTATCGTTCATATCAACTCATTTTAATCAAGGTGAGTCAGTGTTGATAAAGTTGTGGATCATTTCTTCAGTGGAAACGGGATAATAAATGCCAATCGTAAAATACATTGTAATTATGGATTCTATTGATAATTATCTTCCGGACTGCCCTTATGTACGATGATTTGGTTTATTTTAGCTTTTCAAATTTTATGTTAACAGTGTGAAAATATTCACAATGGTGTCCAGCTCAATTAATAATCAAAAGTTGCTTCACAAAGTCGCACTAATTGCCGCGCATCTGATTAATTTCGTAATACCACATGGGATACACCACAGTGCTCACGGGCCGCTGGTATCTTTTAACCCGTAATGCGAATTACCTTGCAATTACTGCAGTGTGATTTAGGTTTCAATGCATCACACTATGTTGAAATTACAACGAGACAGTGTCGATAGAGAAAGGTGTCGCCTCATCCTCTTGGGATCGTAAAAAACACGCATCGTTTGGTAGGATCCATAAACGTAAAGGTCGCTGTAAATCTGGAAATACGAATGAGAGGCACTATAAAGCTGGTTCCGCAAGAGGCAGGTCAGGGATGTGGGCGGGCGACATAAAAGAGACTGCGACAGCAATTTGGTTGGCGTGAATTGGAAATGAAACTGCAATTTAGCAGCTCGTAATAGAGTTTCGCAGCGCCGGCTGTTCTGTATCCACACATCCCAAACTCATTTATGGTAGCCGTATTGCTGTACTTGTCAACGAGATCCAAATTGCCAGGTTAGATATAAGTTTATAAATTAGTGATCAGTCAATAGGCTTTACAAAACTAGATGACCCGTGCGAAAATTTTGCTAATACGATGAATGGTGAGTTAGTGGTTTGAAATAGTATGAAAGAAGACCTGCCTCATTTATAGCAATTGTTTACTTTTTTAGTGATAAGGTACGTAACAAAACACTTGAAACATATTACGAAACAATCACGGAAACGTTTGGACGCGTAAAACATATGTATGACTGCCACTGATCTTAACGGAATACAATTAATCTGAACAAAATACACACATCATATCAATATCTGTGCGATATGTGCTGCTGTGATCGTAGCCCCTTAGAAACTTTCGAGGATAAAATGTTTACATAGGAATTGTATAGCAAAACAGAATTGTTTCCGTAACAAAAAAAATATCTGTTCTGGTGAAGCTACAACAGGCCTAGAAAGCAGGTAGTGGATAAAGCTTGCTTGCAAAACAAAAACAAGACTCGGAAAAGACGTATCAAATGACAAAAGACATCGAAATGGTTCACGAATTGGATCTTTGAATATATTGACATTAACTGGAAAAGTGGAGGAAATTGTGGACATGATGGAGAGAAGAATGTTGGATATTTTGGGGTTGGGTGAGACAAAGTGGAAAGGAAAGGCTTCCGACTGTACTGGAATGGAAATGAGGAATGGAGGAGAAATGGAGTAGGAGTAGTTGTGAGAGAAAGACTGGAGGAGGAAGTGGAAGAGATAAGTGACAGAATCACGAAGATTAAGGTAACGATCAAAGTCTGGATGTACTACAAGTATTCGCCCCACAAGTATGTTGTCCAATTCAAGAGAAGGAGGAGTTTGAACAGGAGCTAAAGAGATAGTTAAATGGGAAAAATGTTATAACTATGGGAGAACTGAATGTTCATGTAGGCACAGAAAGGAAGGTGTATGACGAACTAATAAGGACCGAAGGATGGGGTGGCAGAAATGAAGAAGGGGAAAGGCTACAGGATTACTGCAAAAAAAGGATTTAAAATAGGAAATTCATGGTACAAAAAGCAAGAGAGCCACAAGGTAACCCGGTACAGTAGTGATTGGCAGAGGAATTCAGTTGTGCACTACATGATATTTAATGGGGAATTGAAGAGGAGTGTGGCAGATGTAAAGGTAATACCATCCGAAACATTAGATAGTAATCACCAGTTATTGGTGAAGGAACTAAAGAGTATGGCAGATAGGAGAAAATCTGGAAGACATGATAGAAGATTAAGGGTATGGAAATTGAAAGAGAGGACTAATGCAGAGGAATAGAATAGTAATGAACAAAATACCCACAGTGCAAATGGGGACAGTGGAATAGGAGTGGGAATGTTTGAAACAACGTTATTTCTAGAAGCAGAAACAGTGTGTGGAAGGCCTGTTAACGGCATGGTGACATGATAGAGTGAAACAAGCAATGGAACTGAAGAACAGGGTCCTTAGAGAATGGTTCAAGCAGAGGACGTGGGAGACAAGGGATGAATATATGAAGAAAAAGAAGGGGGTCAAAATAATAGTAACCGAGGAAAGGAGGAAGTGGCTGAAGAAATGGACCGAGATGATGGATGAAGACAGCAAAGGTAATAAGAATGTGCTGTATGGAATGGTAAAAAGGAAAAGGAAGGATCAGATGGAAAACGTCAACATGCTGGTTAAAGATGGAAATGTAATAAACAGTACAGAAAAAGTATGTGGAAGGATCATTTTGAAGAATTATTGAACCAAGATTGGACAAAGGGTGATATAGTTCTTCAGGAGAAGCAGGAGAATAAGAGCCATGTAGGAGAGAAAGAAAAAGGTTTAACTTGGGAAGAAGTGGAAACAGCTCTGGGTAAGATGAAAGGTGGAAGGGCACCAGGCATCGATGAAGTGAGCGTGGAAATGATAAGGGCAGCAGGAGTAGTAGGAACGCAGTGGCTATACCGTGTGATGAGAAAGATATGGAATCAGGGAGCAACCCTTGAAGACTGGTAAAAAGGAATAATCGTACCTATATTCAAAATTGGTCGCAGAAACTATAGAGGGATCACGCTGATGGGCCATTGTGCCAAACTGTATGAGAAGATCATTGAAAAAAGAATACATGACAGGATGGAAAAGGGGCTAAGGGAAGAGCTGTATGGCTTCAGATCAGGAAGATCGACGATAGACCTGATATCTGCAACGAGACAGCTGCAGGAAAAACATTATGAGTGTGGAAAGGATCTACTGTTGGTATTTCTTGATATAGAGAAATCACAGGATTGTGTAAGGAGTAAGGTATGAATTTCCCAAAGAAACCACCAGGAGAGTGAAAGAACTGTACCAAGGAAGTGTGAGCTATGTGGAAATAGGGGAAGAAAGAACAGGTTGGTTGAAACAAATGGACCAAAACAAGGAAGTGCCCCCTCACCACTATTCTTTATTGCAATCATGGATGATATAATGCAGATGATGGCAGTGAGGATGGGAGAGGAAAACTTGAAGGTGTCGGCTTTTGCGGACGACCTGATGATCCGGGGAGATGATGAAGAGGAAGTGCAGTGGCAGTAAGATGAATGGACTGTGTGGAGGAACATGGCCTGAAATTTAATGTAAAGAAATGTGAGTACATGGTAACAACCAGAAAGAAGAATAGGATAACCTAGGGAATTGTGATGGCAGGTGAACAACTAAAGAAGGTGAGCAGGTTCACGTACTTGGGGAGTTTGTTAGAGGAATGTGGGGATAATTATGGCGAGATAAGTGAAAGAGGAAGACAAGTAGAGGCGTTTTTAAGGAGCATTAGAAACTGATATGGAATAAAGACGTGCACAGAAAAACAAGAAATTAATTTATCACACTTACTATGTTCCTATCTTGACATATGCTGCTGAAATATGGACAGTGAAAAAGCGAGACACCAGCAGAGTACAAGCAAGCGAAATGAAGTTTTTAAGAGGTAGAATGGGAGTTACTAAAATAGAATAAGGAATGAAGTGATTAGATACACCATAAAAGAGGAAATGATAGAGAGGGCCAGGCTGAGATGGTATAGACATATAAAGAGAATGAGAATGAGAATGAAGATTCAGAGAATCCCAAGAAAAATCCACGAAATTAAGATGCATGGTAAACGGCCCAGAGGAAGACCAAGAGATGGATGGCTGAGAGGAGTGTGTACGGAAGAGAGGAGAGGACTGGAACAAGGCGGTGACAGAGAGGTGGTGGGAAGAAAGAAGGAAATGGAGAGGCTTGTGTATGAAGCAGATCCGGCCAGAGGATGGAAACTGTTGAGGATGATAACGATGATGAACATAAAAAAATATGCTAAAAGCTGCTACTGTACAAAACACACACAGTTCCTTGATATATCTGTGATATGCGCTGCTTCTAGCCATCGGCTCGGTTCTGAACTGTCTCATACGCATGACCTTCACAGCTATTACTTTTGCCCTTTAAGGGTCGAATTCCGAAAAATTCCTTTCTTAAAATATGATGTGACCAAAGCGCAGACCTTAATCTTCAAAATTATACTCCATATCTTGATATCGGTTAGGTATCAAGGGATATAAATTGCTCGTGACAAAAAATGTGTTTTAGGAATAACGATACTTTTGTCCTTTAAAGGTCAAATTCGGAAAATTTCCTTTTTAAAAAATACGATGTGACAAAAGCGGAGGCCTTAATGTTTAAGATGATACCTCATTTATTGATTTCAATTAGGTATGAAGGGATATAATAGCTTGTAAAACTTTTTTTGTTTTAGAAATAATATACACGATGATTTGACACACATTTGCCACTTAAGATCCTTCCTTTTGTGAGTCCGTGTACCTAAAGATGAATTCTTTCGGATAGCTCTATTCCAAACCATTGATTTTCTTGTTCAGCTACCTATTGGCTTACTTCATTGTCCTGGAATGAATTTCGTAATGAGACCACTTCGGTCAAAGGGTTCGAGGACTTCAACGATGCGCCGACCCCTCAGGCTAAACGTTTCAGAATTTGATATAAGGGATGTGTGGCTTCAACTATGTGTTGTAATTGTTTTGTTAGTCGTTGACGTCAAACAAAGTCATTAGAGCCACAAGTGAATTTTAATCAAGTACAGAGGATGAATTGGCTTGTATTTATTTTCTGAAACAGTTGAATGATCCGGCCGAAGATGGTAACCACGTCCCCCACAAAGTTAACATCTCACCCACCAAGCTCGGTGTGTTTTGCCAATAGTTATAAAACTTTCGAATGTACTTCAAGCATCATATTGAGCAATCAATATAACGTCGAAACATATTTGTGTGATCCTGGATCGACGTGGTTTGAAAAGAGAGTCATGAAGTTTTATAGAAATCTACCAGATTGAACATAATGGTTCAAAATATGAATTTTGCCAGATAATTGTTAGTTTCTTTAACGTCGCAAATTTCCCAATAATATTGTTAGCCACACATATATCTAACGTGTATGTAGATTAACCAGTGGAGCAAGTTAAGGATAATGTCACATTAGCAGACAATGACAATGATGGGCTCTGTTAATAACATTTTGCTCCTACCAGAAGAGATTACTGGATTACACGAGAAAAATAATATAAACTAGAACAAAGAAAAATATATATTTTTTAGAAATAATGACTGTGATTGCTTAAGTATAAAAATAGTATCAGCTGTAATAGAGGAAGTAAATGAATTCTGATTTTTAGGAATTAAAATTACGGATGACTGAAGCTAGAATGATCTGAAAAACCTTCTTTACATAGAGAATCAACTTACAACTCAGAAAACATTTTCTAAAACTGTATAATTTGAAGTCACTTTATGCAAATAGAGTACAGAATGTCGATTAACCAGAAGTGTTTATTGTTTGGTGAGGCATCTTGCAGTCCCCACGAACGAACATATAAAGTGCAAAAGGAATTTCTGTGCTTAAACCGCATGAAAACTATGTTCTTTGCTACATACCTTACTAACTGGCTAGTGAAGTTGATAACCACCGCTGTACATGGAGAACGTATAGCTCAATTTTCAGCCAAGCTAATTTGAATCTTACCGTTTATTTCAAAATATTTGAACATTAGCTAAGTGAACCACAGTCTATTCTCAATTGACTGTGTACGCTTTACGGATTTTGCAAAGAACTATATCACAAAGGAGTTCTATGATGAATAATACACTTCTAGTAGCATGCATCTTCAGATTAAGATGTAATAAATATTTTTGGTTTTTGCACTGCAGGAGGCCATCAGATGTGTATGGTAAATTATAAATTTTTGATTGCTTGCAAATTAAAAGTGAGAGCAGAATCATCGTAGAAGTGTAGCATTATTTCATATGTACTGCTCTAGAGTCTCAGATAATTGAATCCTAAAAAGATAGTAACAAAATAAAGTCTTGTAGCTAATTTATATATGCCTACTTCATTCCAGTTATGGACTGAATCATGTAAGCCTTCCAATTGCCCCTTCTACCTACTACTGGATGTCTCTTATTTGTCAGAAACGTGGCTGCGACCATTACATGCATACACAGATTTTGTATCGTACTCTAGTATCCTACAAATTTCACTCGCATGAGTTATCTGCAAGACACAGCATTGTATATAGTGAGGCCCGTATTCTTGCAGCTGATATCCTGATAAAAATGTAATTTTTAAAGTTAACTGCAATTTCAGACCCAAACACATTCAAATGACATCTGATGTTCAGGAAAACATTGATCTTAATAACGATCGTAAAGATTCAGGTTCAATGTATATATGTTATGGCGTATCAGTTTATCTCATGCTTATCTTTAGAAAAGACCATTTTAACGCTTCACTGCCATTTTCAACATGTTTAAGCGCAACATTAGGAAGAAAATGTATGCGTGCAAAGAGGGCAGGAGGAAGATTTTGTTCCTCTTCTTTACTAACATTTCGCCAGAAGAAATGGCCCCGAGTCTGGATGAGTTTGGGTGTAAACGTCTTTTACATTAAAAAGGCAAAAAAAGTTTTTAATTCGCCAGTGTTCGGTTGCGCATCAAGTTTTAAGTGCTGGCTGAGTGAAAAATGCGCAAAGTCTTTATGTACCGTTACTACGCAGCACGGTAGTGTTTCTTCTTTAATGTTTCCAAACTTTGAATATGGTGATATCTGCCTTCTGAAAAGTAGCTGGTAACGAAATGAGTTTAGCACATTAATAGCTTCAAAACAGCTAACAGTACGAGATACCCACCAAAGATCGTACTACAACAGAAATAAATGTTTCAACATTTTGATTCTGTTAACATTGATTTTTGACACTGTAGCTTTGGTTTTTATTTATTCAGTGTTACGTTTACGTAGAATACAACGGAAAATGTTAATCAAAACATTATTTCAACTGCAGAAGGCGAAACGAAAACGTGAAATTTAATTTACGGAAAAAAATTAAAAAGATACTTCTTTAAAAGCGTTTATGCTTTTCTATTAGAAGAAAAACAAAAGATAAACGCATTATTAAGCACACCAAGATCCGCGCGGGAAAAGCACAGAAAAATGAGAGTATTTAGTAAATTTTTGTCCGTAATATTTAATCGCCAACTTCACTCTGTATGCTATAAAACAATAAGTTATAACGTTGCAATACTGACTGGAGCGTTCGGAACTAATTTCTGCCGGTGAAGGAAGAGAAGGCATGGCAAGAAAACTGTAATGCTGAGCGGAAGTGCTACCTCTAAAGTAGAAATACATTTGTTAATTCCCCAGCAAGTGGTAAATCAGATTGACGTATCCACCGTGGCTTCATGCAGGCCTCCTCCGCCTTGGAAGTTTATTAAGGTAGAGACCTGATAGCAGTTCTTGTAGAGGACATCATTAAGCACCGTCTGCTAACGAACAAGGCGAGGCGAGTCGAGAGGCGAGGTAATTGCAATAAGCACAAGATGAAGAGCCGATATCGGCACACTCCAGGCCACTGCTAACAAACGGCCGTTTCAGTCTATCTATAGCGGAGAGTTTTACATCCACTCTCCATGAGCGTTATTCATATGACGTATACACTTTCGGAGTTCACACGATTCCGATAATACATCACCGTAAAGTGAAATTTTTTTACAGCAATAATTTACACTGTTTATAGAAATTAAATAGTACTTAAGGTTTAATGCGCAACAATGGAACTCCTTAGTCAATTTCAAATTGTTTTTTTTTTTTTTTTTAACTGCTTACCGTCTCTTAACAGCGAGGCTTTAGAGAGGGGAAAGAATGGGGGGCAAGGAATGGTAAGAAATTCGGCCACGGCCTTTTAAAGGAAGCATCCCGGCATTTGCCTGGAGTGATTTGGGAAACCATGGGAAATCCAAATCTGGATGCCCGGATGCGAGGCCGGAACGCTAACCGTTAAACCAGCACGCTCGGTTTCAATGTGCAAATGGTTTCAACAACACATTTCAATTTGTGTATTTAGGAGCTAACTTCATTCTCAATTAATAAGACAAAACCTGCCCGTTGGCTCAGATTATGATTGCAACATGATGGTATTCGCGTTCTGACACGGGGTTTGCTGGTTCGAGTCATCGAGACTTGGCTGACTGGTGAAGAAATGTTGTGTGCTAGGTTAAACCTTTCCGCAGTGTGTATGGAGTGAGGGCATGTGACACAGTTAGTGGTGTTTCGTCTGCTGAATACTGAATACGCGCTGGATTTCTTGGTGTCTTTGTGAAGAGTAGGCGTTATCAGCGGGTTTCGCTATCTCGCTTAGTACACACAACACACATTAAACGCAACAACACCCATCACAGTCATCTACACAGAGGAAATACTTGAATAGAAGACGGAAGCGAAATAGCTGTCCTACCTCCATAATCGCGCCGAGTGTGCCTCTTCAAGCTGTAGACCACACATGACATGTCTGTTCAGACGTACGAAACTGGGATTAAAACCCATCTTTAATTTTTATAAAAGAAGTCAAGGAAAACGTACGATCAGTTTCCAAACCAGCATCAAAGGTATAATATTATTCCAATCCCTAACACCCTTACCAAAAAAAAAAAAAAAAATCCTGAAATCGAGTGTCAGCTTGTGGTCATGGTCATCTCTTCCATTCCATGCACTACTTTACACCAATATCTTTCCGTACCTCATCACCAATATAGGACTTGTACACTCCCATGGCCCTCTTCACCCTCCTCCTGTCTTCCAATGAATCCCATTCCAGCTCTTTTATCATATCTGTTACTGATTGCAGAAACAAATCTAGCAGCCCTTTTTTGCACCCTCTCCAACTCCTGTATTTGATACGCAAAATGTTGGTCCCATACTACACTAACATTTTTTTTAACTGCTTAGTGTCTCTCTAACAGCGAGGTTTTTAGAGACGGGAAAGGATGGGGGGCAAGGAATGGGAAGGAATTCGGCCATGACCTTTTGAAGGAAGCATCCCGGCATTTGGGAACCCAAATCTGGATGCCCGGACGGGGATTCGAACCGCCGCGCCGTCCTCCCGAATGCGAGGCCAGAACGCTAGCCGTTACACCACCACGCTCAGTACTACACTATTATATTCAGGCAATGGTCTGACCAAAGTTTTGTAAACCCAATTCCTTTACTTCTCTCATACATCCCCTCATCTCTCTCCCCAACAAGCCCAAAATTTTGAAACCTTTTGCCACTACCTATCCAATGTGAAAGGCATTGTGGGGAAGCAAGTACAACTGAAAAGAATTGCTATAAAACAGTTTAGTTGCAGTATAATTTCAAAACAACCTCATCAAGTTACTGATAGAATTAACAAGATTGATTTATGACGCAATACTTACTTAACAATTATTGTTTCATTCATCATCATCCGAAGCACGTCTTCACCCATGAGATACAGTATACTGTTTGCAATCACCCCTTATTAGCAGCTGAAATAAAATTTTCACGAATTAACAGCTCTTAAAATTACTAACCATAATTGCAAGTAGGATCATCAACTGGTAGAACCTTGTGCCCTGGCATTTGTGATAACAGCAAAATAAAATTAAAAGGGACAAATGCTGGTATGGGAGCGTGCACAAACTACGTGGCTCGGTCCAGGGGAAGGAGGGGTTGGCTAGAAGGCTACGCCGTGCTACGTGGGGGGAGGGGGGGTTTCCGAGCCAGGCCACCACGTAGTTCTCCTATCATAACATTTTTTACAGTTAAATTGAGGAACATAACACACAATAGCATGTGAATATTTATTTCCCTCAGTTAATTATCTCCGTATGTAATTTACAGCAGTCTGACAAGAGAAAACAGTACAAAATGTCTTCAAGCTACGTGCTGTGTGGGGGGGGGGAGAAGCAAAAGCCACGTAGGGCTACATGGGAGGAGGGGGGTTCACAGGAGGCCAAAATGGAGCTACGTGGTTTATGGACGCTCCCTATGTATCTATCTCCTTAAAAACACAAGTCCCATTGTATTACTTTGTTTCTGGTTTTAATTTTTTTTAATTTAATTTAATTGCAATGGAGCACAGGCTCCGGTGGCAATTTCCCTACACACCCATCTTCCCCCTGAGGCGTATGTAATAAGCTGTATTAACTCACGTAAATGCTATAGTGTGAAAAAGCTATTGTCATGTCATAGTAACTGTGTACAGCCAAGCTGAGATTCCTGTTATAATACGACTGTTTAGGTACCAAAGCGATTATACGCTATGTAGATTTCTCAACGTCAAATCGTCTTCGTTAGGCCTACTTTTATATCTAAGCCCGTCTTTTCGTATAAAGAAACAATGTCATCTGTTACATGGGCCCGCACTGTATTTTTCACCTCTTTCAATAGTTCATCGTTATTCAGTAGACAGAAATACGTTGATGTTAATTGTATCATTATGTTTCGTTCTTGAGTCGTGTAAAAGTAAACAAAAATGATTTAACTTTCTGTGTAGGTCTGCGTTCATTTATGTTAGGGGCGTTAGTAAATAGCCGTTATTTGAGAATAGTGTAAGTTTTTTGCTAATCTGCTCTATGTTATCCAGTGTGTCGAAGATATACTACTGATATGCATGTAGTGGCATAGTCGAACATTAGCCAATCTTACCAGTGTAAGAAGCGCAGAGCAGCACATGCTGGATAAGGATCATTCGACTTTTATAGAGATACTAGTAGAATCTTGATATTTCCAACAATCAATAAAAATGAATTTTAAAATAAGAACAAACATCACATTATTTTTTTATCAAGATAATTGATATAGTTGGTGTAGCAAATTAGAACTAAATTTTGACTTGTGTTTGTAATCAACTCTCAAGATGAAGAGAACTAATTCTGCCTTCGGGTTTGTGATAAGAAAATTTTGGAAGTCATAATTTCAAATTATTGTACTGTTTTATTTACATTCCAGAAAACTTAGCGTCAACTGCGAAGTATTGTCACTATAAATATAAGTGCATTGTTTGCTTTTCAAGCTATTCTTATTTTAATAATTAATTATTCTTACATTTATCGACAAGTAATTTCTATACTCGTACCTTTATTTAGCAAATTTCATTTAATGAAAGAACAGAATAAAAACCATAAATCAGGAACAACTCGTACATAAATTAATTGTTTGAGTATACATAAGATTTTTATACACATAGAAAATAAAATATTGTTATGCAGCTCAATGTTCTTATATTGCACATGAGCCACTTTAATGGAAATACAGAAAATTCAACACATCTTTCGAAGAGTGGCACATGAAATAAATACATAATACTAGCAATGCGATGTGTGTCCGTATTTTAGGCACTTGTAACAGTAATTAGAAGTATCACATGAGCTCACTGTATTGTTGCGCTGATCACCGTTAATTGCTGAACATTTGTTTGTTCTATCTGGACAGAAGCAAATTTTTCACAGAGGCCTCCACCGTCGCAGCGTGTGCCCATGGGGCAGCGTGAGCAGGCGCGACCTACGATGTACAACGGTTGGCCAAACACGTTGCCTGATGGGCCATAGTTGCATACGAAGATGGAGAATACTATTCCCTGATATCGCCACGAACTGTATCCGCAGCCTAGGTAACAGCTCGTTGATGACATCATCTGCGAGTAGTGGCCAGTGTCTCCCAGCGACCTGCAAACAAATCATCTCAGAGGAAACTGGATATTAGTGCATGGATATTTTAGTTCGAGACGGATTGTGTGCAATTTATGATGTCGGTACATAAATATGATAACACTGTATTAGTCTTAAGTGGTGTAGAATATTAAAGGTATTTGAGTTCGTCTTCAAGTTCAGCGGTCCAAGCATGGTTGGAATGCAGAATCCCAGGCAACGTGCGTTATACCCCGTTCACTCTCACCTGGAGGCTCAAGGTCATATTCCCCTTGCCTAGACCCTTCCCGTTATCTACCGTTAGGAGAAGACCACTGTGTCCAGGCTAGAGATATACAAATTTATCAGTGGGTTCTCTTTCCTCACCGCATATGGAGATAAAAGCAGCAGAATTGGGATAGAACAGCGTGACCTTGAACCGCCTCTGTTAACTGAAAACGCTACAACAGCTGCTTTTAGTATGAATCTGTTTGTGTGACTTAAACATTCATATGTTCTTTTTGGTAGCTCATTGGTTAAGGCGCTTGCTTTCAAAACGTTCGCTTCTCCGGTCCCGTGTACGAATCCCGGCAAGCGCAGGCATTTTGAGAGTTATGTTTGATCATATGAGCTACGCCAGGCCGCTCCGTGGTTCGAATTCCACGTTAAACTGTAGGTCCCATAGGAGAGGAACTGGCCGTCCTATCTCTGACACAATGGCTTAGTATGCCTCCATCGGGAGGATCCAGTCAACCTTCGGGTTGTGGACGAAGTTAAGTTTTTATGTTCTTTTATAGAAATGACATTATAATAGAAGATTAGTTATAGAGTCATTTATTACAATTTCGCATCAAACGTTTGCCACAGGTATCCTTACTTAAAGCTATTTCAGTCAATTTTTCATAAAAACTACCTTATTTTGTTTGCTAATTATGTCAATCATTAGTTTCTATTTTTTCATCAAATTCAAGTTAAACGTTTCCTCTACTGTAGCAAGTAAGGATTACTAAGATTTAAATGATGCAAGGTGCAATCGTTCTCGGCGGAATAGTGCATGCATCAACGATCTACAACGACATATAGCCGAGCGCGGTGGGTGAGCGGCAACGCTCTGGCCTCGCATTCGGGAGGACGCGGGTTCGAATCCACTTTCGACGAGGAAGATTTTGGTTTTCCATGATGTACCCAAATAACTCCAGCCAGTCCATTCCCGCCTCCACTGACCTAGACGCCGACAAGGCGAAAAACCCGAAGCAAAAAAACCTCTGATCTTTTAAATCAGGGATTTTCAACCTTTTAGATTTAGGACAGTCAATGCACCCTGCTCTGGAATATTTCATATTGTAATACAAAAAACTTTGACGTTTAGGTTAAGAAAAATGTATTTTGTAACTTTTTCCTAAACACATTAGTGAACAAATACAACAATTCCATTATTTGACCAGCACAAATTATACTTTGACGAAAAAATTTATGTCTTACTAAGTTTATGTATGTTTCACTCCTTAACAATCCACAACTCCCCTCAAAATTTTCTCTTGATTGTGTTAACTATGTCAAAGATGCTCTACACTTCTTTATTAATTGAAAATTGCAATGCTGCTCTTCATAATAACATATCCACGTCTCGTAGCGACACATACCCTTCCTGAAATATGCACACGTTACATGTATCGTTGCCCAATTATTTGTAAAGTTATTAAAGTCCCATACAAGTAAAAGGAGTTCAAAAAAATTCGTACCTCTGTGTGTTGTATATGGTTGTTTGGAACCTAAGTGGAGGTCTAAGATATTTCATTCAATTTTTCTCTACGAAAAACAAAGACCAATTCTATCTAAAAAAATTATATAATCTAGTAACTACGAATTTGTTTCCTATATCGGCCATACCTTGTATTTAAGGAAGAAATACTAAAGATATCTGATTTGTAAGGAAAACAAGAAAACTTCCCATATTTCATTGGAAGTACTCTTGTTTCAGAGTGCGTTGCATCCTAATGGATGGGATATGTAAAGCGACTGTCATCTGATCTAATGTTTCCATGTCTGTAAAGGGAATTAGATTACGGAACCGTAATACAGCGAGATTTGACTCGCACATTTTTACTATTTCATACCTCTACCGTCATCAGATGATAGCGTGTAGCTTGGATCGACCCTATACTTTCATTATTTAGGTTAACACCACATATTTTCTGCCTCTTTTCTCCTCGTTACTTTTTACTTCATCCGAATGAATTAACATAAATGAGAAGAAGTCACATATGGATTGGTGTATGGTTAATGTTACCAATTCCAAAAGGGAATAATTCATAATTTCGAAATACATGTACAATACATAATGTCTGTTTCGTAATGTATTTACGATGGAACTCCTGTTTGTGTTACTGTTTCAATTAAAAGTAGCTGTTCCCGCGACTTTGGCCATACGGAATTTGAGTTTTCTGCTGCAAAAGTCAAGGATAATCTATCAAAGAAATGCCCTTCGTAGGAAAAAGCAGAATAGGAGACCTGTTTTTTCCGCTTTCTTGCACCTATTCCTCTTCTTCTAAATTTAGTTTGTGTGAAAAGGTCTTAATCACGTTTTTCCCTTCGTTTGTTTTTACCACCCCTTGAATCTCCAACTAATTCGAAAGATTTTATGGTTGAGGCTGACCCACAGACACACTTCTTGTTCACGTAGCTTCTCCGCAAACACACGGGCTTGGGGTGTGTACCAACAGATTGCTTTATTTGAATGTATATACATGCGTACATCGATCAATTCAGTTAGCGAACCATTTTATTATTTCATAACGTGTCGTTGCATCGAATCATACCGATCACTAAGAGGACATAAGCTATCACTATGTACAATTTTGTTGAAATGGTTGATTATTGCTTTTCGGCTCACACACACATAAAAATTCCAAAGTTTAACATTCTGACCACTGCATCGTCGAAAAAATATCTTACTAAACAGGATAAAAACTATCCTACATATTAATTGATGACAGTTACGCTGAAATCCAGTCATTATTATTTGTGAGAAGCGCGCGTACACAGCCAAGATTCCAAAATTTACAGCTTTGGACAATCGAGAACTGCGCTAATAATCTAGATAAAATGTATCCTAGATGTTAATTTATGACAAAGGTTATCTTTATGTGAAACTTCGTTGAAATGCATTCTTTAGTTTTTACGAGATGCGCGCACAGTTAGACAAAAGATTTACGGTGTTGATCCTGTATCATCAGAAATTATGTTATTAATTTGGATTTTAAAAAAGTATCCTGCCCACATAAGCTCCTGGTTCAATAAGCTCTCACTGTCTGAAGTTTCTCTGAAATCCATTCATTAATTTTTGTGTGTTGCGTTGATACAGACGAAAATTAACGGTTCTGGACTGTGTTTTGCAATATGTTATAAACTATCACTATCTAGTTTCTTTAGAATCAGTTCATTAATGTTGACGTGTCAAGGCGACAGAGAGATTCAAATTTTAAAATTTAAGTTTTTGGACTGTTTTGGATTCGGCATCATCAGCAAGTGTGTTACTAACAGTGCTGCCAGCCACTTGGCTTTCAATATCCGTAGATGGCCGCTAAAATTTCCGTAGATTGGGTATAAAAATCCGGAGACTTGCTAACTGAAAGACTGGAACGATAATTATTGAAGAGAGAGTCAATATTAACAATACTCTTTATTTCCAGATCTTTAAAATTCGAAATACAAAATAATTTTCTACATTGAAACTACGAAATATCTCTGAACATGTTTTATACATCGTCACTTTCATCAGTGCTGCTGCTATGCCTACTCTCTCTCTCTCTCTCTCTCTTTTCTTTGGGGACCACACAGTTTCTCTGTTGACATTAAATTTAGGAAATTCTGCTGAAAACCTGGCGCTCACCCTGACTGACAGAAACCACCGAGTATGCCTGATTAACCCATTTTATTAATTATAGAAGAAGGGAGCATTTCATCCTTCTCGGAAAGCACTGCTTTGTAAGCCGTGCATAAATAATATGCCGCTAGTTCTGTATCACGGTCTTTTAAGATCTATAAAATATGTATAATCAAACAAAATATGAGCTTTATTCCAATTGTTGGTTCGCACGAGTGGTTGCAAGAACGATTCTGTAATGCATTAACACTATACGCTCAAAGTTTAACAAAACATCAATATAAGAAAAAAATCAACAAATATTAAAAAGTAGCAAAAATCCGAAGATATTTTAACAAAATCCGAAAATCCTAATTTTTTCTAAATATCCGTAGAATTGGCAGCACTGGTTACTAACACGGGTAAAAGTATCCTGCGTCCTAACCATGCACGGCTTCCTTAAAATCTATCCATTACTTTTCGCACATACAGGCAGGCAGACAGATAGTAAAGAATTCCAAATTTTACGGTTAGTGCACATTACAATTTTGAAAAAAATTCATACACAGACATATCTTTTCTACAATTTTATTATAAGTAATGATTGTGTGTATTCGTATAAGTCTCTGTAACGTTATATCGTTAGCTCTTGAGGAGATCCTCAACAGGCAATGTTTCTCTCGCAGTAATTTTTTGTAAAATCTTCAACTAATTTTATGGGCAGACATCTTTCCATAATTTTATCACATGTATCTAAATGCCACGTCTCTGTAATTTTATTACATGCGATTGATTGATAACACCAGGGAATACGTATTTTGATGGAAATAAACATCATATCTATATGAAATTAGTCAATCGTCCCCTGATTCCAAATATTTCCCACATTTTTGCAAATCAAATATAGTTTTTAAGCTATGTGAGATCCCTCTGTTATATGATAGGTGTTTGTCAAAGTGCATGATGTTTATAAGTGTGTGTTTATGAGTAACAGTCCGTATGTTATTTTTTCATACAAATGAATAATAAGAGCAATTAAATTGGTTTTAGAGAAGGCTCTTTATCAGAAGCATAAATGGGTAATTTGCTGTGACTTGAATGTGGTGAATTTTCTCTTAAGACAGTAAAGGGTTATACAAAAACCCATGTTTCCTTTGCACGTGGTATAGAGGAAACTATATCACTTTGATAAGAAAGACTGGCCTCCTCGTACAAATATGGCTCCTTGTAGAGCTGTCAATGTATTAGAAGAACCTTTAGTTGAGCAAGAAGAAATCATGTTCCCATCTTTTCACATCAAACTCTGATTGATATAGCAACTTGGACAAACATCGGGAGTGCTTTAAGTATATCTGCAATGTATTTCCAGCCAGGACAGTTGAAAAACTTAAGGCAGAGAGTTTTGACGGACCAATCATCCGTATATATGTACATACAAAAAATTTCGAGTAAACGATGCACGAGAATGAAGAATCCCACAAAAACAATTCTTGTAAAAATAGGCCAACTCTCGAGTTCACGCAGTAACAAAAGTTATGAGATTTTCTTCTGAGTCAAGTCTACACTTTACAGTGTGTATTCAGTTCACTTTGTGAAACAGGATGGTTTCTCTCGGTGTCATAGATCGTTCATTTATACTACTCAAATTAAGAGCATAATAAATGCTTGTCAAATTCGAAAAAGAGCGAGGGAAATCTTGGCTTTGACGTATTTATATCAAACACATTTAAGGTATTTGTGTAAGTTAACTAAAACATGGCGTGCATAATGGCCAAGTCATCAGATTTATTTTTATCCTAAATAAACGATCTATGACACCGAGGAAACTATTCTGTTTCACAAAGTGACTACACACTGTAAAGTGTAGACTTGGCGCAGAAGAAGATCTCATAACTTTTTGTCACTACGTGAACACGAGAATGGCCTATTTATACAAGAATTGTTTTTGTGGGATTTCATTTCATTTTGTAAGTTTATCGCTTATTCTGAATCGCCGGTCAAATGTAATGATTCAATTTGGAAATCGATGAATAAGAACATTTCAGAATTTAAGACATCAATATACGTTACCAACAATGACCCACTCTCTGAAAACAATTGGTGTGCGCCGTAGCCGAGCAATCGGCGTTAGTTTCACTACCACCATAAACAAAATTACTAGTAACTTCCAAACTAAGCATAGGAACAAAGTAAATTTTAAGGCTTTGGTTAAACTTGCTCACCTCTATGTAGTATAGAAATATCAGGTTTATAGCTTCAGCCGCAAATATGTGCCAGAATTTTTCATGTTTGGGACCGTAATTAAATAAATACGGGGAAAAACTCGAATATTAGATTTTTCTGATGATTTATGGATGAAACTATATATGTGTACCAAATTACTTATTTCTAGGGTTATTGGAAGTACAGTGGAATTTTGATGTCAGGGTGTCGTGCCGAAATAAAATTTTGAATTTCAATAACTTCCAAAGTAATAAAAGGAAAGTAGTAAAATTTAACACATTAGTTAAACATAGTAAGTTCACTCCACATTGAAAAACTGAGGTATATAAAGTTAATAGTGTAAAAAGCGATTTCACGTTAGGGGAAGGTAAGGGGTAGGTACATAAAATTTACGAGTTTCAGACTTTTCTTATAACATGTGGGTAAAATTTTGTTTACCAAATTTCAGCTTTCTACGGCTACGGGAAGTGCCTTATAGTTTTGATGATTAACAGCTTATTAGATACACAAATAAAAAACAAAAGGTTAATTATGAATATACGGTGGGGAAAGAATTGCTTGCTGAAGACTTGAAATGTAAATATCTTGGCATTACTTTTGATAACAAGTTTAACTGGGCTGGACACATTGGACAGGTGGTAGGAAAAGATTTCAAAGTTCTGCACTTGGAAAGAGTGATGAGGGGATGTACGGGAGAAGTAAAGGAATTGGGTTACAAAACTTTGGTGAGACCATTGCTCGAATATGGTGGTGTAGTATGGGACCCTCATTTTACGTATCAAATACATGTGTTGGAGAGGGTGCAAAGAAGGGCTGCTAGATTTGTTTCTGGAAATTATAGCAGTATTATCGCAGTATGCCATCAGTGACGGATATGATAAAGGAGCTGAAATGGGATTCATTGCAAGACAGGAGGAGGATGAGGAGGGTCATGGGAGTGTACAGGGCGTATACTGGCGATGAGGCATGGAAAGATATTGCAATAGGTATGAAAAGTAGTGTATGGAAGGGAAAATATGACCATGACCACAAGCTGGCACTCGATTTTAGGCACAAGGGTGTGGGAAGATTCTCTTTTTTAGGTAAGGGTGTCAGGGATAGGAATGAGTTACCAAGAAAAATGATGAATAATTTACCGAAAACTTTGAAAGAATTTAAAGATAAAATTTGTAGAGGGCAAATGTAGGTGGGTGCAGGATAGGGGGAAGATGGGTGTGTAGGGAAATTGCCACCGGAGCCTGTGCTCCATTGCTATTAAATTAAATTAAATCAGTCAGTGAGTGACAAAATTGCTGAATTTGCATCCGAATTACATCCGAACTAAGAACAGTAACAAAATAAAATTTAGTAGGCCTACGTTTGCTAAGATTGGTGATATCTATGCATTACAGAAATTTGAGACATGTAGGATGAATACAACCGAAGAAATTGCGGTTCAAAAATGGTCCGAATCGCTTCGAGAAAAGGGTAGACAGTGCCGCCGTTGACTCGACTCGGCGTGCCTTTGTAGGAGTAGTGAAAAATTTCCTTAGGAAACACAAGTGAAAACTACAGAGATCTTGTTAAAAACATGGTGTCAACAATTCGTGATATTGGCGCAAATATGAACATCACTTTCATGATAATCTTGGAGATGTCAGCGACGAACAAGGGGAACGATTCCATTAGGAAATCAAGGAGATGGAAACCCAGTACCAAGGACTTTGGTATACTGTGATGATGGGGGAATATTGCTGGTGTTTAAAATGAGATAATCCTATTGTTCAACATTCATGGCACGCAAAGAAGCGTAAATATATTCCTGGCATTTTCTGATAAAATCTTTGAATTTTCCATTTTGAATGTATGTTTATGTTTTGTTTATGGGTCATTCACACTTTATCGCTCAACATTCTTTGCCTCCTACAAGAATAAAATAAAGTTTGTTAAACAGAATTTCTTTAAAATACACTGATTTCAGCTCATGTACAATGTTGGAAATATGTTTTACAGAGTAATGGAGAAAAATAGAACAAAGTACAGTAATAAAACTAGACCTTATATAGAAAAACAGAATTTATCTGCCAAAATTACTTAAGTATTCGTTAAAATGTTCCAGACACCAGATAAATTCCCCCCCCCCCTTTTCCCGTGTGATCGATGTCTTAACCTCAAGTGATATGACATTTTCTGCCGCTGGAGTTCACACTCTGACTAAGTAATCCGCTCCTAAGCGATATTCATTTGGTTAGTTAGTGTTGCACTGTACTCACGTGAATCTGTAGACGTTACTGGTGTCAAAGTTGGCCACCTCCTGATACCAGCTGTAGATAGCCTTGTTCCAATCAGCTTGTTCCGGAGGTCTATTGCTGTAATGCACATAGAGGTTCTGGCCCACAGCAAAGCGAGCTAAAACAAGCCCGTCATTAAGACAACTCACAAACAAATCGATTAAATTTCAGCCAAAATAATTGTTTTGTTCTAGACATTGAAATAAGCCCTAGATCAGGCGGCTTCCATCAAACATTTACAGTCACGGTTTAATATTTGTTCGTGTGCGGGATATGACGTCTGTACTGTTCACAATGCTCCCTGCATATTAATCTTCGAAGAAACAGCGGGTAGTGTCGACATGCATGTCAGATTTTTTTCAGATTTTCCCTGTTTCCTGCATCGGACAGCGAGGAATTGCTGCAGTCTTTTTTTTTGTGACTTGTTTCCCCCAAAACGTTTACACCAGGCATATGTCTTACTACAGTGTTTGCTGATATGGTCATAGACATTCCAACCATTTACACACTACTGTTTATTCTGTGGCAGAGATTATGATTGAACCGTTATAGTAAGTTGGTTATCCTACAACAGTCTGAACATAAATTTTCACTTTTACGCAAAGGATTGAAAATATATTCGAGTGAGAAAAATTATCACAGTTTCTAAAGTTAGTCTGAAGCCACTGTATGCATAGTCAGAAAAGTTATTGCAACGAATGGAAGATTTTACGCAAATCGAGAAGCCACCCAACACAATCATCTATACTTATAAAACGCAAGTTTTGGTCATGTTGTCACACCATGACGTCGGACTATGACGTCACCTTTTCGCCTCCACTCCACAACAAACAACGAATGGAGATGTTAGAGATTATGCGCGTCATTTAATAATAGTTCTATTTAGCTATGCATCCCAGAATAAATTTACTGTCAGAACACTGAAAGAAAAGTACGAATTCTGTTGAAATCGACATATTAATAATTATTATTAGTTGCTTTTTCTTAATTAAAATTCGTTCACTGTAGATTTTTCTTATACGCTCTGGACAGCGGTACCGTTGTTACAATAAGCTAACAAATACCTACATTTCATCATTTTAAAGATAATGAACGTTATTTGATGAAAATTGTACTTGGCAAAGAAACGAATTGCTAAAATACTGCATTCAACACGTCATTTTTGACGGGCTTACAAGATTTCTATATCCAATGTACTGGAAGGAATGATTTGCCGTAACACTGAAATTAAGGTATGTACTGCGTTTAAATTAATATATTAATTATTAATTGCTTTTATTACTGATGTCACTATTTTCATTTTCTCCAAATCTATTTAAATTTGAGGGTTCAAATTTTGTAGCTCCATAGAACTGTCACAGTTATATATAAAAATTTATTTTTAAAATAAAAATATTATTTAACAATATGTTAATCTACCATCCAAACTGACTGTTAAAAACATGTCGTCATTAAGGTCCTTAATGAAAGAAAGCATAATACTTGAAATTTTGGAGACATCTGTTTTTAATCTTGTAAACTAATATCCAGGCAACTAGACAGAAATTCTTCACGGGTCTTCTGCCGGATAAGATCTTATCCGGCAGAAGACCCGTGAAGAATTTCTGTCTACCATACGCCGGGAAAAACTTAATTGTCACATCCAGGCAACTAGTTATACCAATAATATAACATATTTAACTTTATATTTGTTGTTAAATTAAAAAATCTAGAAATTATAATTTTGCTTCTTTTTGTTTAAACATATAGGCATATTTTCCATTTGTGAAAAGCTGGATCAACAGTAATGGTAGGGACTAGTAATTAGTATGTAGAAAATGTCCTGCGAATTTAAAAAGATCTATGCACGTGGATAAAAGTTATCTTTAAAATCAATTGATGAATTGCTGTTTTGAGATATTAAAGTTAAAGATTTGGATTATCTTCAAGTGAAGTAAGATGTAAATGTCTGTCAATCGAGTAGGACTTTGCTTAATCACGCATAATTCCCACACTATCAAAGATATTTAAATAAATTTTTCGCCTACATGAATTCAAAAGTAAATACTATTTTTGTGAATCGAAATGAAAAATTCATTTTTTTGAAACCTGATAACTGTACCTAGCCCCTAAGCTGCTTTCATAAGCTCCGAGTTACTGAATTTTTAAAAGGATGGAAGTAGCTCCGTATTTATCGTGCTGAATGAGACCTGGACCAGGAATAAAACAAATATCACGCGCAATAGCATAAGGTTTTAGGATTCCTAACTAAGTTTTAATTCGATTGGTTCCCTAATTGTGTGTTAGTGTGACCTCTAGACTAGGTAAGAGTAAAGTTGCTGTTACTCACACACGTCCCGACAGGTGTCATGAGCTGTGGAACACTGGTCTGCCCAGAGCTGAGCCACTGTCGCCAGCTCCCGGTCCCACATCTGCCACAACACAAAACAACAAATAAAAGCACAACACACGAGCTGATTCTACAGACAGAAAACGAACGAGACATCAGGCACAACTAGAAGCCCATTACAGTCCCGAAATTTTCGGTAGCCTATTATATTCCTCGATCTCTGGATTTTCTGGATTGACAAAAAAATAGGAAAAATTGTGATGTAACATGCATCATAAAACGCAAAATTTCCGAACGAAACGCATTTTGTCTGTCACTTTGACTTTTTTGCCGTCATTTTGTTTTAACAGATGATTTTAGTTGCGTTTGCGCCTGCCAACAGAAAAGGTGTCTCAAAAGCTGTGCTTTGTATCGCATAAGTAGAATTATTTATTTATTCTTTTTTGGTTAATTAGCAAAAATTACTTAAAATAATGGTTATGAACAAAGTTTTGATGCCATTTTATAATTATGGGCGAATAGTGGAAGATGAAATAAGGGATTTGTTAACTAGCCCCACCAAGATTCTTATTAAACAAAAAACTGATAATTTTACTAACGGAGACGCTAAACATTAAGAGTAACTTGTACAAAACACAAACATCTCTGACTTTAGTACAAAAAGGAGTTAATTATTCTGGTATGCATCTGTTTAATAAACTTCCCAAGAGTATAAAACAGTCTGCAGATAATAAAGATATAATTAAAGGAAAACTGAGAGATTATCTTATTGCAACTCCTTCTACTCCATTCAAAAATTTGAACAAATTAATTAATTGTATTCAATATGACTTTTACAAAATTCAGTTGTAAAAATGAATGTTTATTGTTATTCTCGTTATTTGTCATTGGAACATATACTTGTTTTACTATGATTATGACTCATATTGTATGTATGTGTATTAACCATGACATGTTTCACATCCCAGAGGTCCTTCCTCAGCATGGATACATGAAACAATATTGATAAATAAATAAACTTGTCTGACAATTACATTCAAATGATGCAAATCAAACTCTCAATTGAAATTAAAAGTGATTTAAATCTCAAAGAAAAACTTCGTGCGGATATAGATAAAAGCATTAAAATACTGTCTCCAAAATCATACTCAGAATAAAATTTTTCCAAAATCGTCAAGAAGGAAATGAATCTTTTTGAAGCCTCAAGCTCTAATCTGGGCTATTGGAACGAGGCTTATAAGTATTTACTAACAATCTCTCCAACTTCAACCCGGTCTTGAACGCGCCTTTAAGGCAGCAGTATACACGTGCAATAAATTAAGAAGCAAGCCGAGTGATCAAACATTGAACACACTGTTATTTCTTCGATCGTATTTTCGAAATTCCCAGAAAAACTAAAATATTGAGTTGTTGACTATTAGAAATGTGAGTTTGACTGATTCATATTTTAATATGTGAAACGTTTTTATATAGGAGTCAATTTCCTGCTAAAATATATAGAGAAATAATTTTTTGTTTCGAAAACTTTCATAATTGTGTGAATTCAAGTTTGATTGCTAATAAATAACTATTGTGTAGGGTCACATGTTATTAAAATTTGTTACTAAGATTACAATAAAAAAACCTGATTCTTACATTCTTTGTATGTTTTAATTGCCATCCCAAATCTCGGGATTCCGGAATTGTCTGCAAACAATCCCAAAATCCCGGGATTAGGCACAGACGCAATACGCGAGATGAAGGGATAAGTTATGACATCAGACACAAGCAGATCTTACTGTTGGACTCAATATGAGGCAGCAGAAACATGCCGAGGTATAAATAACGTGAGATGGCGGATTCAATAGCAACATTAGTCCTCTAGATATACGAGACTGCTAACACGACATTACATATCAGAAAGAACTCGAGATATCCGACGTAGCTGGAGGCATCAGAATCAACATGAGTAGTGACTGGCGGGATGGCACAGAGCTTAAGGCGTCAGACGTGAGATCGAAATGTCCCTGGTTCGAATCTCTGTTTCTGCAGAGATTTTAAAAGACCCTTAAACCTACCTACACCTCTGGCATATCTTCCTGTGTAATGTGAAGTATTCAGAAACATAACATAACACATCAGACGAAGCATCAGAAGCAACGCGAGTTGCTTACGAGACTAAACGTGAACATCAGTCGAATCACGGTACTACGAAGGTGTACAACACCATTGGTAACACTTTCCACTGCGTGCAAAAATGGAATTAATTAATGTCATGGTGCACATATTAACAGTTTTGATACGAAAAGCCTAATATTTGTGGTGTATTTTCTCCCATGCGTGAGTAGTATGACCTCATGCATGCCATGTTTGCGGCGTCCTTACTCTACGATACAAGTAGCCTAAAACTAAACAAGATACAGCAGACGTGGGATCAAACACAGAAGCAGAAACTGGTCACCAAACGGTGCATCAGCCAAATCACAAAACTCCAAAACAAAGAATATAAACAGATACAATGCTTACAAGAGACTTGATTCAGAAAAAAATATATATTTATGACTTTACGCCTCGTCAACGTCTTGGTCATTAGAGGCGAGGTGGGAGTGGGGAAAAGAAACAGGAGTAAATTCAGCCATGTCCTTTTGATGCAAGCAACCCGGCATTCGCCTGAAGTGATTTGGGGAAACCATGGAAAACCCAAATCTTGATACCCAGACGGGGATTCGAACCGGCGTCCTCCCGAATGCGAGGCCAGAGCGTTGACGCTAACCCACCTTGCTCGGTCAGAATAAGTTGAAATTTGTAGGGGGCAAATGTAGGAGGGTGCATGAAAGGGGGTGGCGGGTGGGGAAGATGGGATGGGTGTATTGGGAAATTGCCACCAGAGCGCGCGCTCCATTGCAATTAAATTAAAAGAGATACATCAGTTTATGACGGTGTACGGTATGATGAATACGACACAAACGTACATGAAATATCAGATAAAAGTTGATCACCTAAAACCACAGAGAACAGACTTTATCCTGAAAAATGACAGACTTCAGTCAAAGCAATATCATCAAACATCAAAACATAACCAGGACCATCGGATACTAAGCGAGACTACAAACACAACGCTAGCCATCACTGAAAATAAATTGTAAGAAATCATATGCAAAAAGGTTTACAAAATAGATCAGGGGACGCCAGCCAAAGAAGGAGATATCGAATAAATTATGCAAAATGAGTCTACAGTCATAACAGAAGCCTCAAGAGACAATGCTTAGTTCAGTGATCAATAGGAAACAGGGACATCAGATACAGCATCAGACATCAGTGAATCCCTGGAACACCGAATACATCATGCACTATCAGACACGGCATGTGACATCAGAAACAGATATAACATGGCACCAGATCCCTATCTGAAGCTGCTAAGCGGCTTCAAGCGATATAAACTGAATATATTAAAATCACAAATCGAAAATATTCGACTATAGGTTAACTAATAGATCCTGTAATTTAGCTTTTTATAACGGAGCAGATAACTTTCAGAGTCACACATAATTGGATATTTTGCTAGAACGCATTTTAAATCTGATATTCATTACAGCTTTCTAAACTCAAGCGCAGACAGGACTGGTTTTATGGTTTTTCCAGTAATTCTGAAATACTTAGTCATCCCCTTCTAATTAAACTGGTTGATATGTGAGTGGACACCACATTATATAAAAAAAAAATCTGTTGAAAAGCTGTAACGAATCTCAGATCTAAAATGCGTTCTAGCAAAATATCCGGTTATATCCGGTTATATTCGACTCTGAAAAATTCTGTTCTTTAGTACAAAGTGAAGTGACAGGATCTATTAGTGAACAACGTAGCTACATCATCACCAATCGTCAACTGAAAGGATCTTACACGATCTGGCTATAGGCTAACAATCCATAATATCAGCGTCTCGTCACGCAATCGTCATTAATATTTTCATACCGCTTCAGTTTTTGTTTCAACTTATTCATGATTTTTTTTTAACGCCGCCACATCTAGGAATACAATCTCTTCAATATTCTGTGGACAACCCTCACATTAATTAGCGAAATTCTTCAGAAAGAAGCTCATACTTAATACTTAAAATTCTAGATTATACGCTAACATGAAACTGTATCCATATTCGATGCTGTCATTAGTTATGGTTGCTGTCGCAAGGAGCGCTGTGTTATTTCATGTAGTTGGTGTGCAGAATTATTAATTAGCTGTCAAGCTGTTGTTGGCTCTAGACAGTGTCACCAAGAGCGCGGGATGACTAATTAATTGGCAGTACTGCCACTATTACGTCGTTAATCGTGATTCTGACTGTTATTGCTTCCCGTCTCGATCACTATGTCACTATGATACATGTTAATAAAATAACTTCTTTACTTTGATTAATTCATCAGAATTCGCAATGAGACTCTAGCCAAAAACGAAATTTTGTTCTTTTAGCCCATTAATTTGTGATTTGAACTCGATGAAAAGCTGGCATTTAAACACAAAAAAAAGATAACAACTTGACTCGAATCGCAGATGGATGTGTAAAATTATTTCTACTACTTTTCACAGCAGGTATTAAATTATTGTATCGTCATCACTTTCAATACATTGAATGTGCGCATCTATTAGGCAATAGTTTTTAAATTAAGGAAATCATAATTAAGTTATTACAAAGGACAGTTTTGAAAACGTTTGTCATACTGTTGTTTGCGAAACCTCTTCATTATTTTTATGAATGAGTTCCAGGTAGCCGAAAGTTAAAATTTTTGTAATAATGAGGATTGCAATTTACGAGACGTAAAAATCATCTAAATAATTTATAATATTACGAGCCTATAATTTAAAGTAATTCCGAAAATCATTTACTCTAGACTTTAGGGAACGTGTCATTTCATGAAATCGTTTATAAATTAACATAAAGTTACTTGCTCAATTTATATTCCTAAGGATATGTCATTTTTAGATGTTTCTTAAAATACTTCCCATTTGTTTTCTTTAAAAAAAATTCATGTTACAGCTTTCCTACTTTGATCGGAAAAGAAATACTTAATTTGCTTTTAACATTTTTGTACTTATTTCTATTTGGGAATCAATTCCACAGGGCCAGGTGAAATACCGTGACACCGCAATGCTCTCTATACCTAAATTTTCATGTAGGTGCAGGGAAAGTAGAAACATCTGCACACAGTATGAACCACTGCGGTCTCCTTTTGTTATGATATTTATCATACAATGATTAATAAAATATACCGTTGGGTATGATAATATAATAAGACCTAGCATTCATTTACATGGCACATGTTCCACTGTGAAAATATTTCTTTCATTAGAAATTGCAAATCGAGAGTCTGCAGGTTATTTTCAGAGCCTCTCTCTTTACACAGATCTTACGTCCTGCAGACATCGTGGTCATTAAGGACAATATACCCAGGGTTGAATAGTTAGTGAGTCTGGCTAACCTACTGCGAAATATGTAAGACAATGTGCAGATTTTTTTGCTTTGGTTGCGTAGTTTTTGAGGAGTAGATTAAAGGAAAGAAGTTTGTGGAAGAAGCTTACAGAAAGAGAGACATGCTGGTAGGTCATATTTTGAGACATGCTGGATTGGTTAATTTGTTAGTGGAGAGAACAGTCGAAGGTAAGAACTGTAGAGGAAGACAGAGATTAGAATATATGAAGCAGATAATTGAGGACGTGGGTTGTAAGGGGTATGTAGAAATGAAGAGGTTAGCACAAGATAGGAAAGGATGGAGGATTGCATCAAACAAGTCGAAAGACTGAGGACACCTCAGGAAAACCGTATGAAAACAATAATCATGACGCCCGGACCTGGGATTTAAATCTGTGCCCATTGTATCTCCCGGTGTCCGACATAACGGCGCTTTAACTTGATAAACATTTCGGTTTAGTATCGGCAGGGGTCATGGTAAGCTGAAGAGTGTAATCTCACACAGACTAGAGGAATGACTGCGGCCAGTAATGAACTGAGTTATGAATATCAAGTCAGCGTTCGTTCTGAGAATCCTTTGTTAAATGCTAGCTTCTGCCACGATTTAATTCCGGTTTCTATATTCACCTTAACTTCTGACTCTCAACATTAAAGCGTATTTATAGTCAACAGTTTCAACACACTCTCCGACAGTTCTGATGTAAGCAAAACAGTATTCTTCAGCTGCCTTTACGGTTTTAGATTCCATATCAACGGTTGTTTTTGGACGCCGTGGACGTGTGCAGATCTCTGCCAGACAGGCACCCAGTTCAGGTGCCGAGAGTATTCCTGAAAGAATCTAACTTACTGACAAGCAGGCTGGGGCGTGGAGCTAGTCAAGCTCGTCACCCTCCCCTCCCCTACCACTAAGAGAAACTGACATACAGTTCAAACGCGGGTTAGCAGCATATACAGTAAATGGCAGCGGCTCAAAATACTGGGTGGGATTGTTATTATTCTAATGACGTGCACGATTATGGTGGCCATTATTGATAGCGTTTATTGTTTGATATTATTACCGAAGAGATAATAGTAGGGTCATAAAATTATTATACGGTTGCCTCTACAAAACAAGGGGTTCAACTGCATTTTCAAAATCTCCTATTAGAAACTGAATATACTATAATCTCATGTAACAAGCCAGACGAATAATTGATTCATTAAAGAAAATTCATTCTCTTCTATTAATCTTCTAAATTAGACAAAAAACTTATTGTTTGTCATTGATAACTCACGACTACTTATACCAGTTAATGGACTAATTAGTCTCCTTTTCCTGTCCGCAATATTAATTTCAATCTGAGAAAATTGATTTAATTATTACAGACGGTATCATGTTTAATTCTTCCGGGTTCTGCAATAGGTAAATTAACCAGTATGTCAGAAATTAAAGTAGTAAACCTGTGATGTTACATTTTAGGGAGAGTTCATGAACTACGTGGTTTGATCTAGGGAGCGGGGGAGGGTGCGGGGGAGGGGTTGCGTAGAAAGCGACGTTGGGCTACGTGGAGGGTGTTAGGAGCCAAGCCACGTAGCTTTTCATTCTTATTATTTGTCACAGTTAAAATAAGGTACAGAACACACAACAGCATGTGAATATTTATTCCCGTCATTTAATTATCTCCGTATGAAATTTACGATAGTGTGACAAGAGAAAAAAATACAAAATATCTTCTGGAATCAAAAAGGAAAAAAAGCTAGGTGCCACACGGAGGAGGCAAAGTTACGTCAGGCTACGTTGGGGAGGAAGGGGGGGAGGGATGTAGTTTATGGACGCTCTCTTATGGAAGAGTTTCGTGATATACTCTTTACTTTTTCCCATTTTAAGACATATTCAGCCCTTCGGTCATAAAATCAACCAAGGTATTGTTTCCATTCTTTCAATAAGAGTATTTACCATTTGCGAACAATGCATGCAGACTCACCATCTTGAGCATGTCTGCGGCTGGTGGCTGGGGTGGCTCTGTCTCGCGACCCAGCGCCACCTTGGCTCGCACCTGGTTGTGCAGGTCGAGGATTTGCTTCTCCTCTGGAGGACTAACCCCGCGCCGCAACATGGTGTTCCCGCACGTCCAGCTCGGAGCCTGTGCAGATTACATGCAGGGAATGAATCTGCATGAGATACATAAGAAGGAAAAATAAATCTGGTAAGCTTTTTCTTCTTAAAAAACAGAGCAATCCAGTAGATACTCAGTTTTGATACTTCTTAATAACCTCGAAAAATATTGTAGAGTATCGCCTGTAAGCAGGCACACAACATTGTAAATTTAGATACATTTTGGTGAAGCTAGTATTTAGACAACGGACAAAATATTGATGGCACAATAAATCCTAAAGTATGTTCCAAAACGTGTCTGGCAACCATGTGTGTTCTGATTGCAAAAGACAGAGGTCATTAGAGGCGGGAAACGACTGGTCAGAAGGAACGGGATGGAGTTCGGCCATGGCCTTTTGAAGGAAGCATCCCAGCATTCGCCTGGAGTGATTTAGAGAAACCATGGAAAACCCAAATCTTGATGCCCGGACGGGGATTCGAATCCGCATCCTTCCGAATGCGAGGCCAGTGCGTTACCACTCACCCACCAATCTAGGTCATAGTAGACGGATTAGCTGACAAATAATAATATCAGCACGTGTGACAATTTCCCTAAAAATTACCTAGTTTCTCTACTGACAGTTTCGTAATTGAAACAATGATGGTTTGAGATAGAGACAGCACTTGGCTGTGTACTCACCTTGCGTGTACACATTGTGTGATCTGGGCAAATTGCGCAGTACCCGCTAGCGGCGCTAGAGGCGCTGGCGGCGTTGGTTGCTTTGGCGTTGGCGGCGCTGGCGGCGTTCGCGGTGGCGGCAGCTAAGAGCAATGTCGCAGCCACATGGAGACACCAACCACAATAAACCTGCAACAACACCGTAAGAGAAGTTACGCCAAATCAACGAATTTTAGCCCCACCTTCCGAGATATACAATTCGTCACGCGAAGTCCAACATTACGTCACGAATAGGGATTGCAATCCAGCAAAGCGGGATCTCTCTGGATCCTGCGTCATTTGACATTTTGGCAGATCCGCAATTCATAAAATGGCGCTACAACATTTGTCAGACTGCGCGACGTTGTCACCCCATCGTCGTTTTCCGGCATATCCCGAGTTCGTCGAGCTCGCCCATACCCTTTCAATTGACTCACGTCAACAAATGTATGTATTTATAGTCCAACTTGAATCATAAGTAAATAGATTCACTTTCATGTAGTTATAAGAACTCTGTTTGTTGTATGCATTACTATATTTGAATTATGTTGACAGAGTTGGACAGAGTTATAATACCTGTAAAATTCTAACACTTTTACACATAAATTATAAATAAATGTTCTCCAGTCATTATATTGAATCTTAAAATTATTGGGTATAAAATAGTGAAATGAATGAAATGTTATTTGTAACAATGTAATAAACGTAATTATTAATATCAATATAATTTAATGATTTCTTGTAAGTGAGCTCTAAAATAATTACGCGATCAATTATTTTCGTTGTATTACACGTTGCGTAGAGCCACTAGCTATTTATCCATACTGTTTGTTACTTATGATTTTTCTTCCAAAAGGCTTGAATGGTTGATTTAAAAAATGTTTCTCAAGACTCAGTGTGAATTACTTCTGTTATTTAGGTATCTTTAATAGGAATAGGCCTACCATCTAATATGATTGACTGAAGTTGATTTATTAAATTAAATGTTTATTATTTAACTAGCCCCAAAGCCCGTCACAAATGACGGGTTTAACGGAGTGTTTTGGTAATTTATTTCTCTCCAGTTACTTAACTAAATATAATTGTTATAAAATAAAGTTCATTGTAATTTATCGTCTTTTGTGCTGTACAAAAAGCTTTAGTTGTCAACTTGCTTCAGGTTGCATTTCAGCCTAACCACAATCTGCGCTAATATTGCTGCTAGAAAAGCAAAGCTTCAATCACATGCAAATTAATACGTATCGCATGTCAGTCTCGTCATGCATCGCCATATAAACTTGATCGCAAATCTTCACAGGTTCTCACGCCTTTCTTTCTTATTACCTGTGATGAAGATCGATATTTTAACGGCTGAGACAGCTTACGTCAGCTGAAATAATAGCAGTGAAGGAGCCCATTTCCAGTGATGATGGGGTCAGGACTGTGCCTTTTTTAGGGTAGGGGCTGCTGGAGAAGAGACGGAAATAGATGATCAAAGTGATACTGATTGCAGATCCACAATGGGAAAAATCACAGATGTTAAGGAAATACTAGGTGAAGTTGCTGAAACAATAACTGACTGGGATAAAACTGGGAAAGAGGAGGTAAACGCTGAAAATATAAAGCCGGTAATAAGGGTGTTAATGGTGACCTGTCTAAGTATAATGAACAAAGTAATCGAATTTGCAAACTTAAAATAGATATAAGAACCACAAGTAATAATTGGGGTAGAGAGTTGGTTAAAAGAAGAAGTACTAGACAGTGAGGTTTTTCCTGATGGTTACAGAGCGTACCGCAGAGATAGAGGAGCAATTGGTGGAAGAGTTTCCATACTAGTTAGCAAAAACTACCACAGTTCACTGGCGTTCATAGATCAAGATCATGAGTTACTTGGGGTAGATTTCGGGGTAGTAAAAAAGAAAAAATCAGGGTGTAGGCTGCTTACAGCAGTGGAAGAATGACAGATGAAGGTGAGGCTCTTGGGGAGAAATTAAATTCCTACTCAGATTTCAGAGGTGAGAATAGAATGATCATTATTGGTGGGGATTTAAATTTACCAGGTGTAAACTGGGTAGGAAATAAGATTAATAGCACAAGGGAACAGATATTTGCAAATGCCCTAATAAGGGAAGGAAGATTTACACAAGTGGTAGAGCAAAACACTAGGGGACAAAATATTTTGAATATATTCCTAATAAAGCCCGATGATAACCTTGTGGGATGTCAAGTAACGGAAGGAATAAGTGATCATGAAGCAGTTCTGATGGATATTATAGGATTCAGTGAAGCAGCAGCGAAATTGAAGGGAGAAATAGGTATAATTATAAAAAGGCACAGATTTCACATTTGAAGAGATGTTTCAGAGAACAATTCAGCAAATGGAAGGAAGGCACAAGTACAGTAGAGTCAAGGTGGGAAGAGTTCAAGGGGATTATAAGAAAGTGAGTGGCAATAAGACATCGACAGATAATATTGTTTAACGTGTATTGATCTGAGAGCTGTAATACGTAAATATAAGAATCTAATGATTAATATGAAGATTTAAATGTATACATACTTTTTTAGTGATCTGTCAGTTAATTTATTCGCGGATGCTTAGAAATATTAAATAACGTGCATAACCAATAAAAATGGCGTATAGCGTGACGTCATTGCGCTACGTCATATAGTGACGTCATGACGTGACAGGTGACGTCAAACATGACAAACTTCGTTATTATATCTATATATTCCATAACAGTGAAAAATCTATGCTGTATCCCGCGGGCCAATGTCCTGCGGGGTTGAAAACAAGTAATTTCAATCTTTAGTCGTAATATCTCAACCCCTCTCCCTTGTTTTTAAGAATGGGAAACTAATGATTATTAGTATGATATCAGTAATGTAGCTTGTATCGATTTAATTACCTTTATTCAAAAGAAAAACTACAAATACTCCTCACGTGACTTATAATAATACGAAGGACAAAATTAATAATTAATCTGGATGAGGAAATTAATTTATATAATAGTAGACAAATTAATTTACGCTTGAAGTTATGTGTCGAGTTTTGTGCTATTCACTCCACACAGGTGAGAGAGTGGGTCAGCTAAGATTTATTTATTGTTTATCGCTTTACGTTTCTTTAAAAAAAAAAAAAAAAAAATCGATACTGTCCAGGAGGTACAGAGAATGCGATTCCGTATACTGGCGGCCGGTCAGCAGCTATATCCTAGCAAATAGTTTTTTATATCTATTATCTTGCCTATACTGTTTAGCGAAGGCCTATTACACATAATTCATATAGAAAATAACTTTTATAATCATTTTCTTAATAGCACTTTTTAGCTCAGAACATAACTTTGTTACACATCCATTATCTTGCTAAAATCGATTAGAATGGGGCCAGTCTCATATAGCTGCATAGCAAAGAATTTTTATAACCAGTTTCTTAGTAGTAAAACACTTTTTAAATTGATTCTAAACCATTTTCGTAAAAGACATAAGATTAAAATAAGGTTATTTTACAGTCACAATGATTTTTTTTTTGCATTCATTTCCGCTAAGAATGCAGATAATGACGATCATTTTAAGGTGTATTTTGTATGCTCGTAAAATTCTATGTGAGGAGATATTTCAAAAACAAAGAATTTGAATTAAAAGAGCTAGGCACAAAAGAGAGATAGATAAATCAATTTAATAATAATAATACAAAAGTTCGTCAGTAATTCCAGATTTATCTGGTTTTTAGTATCAAAGCTTGATGTAACTTTTAAAAATGTGTAACTTTTTAAAATTATTAACTCTTAAATGATTAAACCTATGAGAAAATTTGTCATGACTTAAAAGATTCTAAATAAATTAAACTATGACATATTAAAATTTCGGGAAAATTCGAGTAAAATTAGTGTACCACGAGAATGTGGGATTTTGGTATTTCACCAGAGAATAGAATTTCCGGGGAATTCACCGTTGTTGTATGACGAGTGAGTTAAAGATTAACCAAGGCTATAAAAAGCCAACCAGAGTTCCCTTGGGGAACAGTTTTTAATAGGCAGTTTGAAGGAGCACTTTTGAAGGGACATACAGTATCCAACCAACAGTTTAACAGTACGTGTCGCTCCGCGAGGGTTAATTTCAAAATTTAACTACTAACAGTTTACTTATCTCGACTCTGAAATGGTTTGCAGGCTCTAATATTGGCTTTAGAAGAGGAGAGCTTTATTTTTTAAATTCAACGTCAAGAACTTTTGCTGTAATGTGTAAAGAAGTCAATAGTAGCAGTGGTTGGAAATATCATTTAGCTCACTCTGAAATTTGAGGATATTTGCAGAGTGAATGCTTCTTCAGTGTTGTGTCTTCAAGGATAACATTCTTGTGTGATTACGAAGTTCGATGCTGATTTTTTAAATATTTTCAACAAGTATAATCTGATACCAGCTTTAACTTCATAAAACTTTCAGAATATATTCAAAGAAGTAACCTGTTAGCTTGTACAGGGTAAAATAACAGCTTGGCGGCCGGTTTAAAGAACTACAGCATCTTCGAGAAAAGGTATCAGTTATACAACCAACACGATCAAGTTAATGCGAATATTGCATAACCCCAATGTACGTTTGGTTATTACAATTGAAACAGGGCGCTCTATCTAATCGAGGCATTGACGTGTCTTGATAATACTGACAAGGAAACCTCTACCCTCTAAGTACCAGTGTTTTTATGTCATAAAAACCCGTTAATAGCTTTGTGTTGGAATTTTTAGGAGTTGGAGGCGTCTTTATTTCATCGCGAGTATTAAAAATTTTATGTTCCTCTCCTCCCGCCTTACCTTTCCGAAGTCCATTGTTTCATTTATGTCGCTGTTTAGCGCCAGCCATTCCAGAAGAAATGGCCCACCGCCGTGTTTCCCTGAAATCAGATCATCGTTATTCAGTCTTATCTGCGTTATTCAGGGTTACGCTTTCAGAATGTCACTCTCGTGATCAGTTCTTACAAAATTAAACAATGACATATTTAGCAATCTTTATTTCGTTTGTTACTAATAAACTAGAACTAATATTAAGGCAGAGGAATGTATATAAAAAAATAAAAACTCTGGCATATCTGTACAAAATCCGAAAAGCTGTAAAGCTTCGTGTGTCTCAAGATTTGAAATGGCATCACACAAAATCTACATCGGAAATTTGGATTGTGTTTTCAAATTTTTAGAGCTTATCATTCAGATTAAAATCCAGGAAAATGGCTTATGACTCATATATACCTAGAAACGGAGCACTAAGTTAAAGGAATTTCGATATGAAGCAAATATAGCCACGGATCACTCTGTATTTGAGATGGGCACTCCTTTAAAAAAACACTGACAAAATATCACACTGATACCAATTGCATTCCGTTTAATCTTTTGTAATTTAGTTTCTTCAGTTTTCTTGTATGCAATAAATGAAAGTAATACCTGGATCAAACGTAATAAGCATCATTTAGTTTACTGCCAACATCCTTACGCTTGAAGATATATGAGCCAAGATGACCCTACTAATCTAGGTTGTGTTTATATATATATTTTATTTATTTAGTTATTTGGTCGGTCCACAGAATTGTGGTAAATTCATATAAACGGAATCGTTAAACAACCCACTACATAGTACATTAATTCTTCAATAAGCGTGAGGGAATAGTGATATTTAATTTACATTAATTAACTTACGCTTAATATCGGTATAAAAGTGTTTTTTCAATATCATGGTAGCTCTACAATAACCGTGACACTACAATTTGATGATGAAATCTTATTTAACTCATGAGACATATCGAAAGAAAAGAATAAACTTTTTTGATATATTGTTCAGTTCTAGAGAAAACAGAAGTCAAAAATCAGTTATAGGTATAGTTCCTTGAACCTTTGGCGACGTTTTTGATCTTATGTGAGAACGAAGGCTTTCACGGCGTATCGATGAAATATAGTCTTCGCGGGTTTTCCGCCGTATGTTGTTGAAGAGAGACAACAACGAGCTTTCGGCGGCTGGCTCTGCCGCCATCTTCAGGTTAGATGTGTGCTGCAGGGAGTACCAGCTTTTGATCTTGCTCAGGTCGCATTTAAATCTAACCACAACCACTAGGAAGAAAACAAAACACCCATTGTGTGTGTCCAGTAGGGTGGTTACAAGAAATCATATTACATTTTTTTCCGAGGGATCCCCCTCCCTAAAAATTACAAAATGACTAAAAAAATAGATTGGATAACGTTAACCAGTGCCTCATCGAGATTGAAATCTTCAAAAAACGAGATTTTCTCTGAAAAATCGCAGTTTTCCCTTCATAAAGTGAAAACTATTTTCATATAAACTTGATTTTTGTCTCATTTCATAGAAAATGTTGTTCCCTTGAACTTTTACTATCATCAATTTTTTGCTAAAACTTATATTCAATGATCTTTGGCGTTTTTCAAGTCAGGTCGATACCCATATCCTTAAAATTGACTTTTTATGAAAATGTATAAAAACATTCCAACAGTCTGCTTTCTAGATTTCGCTTGTTTTATTTTTTAATATTCTTTATGAAGAATGATTTATTTAAAAGCGTAAAAGTAAATGAACGAAATCCAAATTGGAAAATTAAGGAATTAGGAGAAAAAAGAACAAATTAAATATAGAAATGAAAACAAATAATGTTCAATGGTATTTTTATTATTAAAGTTGCATTAATAAAAAATACATTTGTAAATAAAAGAAATTATTATTATTTACAACTATCACTTAGATTATGTGGCTTTTGAAGAGTCAGGAAAAACTTTCCTTCACTCAGATACAACTTGTAACAGAAACTTCGTCTTTTGTTAAACAAAAATCAAAGTCTTGAAGTAATTTTATTTCCCTTTCAACTGTGTCATATGACAGCCTTAAAAACGTTTACCTGATCTATCACCTGATGCAGCCTAAACAGCTTATTTGCTATAAAAAAAAGAAAATACATTCATCAGCCTGTCTGATGTTAATAACATATGCATTTATCTTTATTAAATAGTTTTCTTTCTTCCATAATTTTTAGAATAAATGAGATAAACGATATTACGACGTCTGTCCCAAAGGTATCCGACCTTCCTTCATCTTTCTTTGCTGGTGTTATTCTGCGTAATCGGGCAAAGTAGTCCTCAGTTCATTGAAGAATACGCTCCCAATGGTCTTTCCACTTTTGGAAGCAGTCCTGGAACTCGGTTTTTGGTATCGGCTATAGAACGTTCTTCATATTAGTTTCGAGTGTTTCTTCGTCGTCGAATCGGTGTCATTGAGCGGCACTTTTAATCTTGGGAACAGCCAAAAGTCGCAGGGAGCTACGTCAGGACTATACGGCGGCTGACGGAGCTGTATGAGTTTGTGTTTTGTCAAATATTGCTGCACGATGTTCGATGCATACGCTGGCGCGTTATCGTGATGAAGAAACCAGTCACCGCTTGACCAAAGCTGATGCTGTTTCCTTCCAATTGCGTCACGAAATCTTTTCACAACTTCAAGAAAATATTCCTTGTTGATCGTTTGACCTTTAGGAGCATATTCGTGGTGCACAACGCCGTCATAGTAATAATGGTAATAATAATAAAACAATCAGAACGACTTGAAAGACTTTTACACGCTATTCATCACCAGTTATAATCTTTTTAAGCAGATTTTCATTATTATTGACTATTTCCAAATTGTCCTCAGCGATTTCAAGGCGAAGGTTTCTCTGCTCCACTGTTACCAATTTCGGAGCGAATTTCACAGACACGCGAACATTTGCAAATTTTCGGTTAAAATCCAAAAACTAGTTACCGCACAATCAATTGATGATCTTCATTGATCGCAAATCGCATACGTTGTTTTTGTCGTCGAAGGCCACCCAGAGCGTGGTTTACTATCAAGAGATGTGCGACTATCTTTGAACCGCTTATATCATGCTCATACACTCATCCCCAAATACCGTCTTCATCATTTCTATGGTCTCCGAAAATTTAATGCAAATTCGTTGCTCCGATAGTTTACGATGCGACGAATGTAAAAATTACTTTGTAAGCAACCGCATGCATCACGTGAACTAAGGCGTCATCTAGCGAGTACGTGAAACTTTACTGTTGACACTCATACTCGGCATATGGCGATAAAATTGTCAGGAGCGAAGATATGAAGGAAGGTCGCAGACGTCGTATACAACCCTTTTTTTAAACCAAAACTACTTCAATACGTTCCTTCATCTATTTTAATTACTGCGATTTGGCTCCAATAGAAAAGAACTATTACACATAATTCTGCTCTATCTCAGAATTTGCATCATTTTCTCATGTTTATGTAGTCTATTAAATGACCATATAAATATTCATCTATGAACTACGACATTTAGAGAGAAGAGAGCTTTACATGAGACATCGCCATTTCGAAAACCAAACTGACTCTAAGGTAATTATCAAATTGGGATGAGGGTTTTTTTTTTTTTTTTTTTTGACAGCGGTATGACAGTCAGAGGGTTATTCTTGTGTTGCTATATTAAATACTGATATTAAAAGTGTTAAGATTTTTAAATATGATACAAGCAATTATTGAACACGATTCGTATATATTATGTATTAGAAATACATATAACCGCACAACAGAAATGTAGCCGAGAGCAGCTTAGCACGGAATAACAACTGAACTGTTTATACATTGGTCAGAGTATAAACTAAGCTAGAGATATAACAGAGATATTATTGAAGTATAGAAGGCAGTAATTCAAATTAAATAAGTATAAACAAACGATACTCTAACACTCCCACCGAATTACAGCCTTCTTGAAACAATTATAAACCAATTTTTATTATCACTGTTGTTCAAGTAACAGCTGCTGTATTTTTAAGAAATAAAATGTCACTGGCAAAGACATCATCACTGTACCCAACTAAGTCTGTAGTGTTTGTGTTAGGTAAGTAGCACAATCCATAATTCTTGCTTTCTTTCAAATATTTTAGTATTTTCTTGACAACAGTCCAGTGAGAATCATCATAAGAATGTAGAAGTCGATTCACCTGACTTACAGCAAATATAACATCTGATCTGCGTACTATTGCTGCATTGTTAAGTGATCCCACTGCTTCTGTGTATGGGTGATTTTTCTCAGGTACTCCTTTAACCTTTGAAAGTCTCACATGTGGATCAGCAGGAATACTGTTAGGATTGGCACCAATCATATCAAATTTCCTCAATAATTGTTCTTCATACTTAGTTTGGTGTATAAAGATACAGTCTTTAGTTACTTCATTCATAACAGTCTTATCTCTACAAATCAAAAGTCCATCATCAACATACAGACAAAGATAACAGTTGATGTCAATGATTTGTCCAGTATAAACACACTGATCTGCTTTGGTTTTCACAAAACCAAATTTATTTAAAATTGAATTGAATTTTGTATTCCAGTATCTAGGAACTTGTTTTAAGCAATATAAAGATTTGGTTTTACATACCATATTTGGTTTGCAGTCTAGTTCCTCTGGTGGTGTCATAATAATTTTCTCTTTCAATTCACTTACTGTTGTTGAGAAAGTCTCATCATAATCAATTCCTTCAGTTTGAGTATATATCTTTGTACAACATCTGAATTTGTAACCTGGACCAGTTGGTTCATCCTTAATGCAGAACACACATTTACATCCTGTTACTTTTGCATCCTGAGGCTTTCCTACCAATGTCCATGTTCCATTTTGATGATGAGATTTTAATTCCTTGTTTATAGACATCTTACACTTTTCTGAATCAGATAATGTTATTACTTCATTGTAGTTATGTGGAATAGGAATTATTGTATCTACACAGTAGCACAGGTAATCCTTCTCAACTTTATCTTTTTCTTTAGAGAGCATTTGTTTATTTCTAGGTCTCAGAGTCATATTTGAGGGTAAAGATGTCTCAATAGTCTCTTCTGATTTATGCTCACTGCTAGTATTGGTATCAGAAAAGTATTCAGCAGTAGTAATTGTGGAATCTGATTTGTCACTGGAGCTCTCTGATGTATGATTGTCATTTAATTCAGATGATGTATCACACATTGATTCTGCCAAATCAACAGGGAGATAATTTCTTTTGACAGTAGATTCCAGAAAAACAGCATCTCTGCTTTTAATTACTAACTGAGAAGGAGGTATTATAAACCTGTAACTTTTTGAATTCTCACAGTATCCAACAAATTTAGCTTTCTTTGCTTTAGGATCCCATTTGCTTCGTTTTTCTTTAGGGAGATGTATCATCGCATCACAGCCAAATATTCTTAAATTACTCACATCTGGTTTTCTTCCTGACCACATTTCCTCTGGTGTTTTAAAAGTGAGTGATCGAGTTGGAGCTCTGTTGATGAGGTAAGCAGCAGTATGTACAGCTTCAGCCCAATATAGCTTAGGAAGATTAGCATTGATCAACATACATTTTGCTCTTTCCACTAATGTCCGGTTCATTCGTTCAGCAACGCCATTTTGTTCAGGAGTATTTGGTGTGGTTGTTTGATGGATTATTCCAGCCCCTTGTAAGAACTCAGAAAAGTTGTTGTTAACATATTCAAGGCCATTGTCTGAGCGTAAACATTTTATGTTACATTCTAATTGTTTTTCAACTTGCATTTTAAAATGTTTGAACTTTTCAAAAGCTTCTGACTTTTTATGGAGAAAATAAACAAATACCTTTCTTGAATAGTCATCAATGAATGTCATGAAATATTTAGCACCTCCTAATGACATGGTTTCCATTGGACCACAAATGTCAGAGTGTACTAGTTCAAGTAACCTTGTAGCTTTGGATCCATTGTATTTTAAAGGTAACCTGTTTTGTTTTCCTTCTAAGCAAGTTGTACAAACTAATTTGTCTGGTTTCTTGGACAATTTTACACCTTCTGCATTCTCCACTATTTTCTGCAGATCATTAAAGTTCAAATGACCCATTCTTTGGTGCAATAAGAAAATGTCTTGCTCATCAACATCAGATATATATGCTTGATGATTATATACATTTAATCTATACATATTGTTGATTAAACTGGCTGTCCCAACTATTTCATTATTCCTGTTTATTATTATACAGCCCTTACTGTTGAACTTTACTTGACCACCATTTCTAATTATCTGACTGACAGATAGTAGATTTGTTGACAACTCTGGCACATACAGAACATTTTGAAACAAAATTTTCTTACATTGGCCATTAGCGTCACACACATTTAAACTCAGCTTACCTGAGCCTTTAACTGATAAGCATTTGTCATTTGCAACCTTAATTGAGTTGATGAATGGTACTGTTTCTTCTTGTAATATATTTCTGTTCATGGTCATGTGCATAGAAGCACCGGAGTCTATATACCAGGAATCACTGTTACTCACTGGAGCTATGAAAGCAGCGGCAAAGCTTGAGCTTTCCTGATTTTCAACTTTATGTTTCTTCTTTGCTTTAGACTTGCACTGTGCACTCAAGTGGCCATGCTTATTACAAGTGTAGCAACGAGGTCCTTTTTGAAACTGTTTCTTGAAGCCTTTGTTGTTCTTATAATTTACGGCAAAAGCTGATGTTTCACCATCATTTATTTTTACATCTTGTAAAATTTTAGCCATTACGGAGTCAGCACTTATTTTCATACCGGAACTTTCGATGGCAATTATCATCGTTTGTATGAATCTGGTAGACCGGAGAGAAGCAGAGTTCCAAGCCACTCGTCGTCTACTTTAAATCCAATATTTCTCAACTTGTGTGCTGTTGTCATGATTTTGCTAACATACTCTTCTACATTTCGACATCCGACTAGCGTTGTTGTGCACAGATCACGAAGTAAGCCCACTCGACGCTTTAATCCAGAATCATCGAAAGCGTTTGCTAAGTTGTTCCAAACTTCTTTCGCTGTCTTTGCTTCCTGAATGTGGACGTAGTTGATTGAATCCACTAGCAGAATAATTTTTGACTTGGCTTTCAAATCGCGTTTGGGATCAACGTGATCCTCACTCGCATTTTCAATGCATTTCCACAGTCCTTCGTGTTCCAGATAGGTTTTGACGGCAAATCTCCATGTCGAGTAGTTTTCCCGACCAGTGAGTTTTTCTATCAAAGTTAATTGATTGCTTGAGCTCATATTTTCGCACTTTTAAATGCCGCGTGTTGCCTAGGTTGTAACTTTTACTTTTGTCAGATATTTATCACCTTTAAATATACCTGGCTACTGGGCCCATAACCTGTTAAGATTTTTAAATATGATACAAGCAATTATTGAACACGATTCGTATATATTATGTATTAGAAATACATATAACCGCAAAACAGAAATGTAGCCGAGAGCAGCTTAGCACGGAATAACAACTGAACTGTTTATACATTGGTCAGAGTATAAACTAAGCTAGAGATATAACAGAGATATTATTGAAGTATAGAAGGCAGTAATTCAAATTAAATAAGTATAAACAAACGATACTCTAACAAAAAGACTCAGGACATTGTTTTCCTGTTACGCCATTATTTGAAATACATCATTTCGAGATTTATATCGTCCATTGGCTGAAGCAGAACCATGATAGCCTTCTCACGGCGTGGTTATGACTCTCTTCAACGAACATTTTATTTAATTCTCGGATGGAACCCTTGTGACCCTTCCACGGAGCCCCAGGGTTCCGCGGACCACCATTTGGGAACCACTGACGTAGAGGGTTTTGAGCGTATTCCATCCATTTTTTTTCTGTACTTCCAAAATAATTTTTTTTACATTCATTAAGATCTGACCAAAAAAGATTTAGAGGCAGTGCTGTACTAATATTTCTTTCACTTAAAATAATCATGCTTTCCTGACTTCTTCCATTACTTTGAACGTGTTTAACATCTGTTTTCTTCCATTAATGAGTTCTAGAATTTTTCTGTTATTCGTATCTAGCTTTTGGCGTTGCCCTTTGGCGCTGTTGTTTTTCCTGGATATCTCTTATAATACTACTTAGAAAACTCCAGACAGATTCCACTTGTGTTGGTCCAATGTTTTTCATTTCCCTCAATCGTTCTTCAAGAGCATTTCCTACTTCTATTTTCATGTCAGGGTTTAAAATTTATCGATATCAGTGTGGTTAAAACGTCCCCTCCCTTCTATCTTTCTCTCTATCTAACGTTGCATTTCAAATTCTGTTACTACCGGGTTTGTTTCACTTTTGGAGTACTACAGAGTAGTGTATCGCGATTACCTAAAGTGTAAATATTTTCTCAAAGCATTTGATTATAAATGATCCTGAGCTGGACACATTGGACAGGTGTTAGGAAAAGGATTTAAAATACTTCATTTATCGTGGATTGTAATGAGGGGATTCCCCGTTAATGCAAAAGTCGGAGCGGATGCATGGGAGGGCAGCTAGATTTTTTAAATTAATTTAATTGCGATGGAGCGCATGCTCCTATGTCAATTTCCCTAATCACATATTTATGCCTTTATTTTTATTTATTTTTAATTATCTTAAATCATTTTAGTGTAAATTTCTCCAACCATCTACTTTTTCCCAATACAAACTTTAATTTTAAATTATTTAAGCGTATGTGGTAATTTATTAATCACTTGTTAAATTTTTCCAAACCCCGACGTCTCCTTTATGCATGAAATCTAGTGCCAGCTTGTGGTCATGGTCAACTTCAGACGTCCATGCACTACTCCTAAGGTTTAGACCAATATTTTTCCAAGCTGCATCACCAACATACGACTTGGGCACTATCAGCGCTCTCATCCTCCTCCTGTCTTCCAATTACTACAAATCTGGCTCCTTTGTCAGTCATTGACTGGGTACTGCGATAATTTCCACAAACAAATCTAGCCTCTCTCCAACTCCTGTATTTGATACCCAAAACGTCGGTCCCGTACTACATCGCCATATTCAAGCAATGGTCTGACCAAAGCCCTCACTTCTCTATACATCCCCTCATCACTCTCTCCAATAAATGAACGATTTTGAAACTTGTCCAATGTGTTCTGCCCATTTGAGTTTACTATTAAAAGTTACGCTAAGATATTAACACTTATTAAAGTATTCAACAAGCAATTTCTCCCCCACCCTGTAATGATAAACAATCTTTAGTTTTTTTTATCTGTGAGCCTAATAAGCTGAATCTTTCTGACATTTATCTTCATTCCTGTTACCCCACCCAATTAGATATTCTTACCAGGTCCCCCTGCAGCTGTTCACAGGTTCTCTCGATATTATATTATTATTTACCATTATGTCATCTTGAAACAACCTAACTTCTGACTGTAAACCATCTACACAATCATTCATTAGAATAATGAATAGCAATGGTGTAAATACACTATCATGTGGCAATTCCATATTAACATCGATCTCTTTTGATACTGCATATCCTATTCTAACGCTTTCCTTTCTAGATTTCAAGATTTCCTATACCCAGCAAGTGGATATTACAACAAATATAATCAGTAACTGATATGATAATGGAATTAAATTAAAAATCATTGGAAAACCGGAGAAGGATGAAGATAGTGCTGAGGGTGTACAGGACAAAAATTGGCGATAACTAATAAGACTTAGAAAGCTATTGGTAGAATGATCATGGGTAGTTCATGGAATGAAAAGATGACCTCAACCATAAGCTGGTACTCGATTCCAGGCATAAGATGTGGAAAAATTTTCTTTGTAGTTTAAGGAGTAGAATAAATTACCAAGGGAATGGCTGGATAATTTACTAAAAACAATAAAAGATTTCTTTATTAAAAAAAAAATTCGTAAAGGGTAAAAGTAGATTTGTAGGCAAAACGGCACTCCAAGAATTTAAGATAAAAAATGATAAATGGAAAAATAGATGGGTAGAGAAACATTGCAATTAAATTAAAATAAAACCTAGAGCTATTTTTGCAGAAAATTATTAAACTAACATATAAACACTACATCTGTTATGCGGACCTGTTCCTCCAGAATAATACAAAATTCTGTCTCTCTTTATATGCTTCTCTGATCCGTCAGCTAACATCTTCCAGCTTCCGCGTTTGTAAGTTTTCTGACTGTAAACACGATGCGCACATTCAAAGCTGCAATTCCGTTTGACACTACCTCCAGATCTGACTAGGTGCTATCCAAGGCATTCCCGTCGGAATTACGATTGTGGAACTCCAAATAGTTATACATAGAACAAACCCATATCATTTTCATCAATATGGAAATTCTACAGAATCCCTAATGCAGTAGTTTTCCTTTGCCTTCTACATTCCACTGCCGTTGTGATTCTTCCCACTTTCTGTATCCCATATCCGTCATCCAAATTCACAGAGGCAGTGGAACTGATGGATAGATCTGCTTATCCCGGTAACCATTTCTTAACCTCCGTTCAAAGTATGGGGTGTTTCAAATGAACTACTTGACATCATAAATAAACGGAAATTAAAATTCCGCATTTTAAGTCCCTTACATTATTGCGTCTATTCCAGTCTGTGATCACACGAAGAATTGACCCATCAAAATTAAATAAATTCTTATTATTATAACCGAATTGTGAACATACTAACTCAATTACCTACCAAATGATTTGTATGAAAGCGAAACAAGTTTTCTTTTATATATCGACACTAATTACGTTCATGCATGTTTTTTTTTTTTTTTTTATTATTTTTTTTTTTAACTGCTTAACGGCTCTTAACAGCTAGGTCGTTAGAGACGGGAAAGGATGGAGGGCAAGGAATGGGAAGGAATTCGGCGATGGCCTTTTGAAGGAAGCATCCCGGCATGCACCTGGAGTGATTTGGGGAAACCATGGAAAACCCAAATCTGGATGCCCGGACGGGGATTCGAACCGCCGTTCTCCCGAATGCAAGGCCAGAACGCTAACCGTTACACCACCACTCTCGATATGCATGTAATGTTTGCAGCTATATTTGCGTAGTGCACATGAATAACAGTTGTAAGTTTAATAGAGATGTGAGGGCTCGGGAGAAATTATTTCAGTCTCTTCCAACCAAAATTCAAATTTCTCCTGTGGTACAACCTGTTTGCAAGGCCGAGGCTCTGGCGCGGCGTATCAAGGAGGGACACACTGCTACGACTGAACACAGCCCCAAAAGGCGAACGAACAATAGTGGGCTACATAAAGACGTTTATATTGATTGTGATGTAGGACATACTGTCATAAGGATGGAATCTGACAGAACACTGAAAGATTTAAACCCAAATAGGGCAGTATGAATTGCTAAGATTTCAGAAAAGCAGCTTAATTTTCTAGGAGCAAGAGGAATTTTAAAAACAAAAATCATTCTAAAATCGAAAAGTTATGAAACAGAGCAGATTCCACAGTTTTTAATAAACTTATCACATTCTCACTCGAGAAGAAAATATTAACCAGTAAATGTGAACATTATCTCATAGAAAGCGGGTAGCATATATTTCGAAATTACTGACAAGTAAAGGGAAAATATGTTAGATAAAGTTTAGGAAAAATCTAAGTATAAATGAAGCAATCCTGACCTTAACATTAATGCTGGTAGTTCTGATTAATAAGAAAAATAAAAGTGACATTTTGATGAGGTTTGTGAATTTGGAATGTTTTAATGAAGTTATATGAGCCAACACATTTTAAACTTTTTAGAAGTCAGATCTAATATTTCGAAATAAATGGCACTTTCAAGCAATAAATGACAAAGTGACGAAATTAGAACCATAATACTAGATCAGGTGTGAAAGTAAGATCAGATCTAATCAGCGAGATAAGAAACTTTAGAGCGGATATTGAAAACGCTGAAATGAATGTTAGTGTAAAAGATGAGCCATTATTACGATGAAATAATGTTACGAGTAACGAGTATTATACAGTGATCGTAGCGGACAATATATCAATCTTCAGAAAATTCTCAACGAAATATGTTAGTATAGTATGGGAACATTAGCACAAATTTTTGATTTTTACTACATAAACTCTTGATCATTATCATACTATTATACGATCACGAGCACGGTAGACGGGGCGTGTAGGCAAATTTAAATGTCTTGGCCATAATCTATCAGATCTTCATCCTCACAAAAGAGTAAAAGTAAGAACAATAATTTTTCGTGCTAGATTCAATCAGGCTTTTTAGTACAACAACAAATTAAGTCAAAATGAATTCTAAAAAATGGGACGATATTATTTTACAGATTACAGAGTTGGACGTCGAACATTTTGAAACAAATAAAGGAGTTTGAAATGGGATTTCAAAAATGTTGAGCCACCAAACCTCTTTTCCTGTATGTACGCTTTTGCTGCTAATGTAAACACAAAATGGAGAAACGATCGAAGAAAAAAGCACATCTATAAACACACATTAGTCATACCGTGAAGATGTGTGCAGCATCCATGTGGTCCAGCGAGCGAGTGAGCATTCTCTTCAGCAGCACCAGCTGTTGGCTTCATGAGCTTGTAAGCCATTGGTGAGGCGGCTGCTAAAGCTTATCAGCACGTAAACGGTGATAACATTTAGAGCATCGCCTTAGTACAGCATCGATGTCTTTTATGATTCACATACATCTTAAACCGAAATCACATTGTCCACCAAATACAAGGTATTTATTGTATACAAAACATGGTTTCTGTCACAACAGACGAAAATACTTCTGACGAGCTCAGGTCTTATTGTAACATGACGCGCTGTCGCCACGTTACAAGGTGCATTTTTATTATATATGTCATAATGTTGGAGTAATTTACATAAATCTTGGGCGACCACCTAAATAGATTTTTGTTGTAATTTTATAAAGTACGCAAGATTCCAAGTGAGGACTGTAATGAAATGGTGAACATCTTGGTAAAGCGAATATTAAAGAATTATTGAGCTATGTAGGCTTGAAGCTAATCTGGTCTTCCCGAACTATGGCGACAAGAAGTCGCGGATTTGGGGTTTGCCGGACCACACACTCTGCTCCCTGGGGATGGGTGGTCAACAGAGTCACTCACCTGGCGGGAAATGCCTGCCGCCCGACACCCGAATGTGCTCTTACCCCGGCGAACTTAGCCGAATATGTCCGACCTCTGTTAGATACGCTGAGACAAATCACATATCGGGGATGTCACGTGACATTAGGTGCCGACCTGAAGATCCAATCCAAATGAGCGTATAACTTAAAATCCTGGGAATTTCTGTTATATGTGAGCTTCGAGACTACAAGGGGCGGAGCGAGATGTTTCCTCGCTAGAGAGAAGAGCGACGAGCGGGAATTCGATATTCGAGTCCATGCTATGCGAGTCTAGTCCGAGGTTGACTTGGAAAGTTGGCTTCTCTCGCCAACTGCCGTTGTACGATTTCTGGCTGCCAGCTTGCCTTGCTGGAGCAAGCTTATCACGGCAACACAGCCGGTAATGCGATGACACGCATTGTCAGACCAGAGATGCCTATGGCCGCCTTGTGAGATAGCCTCACATACCGTGGGACCGCTCCAATCACCGCAGACATCAGACGCAGAACTACAATGGTAACTTATTACGACCAAGCCATCTGATTGTGCATTCCATGAAACAGAACCCTTAAACGACTTTGAGAGGATAGATCCATGTTCTCACTTTGTAATTGTAAAAACCCCTGAGCTAGCGGCATAATTTGCCAGAACTAGTTATTTTCGAATGATATATTGTTCATTCGTGGCGCCCATGATTGTCTTTTTAACTGTAAAGTCACAGTATTATGATGCCTTTGTCTGAGGTCGTCATAACTTGTATTTTTCATTGTTTCCAGTTGTCATTATTTCTTGCATTTTGATTCTGAGATATATTTAAAAGTAAATATACAATTGTTTGCTTGCTCATGACGGCTAATTGTACCCCTGAGCGTTGCTTTTATGATTTTGCCAATTTGTGTTAATGTTAACGGTAAATTCGCTCAGACTTGTAATCGCCAGTGATAAGAAAATAAATGTCATATTGTGACAATTTTTCCTAAATTCCAACTAACGTCGAGATTCTTGCAAAATTAATAAATTTTCACTCCTTCATAAAAATTAAAAATCCACAATTATTAATCATAAAGTTATGAAAGATAATTGTAACGTAGTTTGCCCACCAAGGCACCCACTACACTTATCAACGGAATGGATTATTCTATTCGATATAAACATGTCAGCCTTATTCAAATATATTATCAGTTCCAGAACTTCTAATCTGTTTCTTTCTTCTTATGGGTTCTGTGTAGAGTCTTGTGGATGAAAGATGGAAGAAGCCTATTCTTCTTAAAGGCTCCAAGGGGCCGCTAGGCTTAACGACCCCATTCAACGGACGAATCATCATCAACAATGTCGTATGCCCTCACTCTGTACATACTGCGGAGGTGTTTGTGATTTAACCCAGCACTATGGTGCACGATATGGTGATTAAGAATTGTGCACTACCACCTCTACTACCCTGCCGGACAAGTCCTGATGCTGAAAATTTCTACCTCCGCCCACACTCGATCCAGTCAACCCCGTGGCAGCGCCGAACACTATTACGGTATTCAGTTGGCTACTGAGCCATTTCCTTACATTCACAAATTATATATGTTATTCTATTTGAAGCATGAAGGCGACAAATGATGGCAAGCCAAACTTTTCTGGAAATTTAAAGCATGTTTCTAGGTAACATTTATATTTATTTTTCCGTTGCCTCACATACGTGAAGCCGGAAATCTGTGGACATTTTTCAGCAACAAAAGTAATAGTAAGTAGTCAGCAGTGTCTAAAAGAATTAGGTGATAACTTTGGATGAGATTCATTAATACAAAATTACGAGGAAGTAATTTCAGAACGAAGTCTGGGATGATGTTTATGAAAAATTACGAGTAGCTTTAGCTGCCACACTGGAGCAAATGGAAACCATTTCGTTCGTTTAAACAGTTGATTGGGTTGTATACAAATGAATTCACATCTCGTATTATGTAGTCGTTATGTTCAAGTCTGACGTAAATCATTCATAGTTGTTTGAGAAGATTCAAATAAATGAAGAAAAAGTGGTAAGAGATCAAAATTTCGGGTCAGGCTTCAAGATTAACGATGGGTGGAATCAATGACTAGCAAGTTTATGGGAATAATATGACCACTGCATGACCTGCAAACCATAAAGTATAATTGTCTCTGAGAAGAATGATGTATAAATGAAAAGAACGTAATGAAAGAAAAGTGAACAAATATGGACTTTTGAACCGGTAGTTGTATAACACGAATCCAGTTTCTTTTGTTAATATTCTATTGTGGTCTCCAAGTAACAATTCAATACACCAACATGACGAATTTGTATACATCCAAAACAAAAAAGAAGTCAAACGAAGGCTTAACGTGGCCCTAGTTGGCCAAAACAATCATAATTACATACATACATCAACTATATGAATAAGGTGCCATAGGATAATAAAAATTCTAGAATCAGAAGTTCTTACGGCTGAAGTATCTTGAGATCCTGCGTTGTTAAATATCAGTGCTAGACAGCATCATATTCCAGTGTTTATGCTAAATAACGATAGCCTGAGATAGCGTGAGTATGCTGATGACGAATTGAAATATTAATGAAATCATAAGATAGGAATCGTAATTAAAGAACTTGTTACGAATTTTCCTGTGCATTAAATTTACTTGATTAAATATCTGATAACATTAAGGATGTGAGAATTTAATCTGAATCCTGAGTTCGATGGCTTGATTTATATGATTACAAATGCAGTAATGAGTGATTTAATAAAAATGACGTTTTTTTTCAGGTTCAGAGTAGGTCTAGTATTAGTACGACTTATAAATGTCGTATGATTTACGAGAGAGGTGCCCGAGCGCACTAGAGAAATTATTAGTAGATAAGACGTATTTTTACTAGTGGACTCTACTCACACGTATGAGGGCATGCGAGAAGATGGGATAGTGTCGTGATTCTGTACGACCTTCATTATTTTATGTCTTACCACGAATAATGCCATATAGTAAAGACTAGGATGACATTTGCTTAATATCAACAGGTTAATTCTTGTAGTTAAAGTAATGAATTAAAGGTTTGGGAAAGACTATACTAGCATTTTCCAGCCAAATGTCAACCTCTCCTTCACATGGTGCACCCTGTTTGCACGGACAAGGCTCTATCGACAGAAAGATTCCCGGTATAAGGATTCACTCACTGCTTGCCAACGGCCTCCGAAAGGAGGGCGGAAGAGCGGGGAGCGGTACATGGCACCCTCTTGCCCTTGTGGTTGGAAACGGCCCCTAAAGGCGGATGAATCAGAATGATCAACGGCATGGGGATGCAGAAGGCAACGGGAAACCACTGCATTAAAGACCCAAAGGGTATCCCGAGGACATGTAATCCTCTCAAATTTCATATATCATGAAGGCTTCTTCCTGGGTAAAATATTCCGGAGGGAAAATAGTCCCCCAATTGGATCTCCGGGTGGGGACTGCTCAGGGAGGAGTCATCAGAATGGATAGAAACATTCTACGAGTCGGAGCGTGGAATGTTAGAAGTCTGAATAGGGCAGGTAGGTTAGAAAACTTAAAAAGGGAGATGGAACAACATAAGATAAATGTTGTTGGGATTAGTGAGATTAAATGGAAGGACGCACAGGATTTCTAGTATGGGGAACACAGGATAATTAGCACACAAGCTGTCAATGGAGTCACTGGTGTAGGATTTGTAATGAACAAGAAAGTAGGGAAACGGGTGAGTTATTATGAACAGTTTAGTGACAGGATTATCTTGATGAGGTTAGAAACTAAGCCCGTCCCAACCACATTAGTACAAGTGTATATGCCAACATCACAGGAAAATGATGAAGAAATAGAAAAAATATACGCCGAAATTGAAGAATTGATCCAATATGTGAAGGGGGAGGAAAATCTAATAATCATGGGTGATTGGAAGGCAATAGTGGGAGAAGGAAAAGAGGGGAATACTGTAGGAAGTTTTGGTCTAGGAGAAAGAAATGAGCGAGGAAGCAGGTTGCTAGAATTTTGTGAAAGATATAAGCTAGTAGTGGCAAACATACTGTTTAAGAACCATGCAAGAAGAATATACACCTGGAAACGTCCTGGGGATACAGACAGATATCAGCTAGATTATATCATCGTCAAACAGCGATTCAGGAATCAAGTTCTACACTGTAAAGCGTACCCAGGAGCAGAAATAGACTCTGACCATAATTTGATAATAATGAAGTGCAGGTTGAAATTTAAGCGAATAAGGAAGCAGTATAAACAGAACAGACTGGAAGTGAATAAACTGAAACAACCTAGCATGAGAGAAAAATTTGCAGAAATGGTAGACTTAGGTCTAAGAAGTAACTCTCAAAGGAGTTCATCCGAGGACGAATGGAATGCATTAAAGACCGAAATAATGAAAGCTGGTAAAGAAACATTAGGCTTTAGGGAACAAGCTGCCCGAAAACCTTGGATCACAGAAGAGATTTTGGAGCTGATGGATCAGAGGAGAAGGTACAAAAATGCTCAGGATGAAACAGGAAGAGAGCAGTACAGGCAATTTAAAAATCAAATAAATAGGAAATGCAAAATAGCAAAAGAAAAATGGCTACAAGAAAAATGTGAAGAAGTAGAAAAGGAAATGGTCGTAGGTAAAGTAGATGTTGCATATTGAAAGATCAAACAGAATTTTGGAGAAATGAAGAAAGGACGTATGAACATTAAAGCTGCTGATGGAAAACCTCTTTTAAGCTCAGAAGATAGAGCTAACCGATTGAAAGAATACATTGAGAAACTGTATGTTGGGGATGACTTGAACAATAGTGTATTGGAAAAGGAAGGCGATGTCGTCATTGATGACTTAGGAGATCCTGTTTTAAGGAGAGGATTTAATAAAGCTCTGAATGACTTGAAAGCAAATAAGTCAGCTGGAATTGATGAGATCCCTGCAGAACATCTTAAATCCGTGGGAGAGGAAGGAATCGAAAGAATATTCAAGCTGATATCAAAAAGTTATGAAACAGGAGAAATTCCAACAGATTTTAATAAAAATATCATCTTCACACTTCCAAAGAAAGCACAAGCCAACAAATGTGAGAATTATCGCACCATTAGTCTAACAACACATGCCTCAAAATTATTGACCAGAATAATATACAGAAGGATGGAAAGGGTAGTAGAAGAGATAATAGGTGAAGATCAGTTTGGGTTTAGGAAAAATCGCGGTACAAGGGAAGCAATTCTGTCTTGAAGGGCGGATCAAGAAAAACAAAGACACTTTTATGGCATTTGTTGATTTAGAAAAAGCTTTTGATAATGTTAGGTGGGACGAAATTTTAAAGAAGACAGGTCTAAAGTATCGAGATAGAAGAATACTTTATAAACTATATAAGAATCAAGTGGCTGTAGTAAAAGTAGAGAATCACGAGAGACATGCATCTGTTAAAAAGGGTGTGAGACAAGACTGTAGTCTATCTCCGTTAATATTCAAGAAGAAGCAATGAAGAAAGTTAAAGAAAAATTTTCATGTGGCATAAATTTCCAGGGAGAAAAAATCAGTATGCTACGATTTGCTGACGACATTGTCTTGTTAGCAGAGAGGGCTGAGGATATTAAGAAGTTACTGAATGGCATGAACAAAATACTGAAGGAAGATTTTGGACTGAGTATAAATCAAAGCAAGACAAAAGTTATGAAATGTAGCAGAAATGATACCAATACTAGCAGATTAAATATAAAAATAGGATCGGATGCAATAGGAGAAGTAAGAGAATTCCGTTACTTGGGAAGTAAAATTACAAACGATGGCCGAAGCAGGAATGATGTTAAAATCAGAATAGCATTAGCAAAAAGAGCCTTCATGAAAAAGGGAAACATTTTAGTTTCAAATATAGATCTAGGAAGTAGAAAGAACTTTTTAAAACTCTTTGTGTGGAGCACAGCACTTTATGGTAGCGAAACATGGACTTTAGGAATACCGGAAATAAAGAAAATTGAAGCATTTGAAATGTGGTGCTACAGAAGAATGCTGAAAATTAAATGGACAGACAAAGTAAGAAATGAACAAGTTTTGGAAATGATGGGTGAGAAAAGAAGTTTGTGGAAGAAGCTTACAGAAAGAAGAGACAGGCTGGTAGGTCATATTTTGAGACATGCAGGATTGTTTAATTTGCTGGTGGAGGTAACAGTCGATGGTAAGAACTGTAGAGGAAGACAGAGATTAGAATATATGAAGCAGATAATTGAGGACGTTGGTTGTAAGGGGTATGTAGAGATGAAGAGGTTAATAGATGATAGGAAGGGATCAAACCAGTCGAAAGACTGACGATAGCAAAAAAAAGTAATGAAGGTTAAGATGATCATCCATAGTCATTAAATTGTAAGAGCAGAATTGAAAGATTACATACCAAATATAGCGCCACAAAGTGCGCGGAAAACTGATTGGTTGTGACAAGTGAACTTGCATACAGTCAGGCCGCATTTAGGCATAGACTATAGCCTAGGGGCCCGCACCACATGCAAAGCAATAATAAAATAAAAATAATAATCAATTACGTGCAAAGAAAGTAACCTGTTTCCGAAACGGTTTTAGCACCGAAAGTCCTGAAATTTCGTGAAAACCAAAAACAATGTTCGCGCAAGCGCAGTTAATTCCTTTGAAGTACGGCTGTACTGTAAAATAACATTTCAGTGCACCTATAGAAAAGTAACAATTTTGCGGCTCAACGATGAGGACTTGTAACATCAGATTGTACTATACTGTGGTAGGGGCGTATGAATATTAATTGAAGTCACTGTCGTCCACCTGCAATCAATATCTACTAAATTTCCCTGGCATTCATGTCTGGAAGGTTAGGTAAGAAAAATTCATTTTGTATACGATGTAAACAGCGAGTAGCGGTGGGAGGTCCAAGTTTTGTTTATAATTCAGTATTAATTTTATTTTATAATTCGTTTTTATTTAATTTGTTGTTTTAAGACATTTTTATTTCTTTTATCAGTTTATTTCTGCATTCAGGAAACTGGATCAGTTGGTGTGGCATGGAAAGGTTCTGATTAGTGGAGCGCTGTCAAAAATCAGTTTATTCGCTGACATGAGTATGTGAATAACCAATATTGTGATTTAATCTGTCTTTATTGCGTGCTTTGGTGTTCTTAATCATCTTTTATTGTATTTTTATCTTAATATGTAGACCTTCCCATTCAAGCTGTTATTAAAACTATTGAGTTTGTAATTCCGTGGGCTTTTGTTGAGAGTGTTTGGTTGCACGACACAACTACAATAGGCAGGATCTTATCCATCGATCATTAGTCGAAAAATTTAACATGCTAACCTCGTTCACTTTAGTCTCGAAAACTATACAGAAAACACGTTTCGAACTTTCGAGTTTTCAGTAAGTTATTCCAGCATATTTTTACTATTCTTACATTATCCAATATTTTGCATTAAAAAGTTTATTAATTTAATAATAAGTATTCAATTTTTCTTTATATATATATATATATATATATATATATATATATATATATATATATAAAAGGATCCGCATCACAGTTATGGTCTAGGGATCTACATATCATAAAGGACCCGCACCACAGGTGTAGCCTAGGGGCCTACAGATTCTAAATCCGGCCCTGTATACAGTGGCGTAGCAGTAGGGTAACAGAACGCCCAAAATGCCACGGACCCCCAGCTGAAGGGTGCCCCCAGCGCCAACTGGAAGGGGCCCTCGGCCTAAGACCCAAGAGATGCTGCCACACCTTGAAACAACTTCCATCCGCTGTCCGCCAGGGCTGGTAGAGGAGCTAAAAAAAAAAAAAGAGTGGTAGCCCATCGCTCATAAATGAGTGTCGGTTTGCCAACTGAGGCATGGCCCACATCTGATGAATTTGCTAAGGACCTCTACGATAGTTACGCCACTGCTTGCATAGTCAAATTTCGTGCGTTTAAGTTTACAATGGGGACGGTAACGTAACGGAACAGGTATGGCACATCTTTATCCACTTTAATAAAATGCGTTAAGCCTGCAGACTGCGCATCTAAAAAAGTCGGCAACCTTTGGTTAGTCTCGATAACGGCCGAAATATTAGTTACACTCTTTGCCACCAAAGCGCTGTTTGGCAATCAACAAAATTCAAATGAATAACTGTGTTTACTTTATTTGCGTTTATACTGTTAAAAGAAAATATAAATTTCAAATACATAAATTAATTTTATTTTATTTGCATTTACATTGTTAAAAGAAAGTGTAATTGCGATGCCAGCTAAAGGTAATTCTTTCTTGTGCAGTAGAGATAAAAATTAAAATGCGAGATTGAGATATAACAAAAAAATATATGACGTTCATTTAAATTAAATGTGTACACTGTAATCTTTGTAGCAGTTCCTGAAACTAAGTGACAACATAATCTAAGAATTTTTTGACAGAAGATAACAAACAGGAAAGTTTATTAAAATCAAGAAACGTATTCACGAAAAATATCAGTCAGCAAAATGAAAATAGTTCGTTATTGAAATTATTCTTTAATTAGAAACTTTTCATAACGACAAAAATTTCCGTCAAATAAAATCAAGTAGAGTTATTAAAAAACATCCTACACAAGCATTCAAAAAATCTAATCCGAAAAAGTTTACTTACATCACAAAAAATACGAATAAAAGATAATAATTAATCGTTATTAGTTTATCCTTAGAAACTTTTCCAGAACAAATTCCTACTGTCACAAACGTGATACCCGTTATTTTCGACGTGCGTTTAAACTAGTAATGAATAAACCGTATGATATTTGATAGTAATTGGTAATGCATATCAACACGCGGTAAACAGTCTGTCGAAAAGAGAGAGAGTCCAGACAATGTGCTAGCCGTGAGTTGAGCTTAAGTGCAGGTAGGCCCAGATTAGAGACAATACAATAGCTCGCCATTTCAAGGGGATTTTGCAGTTGAGTGAGGATATGCATGCGAGACTGTATGTTGCCTTGTTAGCGAAATATTCGCTACTATTGTAAGCCCGTGTTCTTATGTTGAGTACGATTGCAGGTCTATACTGATTATCGTTTTTAGGTTCAAATTCATGACAGTCCAAAATACTAACTTAAATTTTCATACTAAATTCAGCATTGCGTTAACCTCAAGTCAGATGTACAATATAAATGCCTAAGTGCCTAAAGATGGCCAAGCAGCGTGCAAATAGTGATTGAAAAATAACGACAACGGGAAGGACTTCATTTTTTTAAAAATTATTACTTAATCAGTATACAATGTTATGATCAAACAGAGGTTCCGTGTATGAAAATAGTAAATGCGCGCTGCTCGGTGATCATTAGTCCCGGGCCGGGATCTGATTACCGGTTCTCTCCCAGATCTGTGCCTATGCGTCTCTTCTGCTGCCAATCAGCTTACAACAGCTTTGATTTGCCGGGCATAGATCACATTAAATCATATTTAGCTTGTTTAGCATTGAATTTTTCAATTTGTTAACTCGCACTTCTTTGTCGTACTATTAAACAGATTTTTTTTTTTTTTTTTTTTTTTTACTGGGAAGAAATAAAAAGGAGGGTAAAAAACACAAGCTATTTCACAGTTATCATCACTAAATCTCTAAATTTCCACCCTTTACAAGAAACTGCAGTAGTTTGCTATATGAGGTGATATAACGAGAAAAGGTTGTTGTCTTGAAAAACTCTCTCTCCATAAAGGAAATATAATCCATGTAATTTTTCTCTTGCTGTTGGCAAATATACAGTACTGTGCATGGGCGTATCCAGCGACGGGCAGAGGGGGGCTGCTGCCCCCCCCCCCAGAAGAAAAATTAAGTTGCCTTCAATACGCTTCGACGTGTGAAGAACTAGTTCAGGAGCACTTTGGGAGAGATAGATTGTCTGGATTATGTCTGATGAGTGTGCATCGAAATTTCGTGAAAGAACACCATGAGATATTGACAAACAAAATTATTGAAATTGAAAATCCGACACAATTAAAGTTTACATAAAAAACTAACTGACTTACGATCTTAATTAACTACATAGTGGGTCCTTAGATTAAGTAGTTGGGTTACTATATTAATCAATGATAAAAATAGTTTCCTGAATAGGTTTTAGTTTGATTTTATAATGTCATGTTTCAGTCCCCCACCCCACTTCCTCGAAACCAAAATGAGTTGCCCCCCTAGTTCAAATCCTGCCCCCCTCTAGTTCTGATCCTGGATACGCCCTTGGTACTGTGTACCCCATCAACCATGTTACAGTTTGGTTTAATGTCTTACGGAGGCATCAAGTTCAGCGGTGGGAAAAATAATAACTAATGTTTATTCTAAAATTCAAATTAATGGTACAAAATAACCCACTTTTTAGTATCTCGGTAGAACCAGTACTACTATCTATAGACAAAGACAAAGCTATCAACGGTTTTCATTATGGCCATACGCAGATTAGGTTTTTATGTCACATCACAAGACGATATGAACAAAATCACAAATACGATAAAGCTTTTTCAAATAGCAACGAAGGCCAGTGTCAATGTTAACAAGTCTGTTCTTCTTCATATTGGTAGAGGACTAGTAGGACTAGAAAAAGATTATTTAGGCCATGAAGTAACCAGACATACTTCCCTAGGCATACAGCTCGAGGAAAACGTGTTAAAAATGTCGACAAATAATTGGAGGAACATCTTAAATAAAATCAGAGTACTTTTGCGAATACACAGTTTTAGGAATCTCAACATGGTACAAAAGTCAAGGATAATAACTACTAATGTCCTAGACAAAATGAGTTACTTAGCTCAGGTGTTACCAGCCCCCACACTATTGCCGAAAATCTGCAGAAAGCTTTATGTTGGTACGTGTGTCAAAACGATATTTTCAAACTATGACTCGCCCAAAACTGAAGGGAGGTTTGAATGTCAACGTGAAGGCTAGATGCAAGGCTCTGCTGATACATGCAATAGATAAACTGAAAAACTTTGATGAATCTAGTTTCACATCCACTGTGTTAAAACATTACAAACCATAAAGTACGGAAGCTCCAGTATACCTAGAACACATAGGGAGAAATTTACATCATTTCAAAGATTATTTCTTAGAAACAAATTACTTCCAGACGAGTTGTGATTTATCTCCGCCAAAGACCATAAAGGATATTTACAAGAGACTTGTGTCAAATGTCGGAAGAAATAATATTGAATTAAAATGCCCTAACACTAATTGACCTGTATGGCAAACAGTTTTTTGTAAACTCCTTCCATTTGAGGTAATGTCTTTTTGGTACAAAGTAATTAACGAATTGATACCAACAAATGATAAACTATTCCGAATACATCTCTCGATGACCGACAGATGTCACAGATGTGGTAAACAGACAGCCTTCAACACCGCTTTTCGTGTAGCGAAGCACAACTTATTTGGATATGGCTTAGATCAAAATTGGCAGAACTGGATGGTACTACAGTAGGTACAATCTCAATAGAGGAAATCCTCAGGCCGGATAAGGTTCGTCGACCAGCACAGAAACAAAATGCTCATTGAATCACAAATTATTATTTTAGTCCACGTTTTTTTTTCGTCGTAAAATTTGGCATATGGATTTAATTTAAAATGAAATGCTATGAAAAGCCAAATTAATAAAAGAGATCTGGCAATCATCTCTTCGAAGTTGCTTAACTATTATATAATGCTCATAACCTCGATTTTGTAGTAACATCTGCGACCGCAGTTAGTGTTAGTGCGCTTACCAAGGGCGGGCACGTGACGTCAGCATGAGCTCCAGCCGATAACTGTCGAGGTGAACGTGGAGTCAGAAAACGAAATTACATTAGTTTTACCAGAATTTTTTTCTCCGAATCCGGCGACGCTTCAGCACTTTTTCACCAGAATCCGAGGACGCTTTCCGCATTTGTCCTAATGATGCGGTGCACTTTTAAAAGTTATATGATTAAAGGTTGGGTTAGCTTAAAAGAAACATATTTATCAGTTATATATTTTGTATTTTAAAAGATATGGTACCTGATTTTACCTCCAACTTGTTGTCATTGGTATTAGAAGAATTAACCTTCTTGAGAAGATCTTGCCTGCCCGAAAATTCTTGGCACGTCGTGGGAAAGTTTGTTAATATAGTTAGCGTAGCTTGAACTATTTCTGTACTCATTCTGACGCTCTGTGATGTCCAGTGGCGGATACAGGGGGGGGGCTAGGGGGCTAAAGCCCCCCCCCCCCAAAAAAAGCACCAAGGTCACCCCCGACGACATGGATTTTGGAGATTTTTTTTCTCTCTCTACTGTTTGTATGAGGGCAGCAATCTGGAATAATGAGAGATTTCTGTCGGCACCCCCTCCTCGCCCGAGTCAAGCCCCCCCCCCTTCCAAACCAAAATCCTGGATCCGCCACTGGTGATGTCCCTATCATATTCATTGATGAGAAAACTGCCTCTACAGATGTGTTACTTCCAGGAAGACACAAAGACAGTTCTACTAACTTGCGAAACTGAACGTATGGGACCATTTTGTTAGAAAAATGTGGATAAACTTCATTCCATCTTGAGCAAACACCAACACTGGATTCATTTTATCCATCTACTTTATTTTTTGACACAAATTTCTTTAAAGAAGAAATTTCATTTATTTATTTCTTTAAACAAATGCATTAGCAAATCAGGGTTTTTAAAAAAGTATCGATAGATTCAAAATTAGTAAATATACGGGGACGAAATCTGTCCGGTGACAGAGAGCTGAATACGGGGACTGTCCCCGCCAAACGGGGACGTCTGGTAAGCCTAAATTAGATAGAGGACTGCATTTCCTAGCCCACGAAAAGTTTTTAACACGGATAATGGCAATAAATTGTAGAATCAAAGACTCGTGACGTTGAGATAAATTGTGGCTTCACACTGCAGGGAAATTAGTGTCTTGTTTCAAGGAACCATACTATCACGTGTGTATAAACAGCCAATGAAAAAGGCATGATTGATTGAAGAGAGTAGAAGATGTATAGCAAACAAGAATTCAGCCATAAGAGTTATTGATGATTATTGTTAATTTTTATTTACTTTCTCTGCAAATCATCGAGACGGGAAGTTTCGCTGTCGAGTGAATTGATGAAAAAGCGCATCGACCAAGCGGCGAAACGGAAGCCATAATTTACGTAATAATTAATAAAGAAAAATTCACCCGCCAGTGTGGCTGCGACCGTTAGGGCGTTACCACACAGGATCGGTAAGGTTTAATGGGACAGGTTCGACTCCTAATCCCCGCATACCGGCTGTACTGACTGTGGATTCTCGCAATCATCTAGGCCAGCGTTTCTCAAACTCTCTAACAAGAAGGCCAATTAAATGTCAAAATTAATTCTATGGGCCTAATGTTTTACCCACCCATCGAATTATCGGCACGTACCGCGGTCACTTAAGACCTAAACTTATAACACATTAATCAAACAGTCATTAACTTAATTCTTGAAGATACACTGTTCTCTTAGATGCCAGTATTTTATTGCAATAATACTGCAGTCATAAGAGGCGTGTGGAAAAAGAAATGGGACCGATTTAAAAAAGAAAAAGAAATACTATCCCCTTCAAAGTGGTTCCCTTAGGCAGCTATACAACGGTGGAGCCGTTGTTTCCACTCTTGGTAGAAGCGCTGGAAGGCTTCAACTGGAAAGGCTGTTAACTGGTCGGTTACAGTCTTTTGAATGTTCTCCACAGTACCAAAATGACGTATTTTTCAGACATGTTACAATTGCGGGAAAAGGTACAAGGACTTAAATCAGGTGAATTGGAGGGTTGAGGGGAAAAAAAGGAATGCGTTTCGGGGTCAAAAAATCACTGATGGAACAAGCCGTGTGACAGGGCATTGTCATGATGAAGCATCCACTTGTCTGCAATGTCTGGTCTCTCACGAATCACTGAGCATTTCAAAGACACCTTTGTAAAAACTTTGTTAAACGACGGTCTTCTCACAAGAGCCCTCACACGCTCAATGTTTACATCAGTTTTTGAATCTGAAAATCTCCCCGAGTGAGGTTGATCTTCAACGTGTTCTCGGCCTTCCAAAAATGATTTGTGCCAGCGGAAAATTTGTGCTCTTGATCAGTGGCGTAGCTAGGTCAACAAGGGCCCCGGTGCTAAAAATTTATTTTGGGCCCTCAGGCCAGATGGGCGACTTTTATTTTGCTTTGTGTTACTGGTAAGGGCCCCCTGAGCTGAGGATGGAGCCCTTGAGTTGCACTATGGGGCCTCCAGAGTATGCTTGGGGACCCCCTGAGTGTAGGGGCCCCGGTGCACTGCACCACCTAGCCCCATAGTAGCTACGCCCCTGCTCTTGATAAGCAATCTTTCCCATATGCCTGTATCAACTTTTCAAAGGTCGCACTCACGTATCCCCCAAGTTTAACACAAAACTTGATTGCACAACGTTGATCTAAAGTCCAATGCTCCATTTTCGTAACACATAGCAAAAACACAACTTCACTGATGGCGCTGTTAAAAACAATGTGTTGGCTGAATGGAGTTGAAACTCGGACTGAGTAAGTGGAAAAGATGAAGAAACAGGTCTAGCACAGACCGATAGATACAGCATTGCCAGATCACTCGCAGTGTTACCAGTGCAATTACTTTTCTCATATACACAGACGGAAAAAAAAATCCCAACACCAAGAAAAAATTATTGTAGAGTAATGAAATTTGGACAATGCATTTGTCAAGTTAACATGTTTAATTGATTAAATTTTCAAGATCACAGGTTAATTTAAGCTCAAGAAAATGCATTTCAAATGTGAAATACTGTTAAATTAATAGCCGGTGTAACCTCCAGAATTTTGAATGCAAGCCTGCAAACGTGAATGCATTGTGTCATACAGGTTTCGAATGTCACTTTGTGGTATGGAGTTCCATGCTTGTTGTACTTGTGCTGTCAATACTGGGACGGTCAGTGCTGGCTGTGGATGATGCTGGAGTTGTCGTCCAATGATATCCCATACGTGTTCAATTGGAGACAGATCTGGTGATCTCGCAGGCCAAGGTAACATGTCGACACTCTGTAGAGCACGTTGCGAGACAACAGCGGTATGAGGGCGAGCGTTATCCTGTTGAAAAACTCCCCCTTGAATGCTGTTCATGAATGGCAGCACTACAGGTTGAATTACCAGACTGACGTACAAATTTGCAGTCAGTGTGTTTGGTATAACCACAAGAGTGCTCCTGCTGTCATAGGAAATTGCTCCCCAGACCATGACTCCAGGTGTAGGTCCAGTGTGTCTAGGCCGCAGACAGTTTGGTTGCAGGCGTTCCCCTGGCCTCCTTCTGACCAACACTCGGCCATCACTGGCACCAAGGCAGAACCTGCTTTCATCAGAAAACACAACAGATCTCCACTCCGTCCTCCAATGAGCTCTGGCTTGACACCACTGGAGTCGCAAACGGCGATGGCTTGTAGTCAGTGGAATGCACGCTACAGGGCGCCTGGCTCGGAGCTGTCCTTGAAGTAACCGATTTCTAACAGTTCGTTGTGTCACTGTGGTACCAACTGCAGCTCGAATTTCTGCCGCAGACGCAGTACGATGCGCCACAGCTGTACGCCGAATACGGCGGTCTTCCCTCTCAGTAGTGCCACGTGGCCTCCCGGAACCCGGTCTTCTTGAGGCAGTACCATCCCTTGACCACTGCACCCAACAATCATGCACAGTGGATACATTCCGGCCAAGTCTTTCTGCAATATCGCGAAAAGAAAATCCACCTTCTCGTAGCCCTATTACACGACCTCGTTCAAACTCGGTGAGCTGTTGATAATGGCTTCTTCGTCTTCTTAAAGGCATTCTTGGCTAACATCAACTCACTATGTCAAATCTCAGCGGTAAATAACGTTCACAAACTTTACAGCGCGTATTTAAAGCAAACCTGATTTGCAAGCTCTGAGTAGCGCTACTAGCGCCACACTTATGCGCGAAGCGCGAAATTTGAATCGATGTCATCTTTCAGATGTATAAACACGCCTACCAAATTTCGTTTATCTAACACAAGTCTTTCTTGGTGTTGGGATTTTTTTTTCCGTCTGTGTACCTCGTATACTGAAAATACCAGATTTTTTCCTGGTTGTTAAAATATTCTTGTATAAAATATCTTAAGTCAAATTAGAATTATTTTTTTATATATATATTTTGCCTGCGGACTACCTGTCCCTTATTCGCGGACCACAAGTGATCCGTGGTGCCACAGATTTGGAAATACTGATCTAGGTGAATACTGGGACAGTCCTCAATCTCCACGTCATGAACTGCACATTTCACAAACAAAAAATTCGCTTATCATCTAGAACACAAGTTACATCTTTCACAGACAGGGCAACACAAACATTCCACCAATAGATTAAATGCTCCAGATCTCACAAATCCAGTTCTAAACCAGGAGTAGAGCACATGCTCTCCCATCACCATGATTCCATACTGGACACCTTGCGACCTGGTGTCCATGCATTTCGCCCAGCTTGGCCTACACTTATAGTTTAACATGGAATCCGAATCAAGGAATGTCTTGGCGGATCTCTTAAGATCAAACGCAGTTCTAAAAAAAATCCTGACTCGAAACCCTGAATTTTGAGAGCATGCAAATTGATGATGGACTTAGGTCGTCACAGAGTGGACTGAGTACTCTTTCGGTGCACCCAAGTTTTATATTAGTAGAACTGAAAAATCATTATGCTTGATGCAGGGTAGTGAAAATGAATCATTAGACACGGGCATTATAGTGCCATTACAGGGGCGAGATACATATTACCGACCGCTAATACAGCAGTGATGGAGATGGTTCATGGCATTCAGTCTGTATGCCGATTGCTGAGAAATCAAATTAGTAATATCAGAGATTTAACCCTCTATTCACTGCAAGGGAAATCTAAACAGTGCGTCCACCCAACTGTTCTCTGGAGATTAACATCATTTGATAGGAAGCTTCTTGTTCTGCTTATTTTGATTTAATGCTGTTTGTAAATGATTTGCTAGTTATTCTTGTTTGATTGCTACTTTTACTTCATGTCAAGAAATTGTATGCCAAATTGTTTTTGTTAATTTATTTGATTGATGACATGTTGAATAAATTTTAATAACATATAAATATCAGGTTAATAAAAAGTTTGTATATTTTTAAACTTAATTTTTGTCTATAATTTCATATAAAAGTAATATCATCCCACCTATGCCGAGTTACTAATTCATTTCATCAATCAACCAACTTATCAAAAAATATAAGTAAATAACTGATTACTGTTACTGAATTAGGACTTCATAGTATCAACCTTTTAAAATTTACTGTAGGTTTAATTCTGAAAGTCATAAACATCAGTTATTGACATTCTTAAGAACTTTTCATCTAGTTATTACTAGTAGTAAGATGAGTTAGGAGTATAGCTTCAATATAATATTAAATTTAAAAAATCAGTAGAGTACCTAGTATAATTTTGATTAGACTACTCTAGCAGTTAAATTTACAGGGTGTCCAAAAAAGGACTCCCTGATTTCAAAATTAAATATCTCGAAAACAAAGATCGATAGAGGAATGCAGTAAACGGTATGTTTATTGTGACAGCTGTAAGAAGTGTATACAGCAGTGTGAAATAATAGTTACAAAAGCTGCTAACAGATGACGCTGTACGCTCATATCAGCATACATAAGTGAAATAATCGTATGAAAACAATCTTTGCAAACAATCACATCACAATGTTTTCAAAATGTTCACCATTGGCACGTTTCAATGGTGGAACTGATCGCCCTGAGCTTCGGATCACTATTTAGGCATTACGTATGGCGATTACAGCACCATCTGTTAGCAGCTTTTGTAACTATTATTTCACACTGCTGTATACACTTCTTACAGCTGTCACAATAAACATACCGTTTACTGCATTCCTCTATCCATCTTTGTTTTCGAGATATTTAATTTTGAAATCAGGGAGTCCTTTTCTGGACACCCTGTAAGATATATAGAGTATGATTTTAATACTAAAAGTTCAGTTGGGAGATACTAGAAGTGTTTGGGAAAAATCATGTCTAGAAAGTGTAATGCCTGGCACAGGTTTGTGGTAAATGGTGTGGATTGCAGTAAAAATCTTTTTCACTGGATATGTAGTGAAGAGTAAAAAATAGCAACTAAATGAGGCTGTCACATGACTTCATCCATCTTGTTTTAGTGACAGGAAACTTTCAGAGCAAGCGAAAATGATCAGGGATTTTAGGAAAATTTTTAGGGCCCTCCATGCTCAGCCAAACATACAGAAAGAATAAATAGTGTTGAACTGTAAGTATTTCTCTCATTCTAGATACAGTGCGTGGATCAGACAATCGTTGCTAGTTGGCTTCACGAGTATTGGCACAAAAAAAACTGCAACTGGAACCTAGAAAGACTCTAGTTTGTGTAAATGGTAAAGTAATTGCTCACTGACATTTATTTGTTCATTTTATTTTATTTATGTTGCTTCTGATTTTATGATTGTCTGGTGTTAGCAGTGAATTCTGTGCATATATTCTGTATAGTATTGACATAGAGTGGAAAGAATAACGATCTAGTTTTATCACAAACTAGTTGTGCCCACGACTTCTTCAATACGGAGTTTGTCTCTTCGATTCACTCAAACTATTAAAGAAATGATGGCCAGGTAGGAAAAATCAGAACAACCGCTTCCTACGTTCTCTTCATTTCAGTTTGGTTTTAGGTTGGATGTAGACGTTTTAAACACATTTTTACATCATTTATTTCTATCACTCCTTGAAACTGCGACTACTTTGGAAGATTTTATGGTTGTGGATGATCCACAGAGAGACAAAATAAGGAAGATACCTTCCTGGAATACATGAGACACTCCAGCAGTTACTCAGACAGGAGAATCCTCTGTGAAACCCAAGAGTGATTGTGACCAGCCGTCGTGGATGTCTATCAGTTACCGCCCCCTGCCACATGTCTCGCCTCTCACATGATTAAGACTCGTGTCGAAATATTGTGCAATTTGTTTATGTTTTGTTTTTACATGTTCGTCTCGCCCTCCTGCTTTCATCTGTGGTGACAGGTATCTATTTATTTTTCCCTATCCTATCTTAAGATCTGTTGTATATGTCATATCTAAATTAATTTTGCTCCTCCCCACATTTGGTTCTACCATTTTCCTTATCTTTTCTTGTAGAACAAATTCATAAAGCACAAGACCTTGGGAGAGAAGTATAATACCTCTTGCAAATTGAGCATATTTTTCTGTCCCCTTTTTTGAATAATCAATACTTTTTACCATTCTGGTATTCTGTTCTCCTTCCATATTGCTCTCATTACTCTGTACATACAATGTATTCCCACTAGTCTCAGCGGTTTGATCATATCCACATTAAACTCGTCAATATCTGCCGAGTGACTACTATGAGGGTGGATCATACATAAACAGGAATTCATTTTTTTGTTTAAATATATATACATTTACACACCATAGGAAATGGACATACTATTTCTCAACATAATTTCCTGCTTTAGAAATACATTTTTTCCCACCTTATCAGAAACTTTTTGATGCCGTCATCATAAAAGAAAGGGGGTTGCGTCAGTAGTCAATTGCACACGAAGCCCTCCACTGTTATGTCATCTTGAAATCGTCAGCCTCCGTGTGTTTACTTCAGGGGTCCAAAGAGGTCAGGGCTGTAAGAAGGATGATCAAGTGATTTCCAGTTCATTTTCTCCAATTTTGCTTTAGTGAGAGCTGCAGAGTGTGGCTGAGCTTTATCATGGAGAAGAATCACACCTGTCTTTTATGGAGATAGTTTCATTCCTTCAACAGGTGTCTCTCGATTTTCTTGATTTACTTTGCCAGGCATAGATTGGCTTCACTATAGTCACCATATTTTTTTACTTTTCCCATTCTTAATTACCTGACTACAATTGATTTCTTGATATTTTCTTTATTTCATCAATGTATTTATTTTTATCTGATCCTGAGAGTTTTGGTAATTTTATGCTATGGATTCTATCAATTTTAATTTTCTTTGGTTTATTTTTCTTTATGTTAGCAACAAGTAGGTTATCGTCTATACGTGTGATCACTAGAAATGACCTTTAAATCTTGGATAAGGTCTCAAATCAGTTTGTCAAACTATATAGTATGTCATTGTGCCAACTGTTTCATCCCAACTATATTGCATTATTTTATGAGAGTCTCTCTTCTCAAACCAAATTATTTCATAGCAAAAACCAAAGTGGCTTTCACCTACATTTTGGTTTCCAAAAATATGAGGGACTAATACAGATCAAATAAATTCAGTTAAAAAATAAAAACTTATTAGTTGGGACTTAACTAAAAAATGATGGTTTTGTAATCTGTCCTTCCAGGCTATCTAAGAATTTTAACTTATTTTTATCTCAGCAACTGACCTGAGGAATGTGGAATTTTTCTCCATTCCAATTAAAAGACAGTCTGATTACTATGTATATAGATATTGTCATAAATTTGTTGAATGATGTATCAAGTTTATTATTGCTCATTTATCTGGTAGCCTATTTATATTATTGCAAATACGAAATTCTAAATGTAAGAATTCAGGATATGGAATGCAATAAAGCAATTCCAATTAAACATACATGCTTGAATTTATTTTTGAGAGAGACAGGTATGAAAGTAAAGCACTGAAGTAATGAACCAACTAATTATGGATATGATTTGGGGACAAAAATAAATACATAATGTCAAAAAATACACAAAACCCAAAATTTTGTATCTGTTGATTTATCAATAATATTAATTTTGAAAAAATTTACTCAATTTCATTACACATGTGTAATTTTTGTTTATAATACCTTTTTTTTACATACAGATTTTTATAGTGAGTAAAGTTCTAGCAACTCCTGCAAACATAAAAATACATCTTCTTGGAGCAGACTGAAAGAAGTTACACTTCACCCTCACATAAAATGTTCAAAATAAAGACATCTATTATCATAAGATGGAATTACAATAACTTATTCAAAGTCTAGCAACAGGTTTTATTGTCCTCAGCTGTTTTACTTATATTAACGGAATTCTAGGCACAACAAGATAACACAAGCTGTCGAGACCACAGGTTTTTCAGAAAAACACCATGCCTGACTGACGTAAGTCTACAAGCTGATAACAGTCACAGAAGTATTTTCTCTGTCCCACAATGAAACACATTAAGCCACAAAATCCAGTGGCCTGTTAAAACCACCTTTACGATTCATGTACTGACGATATTTGCGCTTCAGTATAACATGGACAGAACCAACATCATTGCCTGGAACCTTCTTTCCTTTTGTGGTGTCAAAAGTACAAAAACCCATGAGTTTCATCATTTCCTGTTCATCCGGACTCTTTCCCTCCAGGTCGGCTTCTGAAACATTCACAAAATTTAATTATAAATTTATGAAACTGTTTTGAAAATAATAATAATAAAAAAGAGCATATATGTTTTTGATCCAAGAAGATTTTTCCTTAAATTAACGCTTCAAAATTTAATAATCGACAATATTTATTCCTGAAACCCCCAAACTAGAATAGAAAATTTAAGCCCATCATTTATCAAAACTGAAAACAGACAGTGTGTGGAATTTTATTGTCTAATGATAACACATTTTTCAAATGATTTGTATATGTCTAAACGCCCATTCACACTTGCGGTCAGCTCAGCTCAGCTTTGCTCAGGTCAGCTCAGCTTAGATCACGATCCAGGATAGTATTCACACTAGTGGTCAGGTCAGATCAAGTCATAGACGAGGCATTTCCTTTCAGTTGCTCATTGTGAACAATGCCGTTCTCTTCGTTAACGCTAGTTAAAATCACAGTGATTTTGGATGACGAGGCTAACAATGAGTCAAGTTAAAATAGACAATGGTTCTGGGTGCACAAGATGCTAAAAACTCAGCTAGAAGGAGAATTTTCCACTTTGTACCATCTGTTGGCTGAAGATGATATAAAGTTTTAAAAATCTGTCTTACCTGAGAAGTGTTTTTGATTAAAGAGGATACCAAGTTTGGAAAGACAAAACACAATTCGAAAAACTAGCTGTTAAAATTACTGTTAACACATTTACCTTTATTTGTTATTATTTTTTATTGTTTATGAAGAAAATTTTTAAGAAATAAAGAATTTCACCTGGAAAAATTGCTTTATTATTGTTGTAAATGTACATACTTCATAGTTTATTTTTGATTACCTCATACGAGTTCTTTACAATCTCTATTCACAGCGAGGTTTTGTGCATAGAATCACAATACTATCACTAAAATTATATAACTCACTATAACCACGAACAGGCTCTATTAAACGTTCGTCACCCATTTTGATCTGATCTGACTGTTGTTGATCGGTGATTGAGCAATCTTCAGTTTGACCTGCCTTGCCCTAACCTGAACAGACTGCGTAGTGTGAATGCACCCATTGGATTACGTGTACAACGATTTTTGAACTGAGTTGACTGCTAGTGTGAATGGGCCTTAAATAGCCAATGACTACCATATACATACAGATTATTAAATATGACAATTGTGCAGAAGAGAAGAAACAAACAAACAATGAACAATTACTGTTCGCCTAAAAAAGGTAATTTTTCAGTACTAACAATCACATCTCAGAGGAAACTCACAAAGTATGTGATGTTAGAATAAAAGTTTTCAACTTTTAGAGGCAGAGAAGGAGGCATAGTACTTGCGACAATGTAGAGCTAAGAGTATCATCCTCATGGGCAGCAAAGGTACCTTGCATGCTGTGCCACCGACATGTCTTCATGCCCCTTTTGGTGGGGTGTGAATCCCATGTTCGGAAACTATAATCTGCGCACACCGACAGTGACAGTGACATTCAGATCAAACATTTGTGAAATATGAGGATGGGGTCTTTCCCATGGCGTACTCTTGAAAATATTCCATGGGTGTTCAGTTTAATAGTACCACCAAAACACAACTAGCAGTTGAAACTTTATTTTTTTTGACATAACTATTGTGAAGGATAAGCAGCATTCAGGAAACACAGATAGTCTTAGCTTCTTGAATGTCAAAATGGGTCCCCATCATTAAAATAAATACTGAAAATGGAATAGTTATAAAAATAAAATATAGTTAATTTTTTAAGACTTTTGGAAAACTTCTGACACATAACGAAAATCCCAAAAATATTGTTTGCAAAGGCCATCATTGTTTCCAAATTTTTTGTTGTTATAGGTATTCCCATAGAACTACACATGATATAAAGCCTCTCATCAAAATTCTGTCCAGGCTACCTACCCAACAAATGAGGTAGATTGCAGGCAAAGAAAGAAACAGTGCTAATACTAAGAGTACCATCGATTTTCATAGCATTACTGACTGGATAGAACAAATTGCACACCCAGAGGAATAGCTAATAGGCATTTGATAAAATATTTCCTGTTATGTATTTGACAAGTTGTTATTAATATAACAACTTCAATGTCCAGTAATGTTAAATATTATAGAAAATATCCAAAGAAATATGAAGCTTGGGCATTAAATAATAATCATTCAGTTCAATCTGCGATTTCTGAGAGTGTGTTGTAAACAGAACATCTAAAAGAGCAGTCCCTGTTTCTTGTTATTAATGAAACACTAATAAGAATTTCAGTATTACTTTGATAAGATTAATGCATATTTCTTATTAGTGAATAGCTAAGCTTCATGTCATAATCAATGCCGAAATGCTAGCTTCTCAGGAACTCCTCTAATTGATCATAATAGGAAGCTGATATGTGAGATGCTATACCTATCAGCTAAGTATCTGTAATATGCAGCATGAGATATTGTTACAAGTATTATTTTATTGTGAACTAAGGAAGTATCTCAACTATTTTAAATATAAGGAACACACTGGTTAAGATGGTGACAGAGATTCTGATCATCGAAATGTCATGCATAAACATCATGTTCACTATTTACCCAAGAAAGTCATAATCCTTCTATAGAAAACAATATCTACAGTAAATTGGTGTAAAGAAAATTTAGCTTGAAAGATGTCATTTCTGATAAAGATGAGACTAAGCAAAAATCCACAAAAATTTCAGATTGACATGGAAGTAAGAGCATAGTGTGATCTAATTACAATTTATTTCTAAATACATATAACTGGATAATGGTAACGATGAAATGTCACTAAGCACTTATTCTGAATAGACATAAGAAAGGTATCTACTGTAAAAAAAAAAGTGCATCTGGACTGTGGAAAACTAACCATATCAGAATAAATTTCATGGCTTTGTACAAAAATACCAAACATTTTTAATATTAATCTCCTGAAATGCGAAGAACCAGCTCACCACAGTCGGGACAAAATTGGAGACAAAACCTTATCAGATTAAAAAAAAATCATCATCGCGTATCGCTGAGCGTACTGACCTGTAATAGGTGGCCTCTCTGCTAGTTGTGGTTTGTTCTTACTGTTCCTATCTCGAGAACGAGATCTTGAACGTGAGAAGGAGCGGCGATGACGATGGTCATGATCAGGTGATCTGGCAACAAAATATATCAGTGATACAAAATGCTTATTACTTCACATTATATATGAACTGAAACAGAATGAAGAGCATTTTGCCGTCACTTGTTTGTGTTGGAAGTTTCAAACAAAAAGAAATAATGATAGAATTGGCTTGTGGTAACTTAATATGCATAGTTAAGAAATGATTCTTACAGTTGTCTAAGTATAAAAACTTCAGCATGATTTGTTTCATGGATAAATAAAGAAACATGAAGTGTGCAGGTGATGAAATATTTTAAACATCGAGCATTGAGAGAATCTTTCAGCAGGTGAAGAAAAGGAAAAGGCAGTTGAGACACAATACTTGTAAACTAGTTGGTTGCCTCAGAAAAAAGAAAAATTGGTAGCATGGTCTTTTTAAGAAAAGAGAAATAATGCCATAATTTAACAGATTAGTAAGCAAATTAAATTAATGCAGTCTTAGAATAGGTATAACTTCAAGTTGACTATTGGAATTACTTCATAGGTTATAGATTATAAATTCCATCACAGACTTACTTCAAACACTTCTAAATTGAACAGTTGGTGGAATAACAGGTCCATGATGAGAGCCAATAGGCTTTCAGACCTAACTTAGTTGATACCGTTACTTACAAACTTCATAACAACTAAACTTGTATTGATAACTACACTGGTCATGCACCAAGCTAAAAGCAAACCATTCTAAAAGCATCAGAAACTTAACAAAATAACATTATTAATTTGTTACCTAACAATATATTAATTGTTGATATTAGTTTGAAATGTACCAACCTCAGAAAGGTAATTACTGAAATTATTCCAGATTTGTTAAAAGTATTTTTAATTAAATAAATAATTTAAATGTACCAAAATCGGGCCTGTCCTACTAATGTTCCATAAACATTGTTAATCAAATTTTAATTTAGGAAGAATAATAATGGCTCTGTTGTATTATATATTGATATTATTTTATAATTTGATTAAGAAATTAGACAAAACCTACTAAACAAACCCAGGAACAGTTGTTTAGAATTCGTCCTTGAACAATGTTTGAGGTATATTTAACTAGAATGTTTTAATAGTAAGTAATAATTACAAAATCTCACCTAAAAATGTTACATAGGCAAATCAATAAAATTAAAATATAATAGTGCAGAAAATTAACTAATTTAAAACATACACTGAAGAGCCAAAGAAACTGGTACAGGCATACATATGCAAACAGAGATATGTAAACACTCAGAGTACAGCGCTGTGGTCAACAACGCCTATACAACAGGTGTCTGGCGCAGGTGTTAGATCAGTTACAACTGCTACAAAGGTAGGTCATCACTAGAGACCGGATTATATGCATTTGCATGTTTGCATATGCATTGGCATATTAAGCCCATTTTCACTGGTTATTGCAGATTTTACTCAAAACCTAGTGATAATGCATATTTTCGATATATTTACCTTTTTTCGGTAGTGTACCTAGGAAACAAATAAAATCTTACATTGCAGCTGGCAAAACATAATAGCAGCATGGTTCTTAGCAGTCATGCGTCTATCGTTATGATAGATAATACTATTATGCGGCCAAGTAAAACAGTCTCAGGAGAGATAAAGACATACTAAACAGTTCTGCGTCGAGCTCGCCTATTGCAGCACTCTTCCTACAGGACAAATTACGCATGCTATTGTTCGCGGGCTCATTTCATGTTTAATCTTTATTTATTTGTAAAAAGTTTAATATATAATTATACCATGCATCCCAAAAAAAGTGGTCTTTCCGTGGATAGTGACTACTCTGGAACTTTTACATACGACAGAAATGTTTTATACTGTCGAATTGGCGAGAAAAATATTTCGTGGACAAAAAAGTTTCAAATAGACCAGCATGTCAAGACAAATCTTGCAAAAGAAAGGACTATGACAACTTAACAGCGGCAAGTAGCAATAGCAGTAAAGGCAAAAAACACAAACATGGATCTATGTGAAACATTGCTTGCAAGTAATATTCATCTTCACAAACTTACAAATCCTGCCTTCAAAGATTTTCTGAAAAAATATGGCTTGAATCAAAATAAAACACATGAATAAATATTTTGTAAAATTTACATACCAACAATCCATTAATTGCTTGAGGTGAAATAGAAGGAGTTATTTATTTATTTACTAGCTGGTGCCCACGACTTCATTCGTGTTTGTAAAGAATTTGGATTGACAGCTACCGGCATCTAACCACAATACTGCACGATGGGAGACTCTATGCTATTACCACAAACACCAGCCATCTGCGCTATGTAGTTCAGGCAGCAAAGTAAAAAATACAGACACACATGTCTTTGGTAGAAATAGGAAAATATCCTGCATCATATCTCCCACACTACCACAGTTACCGAAATTCCGCCAACATTGTGATCGACAGGTGAATCTGTGCTACTACCACACACAAACACCAGTGATCTGCGCTAGATAGTTTTGGATGAAAAGTGATACACCATGACACATACGTTTTTGGTAGAAATATGAAAGCCAATTTCGGCCAATTTCAACCATGATATCTCCCACACCCCCATAGTTACTGACATCTAACCACCATAGTACACAATAGGAGACACGATACCACTTCCACGCACAAACACCATTGATGTATGCTATGTAGTTGTGACAGCAGAGTGACATATACGGAGACACATGTCTTTGGTCAAAATATTAAAATGCCCTGCCTCGACCACTTTTAACCATCCTATCTCCCACATCCCCACAGCTATCGAATTTCGGCCAAGGTTGTGCACGACAGGAAACTCCATGCTACTTTCACACAAAGACCTGTGATCTGTGCTAGGTAGTGGTGGCTGAAAAGTGAAATATAGGAAAACACTCATCTATTTTTATATATAGCACACATTTTTACAGCCAAGTATTTGGAAACTAAAATAGGCCTTAATTTAACAGTTTTACATCTGATACTCCAACACATAATTTCACAATGAATAATTTCAATTTTTGTTATGTATAGTTTTGGCAATATCTGTACATTCTTTGCTTGTACTCACGGTACATACGATTGTTTCACTGTTAACATATATTATAGGTTTCTAAACTTGCCACATTTCACAACAGTCCATTGTTATAATTGATTTGTTACGGTTTTATAATTTTATAGTGTTTGCACTTTATAGTTAGAATTTTTAATATTTCTCCATGACACTTTATACTTCTACCACTGCTACAATTACTAAACTACAAGTATTTAATAATACTACTAATACAAATCTACAATCTAAGAAAACATTTTCCAGTATTAGTATCAGAGTGGTAATCCGAATTCAAGATCTCCCTTAATAGCGCACACTTTCAGTCTCTCTGGCAGCAAAAGTGACTGAGAAGGCCGCCCATCGGGAGCCTGGCCACCTCCAACACTGTGAGAACTAATTTTTCAATAATATATATATATATATATATATATATATATAATTACAGAAGTAAGGAGTCTTTAATATCAGGCTAATAGTTTGTTCGTTTTCACACGTGAACAGTAAGTTTGACATCTACTGCCGGGATTTGTTATTTTAAATTTAGTGTAGGTTTGAACAAATTCCCATTTTAGATAATTGGCTACATAATTTAAGAACTATTACTTATTACTAACTATTAATAGTTTTTACTTATTTTCTGTCCATAAATCTACCTAGGCCAGAATATGCAGCTGCGGCTCGAGACTGCAACTATTATCTATTATTTGTTTATTGCAATGTCAGACCACATTTTGTGTGTCCGACTATATTTTATGCAAGCATTAGTTACAAACTTATACATATACTACATATTTTTATAAATGTTGGTTTAAGCAAGTCCTTTTTGTAGATAGAATATCCTTGGTACCATATTTGTTTCCATTTTTTAATAAGAGCAATTTCAACGATGGACACAGTGGTGTTACTTCGAAATGGTCCATATAAAGCCTTTTATACAGTTCAAACACTTCCTCTCTGCAGACCAGCTGGTTGTGTCATCAGCACGATATTTGACTCGCTGATCGAGCACTTCAGACACAGCATCGCTTGTAGCTTTTAATATTTCACCATGTCACTGTGCCCTCATAGTAGGCTTGACTTGGCGTTCCTCTTGTTGTCACTAAACTTTGCATGAATCTCTCCTTTGTAATTTAGATACGTTTTGTGTCACCTCGCCTAGTTTGCACCATCATTGCTCATTTTTTTAGTATATCTTCTGTTTTCATGTACCTTAATTGATGAAATCCTTCATTTCCGGCTTCTGCCATTTGGGTGCAATTCAGATGATGTGTTCGGGTGTACCCTCTTCCCCTCACTCACACAAGCTAGTGTCTTTTAATGCTCTTTTATGTAGTAGGCTGGGATATGGCCCATGTCCAGCAATATAATGAATAAGTCCAGTTGATGGATGTAGGTGATAAAGGTTTAATGTTTCTCAAATTGGTGGCCAAATACTGTAGGTTCTCCTGCCAGTCGTACTACACGACCACTGTTCTTGCCATTCTTCTATCAAAACTGTTTATATCTCCTGTGCTTCTGTACCGGTCTTCCTAAAATTTGTTTACTTTTTCCGAGTCACCGGTCGTAACCAATAGTGGCCCCTCTCTTCTAACTTCTAGGTCAGTGGCCAAACGCCCAACGCAACCAGCAGTGAGTCGTCGCTGTTGTGCTATATGCACCACTTAATCTTATCAGTATGCTTCTTTGTACGCTCTTAGTGCCTGGCAGGTTTAACTTGTCGTAACTTATGTGCCCAACTGCTAGCAGCATATCCCACAATCGAGGATAATATACTGTCGTGATACCTCCTTATTATGGACGTTGGAAGATGAAATCTTCTTTGCCCAATACTGATCAGTTTGTTCATCACTATTTTGGCACGACTGCACACCTCCGTTATATGGTCAGTAAAATTTAGTCGCTCGTCTAGCGTGACTCCCAGGTATTTACAAGTTCTAACTTTTTTATGGAGATCGTTAACTTTTATTATTGGATTTCGCTTGGGGCGGCACTGAGAACCATGAATTGAGTCTTTGTGGTGCAAGGGTTTTTCACTTTGGAGCACCAGTTTTGTAAATGTCTTAATGCCATTCTGCTTCTAGTCTCTACTTCGTCCCTTGTTCCCTTGTATCAGCAGTAGGTCATCCGCGAAGGCAACAAGCCCAGGAGTCCTTCTTGCCCAATCATGCTTTCTATGGCCATTTCGAATGTTACGTCCCAGAACACTGGTCCACACACCGATCCTTGCGGACAGCCTTTGTTAATTTTTTCTCTATAGCCACTCGTGGACATCTCAGCTTTGGCAAATCGGTTTTTACAGTAGTCGCGTAACGTTCCGTAGAGGTTGCTAGGAATTCCGATTTCTCGTAGGCGGCTAAAAAGTATCGGCACAACGGCAAGTCACAGTCATCCTGCGTCATGTGTTATCTCTCACATGACAGTATCATGGTGCCATTTTTCAACAGGACAATGCTTGTTCATACACAGCATGTTTTTCTACGAACTGTATGCATAATAATGAGGCACTCCCTTGACTAGCATCAATCATCCCCAGACCTGTCCCTAATAGAACATGTTGCACCAGCTCAGACATCAACTCCGTCCTAGTGCCAGTATCCAGAATACTCTAGGACCAGCTATAACAATTGAGTGCAAGCGTACCTCAGGAGAAGAAACAATGACTATGACAGCCTTCGCAACTGAATCAATGTATCATCTAGCCAAGAGCAAAGGGCAATGTCATAATAAGTGGGTTCAAACAGCCAAGTTTTTTTTTTTTAAATTTCGCTTGATTTTGTAATCACTGAAATGACATCACACATCCTCTCAACCTGTGAAGTTTCATTTTGTTTCATGCTCCCCTACTGGGTGCTTCCCTTTGTTAGGCAGTGTATATTTAGAGTTTTCATAACAATAACTTTAAAAAAATCAAACAATTTATATAAAAATACCAAAAATTTATTGCTTATCTAGGATTTAATTTTACTTACAACTGTAGTTAACCAGAATTTTAAAATTAGTCAAGATGACTATCTAGCTTTTTTGGCTTTCAGTAAGTTTATCTACCATTTTTATTACTTTATTTGCAAACCACTTGTAGTATCTATATTTCTTAAGAGTTTCAGCTAACCAAACTTCTGATTCGATTAATTTCATAGCTGAATTACACTTTTATTTGACAATTGCCTCAAAATATTTGTTTGAAACTTGCCCTTTAATATAACTTCATTATGCCTTTATTGTATATAGGCCTCACTACTAACCCACTTGCCATCAGAATGAACGGCCACAGGCAGACAGTGAATGCTAGTAATGAAGTCCATCTGGTGGCAAAACATGCCAGTTTACATAATCTCAAAAATTTCAACAAATGTCTCTCAGTTAAGGTGATCAGAGTTTTCCCTGAACCCACAACCTCCACTGAATTGCATAGATGGGAAATAGCCTACCAGAATATCCTTGACACCAGACATCCCCCTGGCCTCTATCTCCAATAAGTCCCTCCCACTAGAGCCAGCAATTATCACTACCATTTATACTGCTTATATTTTATTTTTCCTTCTTTAAGTGTTTCAAAATTTGTTTTATAATATTTATATCTTCACTCAGTAATTAGGTTTATTTGTTCTCCCAGATAATATACCTTCAGCATTATTGAATACTGTGTGAAAACAATTAACAGTAAACATTATGCAGTTAACTTCTCGAAAAGAATAATTAATAATATACAATGCTGAGTAAAACTTTGTAAATGAAAATAGAATGGCAGAATACCATACTCTAACATCGTTACTGTTTAAAATTAAGATCTGGAATGCTTTCTTCCTTTGATTATAGAATAACTTAAATCCCTAGTGAACTTTGAACTTGCACCCCCTCCCCCCCCCACCTATACCTCTAACTATGCCAACAATGCTGTGCAATCTCCATTCACTACATGGCCGTCAGTGTGTGTCTGACTCCATCTCGTGTCTCACTTCCGGCAAGAATAAGGCTAGCTGCCGAAATATTGCGCCTCTTGTGTGTTTTTTTATGTTCGTAATTCCCAGCCGCAATCATCTGTGGTAAGTGTTGCGTCTTATTTCCCTAACCTTCCTTTGTTTCATCTTCTTTATTCATATTTTCTGACCCATAAAACATCATATTAGATTTGTATTATAAAGATTTCCACATTTTGTTCATAAAAAGTTGAATCACTTTCTTAAGAAAAAAATTACATAAAAATTATTATGTCGAACACTCATAATTTTGCTTTGAATAATTGTTTTTTGTTCACAAGAACTTTTAATCTATTCATTTTTGACATAATACTTGACAATCTAGGCTTCCCACGCAAGACTTTTGCATGTAGTCGCTGAATTTTCACTTCATACGTATTGGGGAGGGAGGGGGGGGGGGGAGTCAAGGCTGGTATGGTCTCAAGGATCTCAGCTTATGCCAGATGAGGTGAGACAATAAAACCTTGAGAAATGCCTCTGCAATTTATCTTAGCAGCTCTGCCAGCAAACCCTACTCCCACATCCACTAAGGCGAAAGCCGCGTGGCCCCTGGACAATGCACTCTTTCAAGTGTAGCTAACGGGAGAGGATGGAAGGCAAGCCCCCGGCGCCTTAAAACTGGGGGCACTCTGGTTAAGGGAAGGAAAACCCTGAAATAAAACCCTAGTCCTCCAGGATGGGGGTTGTGTGAAGGGCTGGTAACCCATCCACATAAAACATATATTACTCATAAACCTCAAAGTAAGGAAAGCCGGATGGATCTTACAAGGACAACAAAGGCAAGATCAAAGGACAAATCATTTGGGATCAAAGATAAATTGAAAATAGGAACGGGGAATGTGAGATATATAAATAATAAAGAATACAATCTGGACAGGGAGTTAAACAGAAAAGGGATCAATGTTGCTGTAATTACAGAAACAAAAATGAAATTGAAGGGAACAGAAGAAATAGATAAATATACAATGATCTACAGTGGAGTGGTACGAGAGAAAAGAGCTGCAACAGGAGTGGCAATATTAGTGGATAGGAAATGGAAAAATAAAATTGTCAGTTACACTATGATAAGTGAAAAGATTCTGACTAAGATTGAAAGTCCAACAAATAATGATATCAATAAAGAATGGGAAACTATAGCTTCATCATCTTTGAAAGCAGCATATGGAGCCATTGGCAAGAAAAAGAAATTCAGAGGGGAAACTGGACTTACAATGTGGAACAAAGAAATTGCAGAAGCCGTCAAACAAAAGCAAAAGTATTATCTAAAAATGATACAGGATCAAACCCTAGAAAATGAAAATGAATATAAAAGAAGAAATATTGTTAAGACAATAACAAAGAAGTTGAAGCAAGAGTTATGGGGCAGATTAATCAGTTCAAGAAGATAATGTCCATGGTAGACAAGAGATGGCTTATAAACTTATGAAACATCTTAACAAAGATGAAAAATAAAGTGCTAACATAAATGTAATTGAAGAAGAGTCACGGATAAAGCATTACAAAAAATTATGGTACAATAGTAATTATAAAGAGGAAGAAAAGAAAATATGAATTTACCATGTGGATACTACAGAAATTGATCTTACAGACATAGAGGAGGTTGATGCAGCACTAAAATCACTTAAAATAGGAAAGCTCCTGGACTAGATACAATTAACTTAGAAATGATTAAATATGGGTAAATGATTTGAAATTTAGATATTTACACTTAACATGTGTTGGAAAACGAGAATCATCCCAGAAGAATGAAGGAAGGCCGAAGTTATTTCACTGTTTAAGAAAGGAGATAGGAATTCATGTGATAACTGTAGAGGAATTAGTTTATTAAATAAGGGCTACAAAATATATGCAAAAATAATAAATAACAGGCTCAAAGTATTAGCAGATGCTTGATCAGAAGAACAATGTGGGTTTAGAAAAGGAAGATCCTGCATAGATAATATATTTTGCTTTAAACAACTACTGGAAAAGAGAAGAGAATTTAATTTAATAAATTATGAAAAGGCATTCGATAAAGTAAATAGACAAAAACTATGGGAAATAATGCAAAGAAATGGATACCCAGAACATCTGTTACAAGTTATTCAAGATGTATATAGAAGGACATAAATGGTTTTACACCTAGGTAATAAACTTACAGAAAAAATAGCGATTAACCAAGGAGTGTGGCAAGGTTGTAGCCTGTCTCCAACACTCTTCAATATATATATATGACTAAGTTAGGAAATTGAAAGAAAATGCCCATCCGGGTATAAAATAAGCAACAAAACCTATATAAACACTATGTTGTTTGCAGGTGACCAATTTATCCGCCAGGAAAATGAAGGTGGACTTCAAAAAGCAATTCATATACTAAACATTATCAGCAAAGATTACAATCTCGTGCAAAAACAAAAGTTATGGCATGGCACGGGAAATATCCCATCAGAGATAAAATAGTGGTATACAATCAACCAATAGAACAAGTCTCCAGCTTTATTTATCTCGGCTGTGAAATAGCTTTTAATGAGTATAACGAGGTGAAGAAGAAACTTGCCGATTTCAGTATATGTGCGGAACAATTCTATGAACACTGAAAGGTAAAGCACGAGAGGAGACGCAACGCAAGTTTTATAAAACAATGGCAGTACCGACTGCTATATGGCAGTGAAACATGGGTAAACAAAACACAATACAAAAGCAAAATTCAATCATCTGAAATGAAGTTTTTAAGGTCAGTGACCTAAATGATAGGAGGAGGAATGAAGAAATAAGGGAACAACTGAATATCTCCCCCTAAATAACAGAATTACCCAAAAAAGTGATAACTGGAAGAACCACATCCTACAGATGGGAAATGATAGATTTCCTAACTTGCCCTGGAGTACCATCCCACAGGCAGAAGGGACATTGGAAGACCTAGGAAGAGATGGTCGGAAGAATGAGGTCGGAACAGGCTTTTGGCCTATCCATGAAGAGAAATAAGTAGGAAAGTACTTATTGGGAATGGTCCATGTTGTATTCTGTACAATAGAATGATGCTGGCACATCTACTTGCATTTCGCACAGGTTGATCCCGACATTTTTTCTTCATATACTGGTTAGCTAGGTCCCACAATCTTACAATACCTGTCCATACCTGAATTCTCTCTTCTTTCTGTTTGTGATTTCAGAGCTTGGTGCAGAATTTCTTTACTGTTTCTAATCACATAACATGTAAACAATGTCTCAGTATCAGTCACCATGGAGCAATTGCATCATTGATTTGTTGCTCTGTAAGGTGTTAATTGATTAAGTCTTGGTGTGAGGCAGCTAACTATTCTTCTTACAATTTTGAATTTATACACTGTAGCCTCTGCCTTCTGTATGTAACACCATGGTTGCGCAGTAATATCACTGGACAATCAGTCGTACTCAAACCATGGAGTGTCACAGATGTTTTTACGTACGGAACATGGCCGGAGGCCAATATGGTCCACATGTGTTTCAAATTGTGTGGAGTATAGCTATTAACATGTATCAGGTTGTTACAAGTGATGGAAGAGTGTTGTTAACTACAGTTGGACAGTGAAAGTAAATGAATATTTGAGTTATGCAATACAGATCAAAAACAGTGGACGGCAAATTACGAGGCGTGTTTTTTAAGTAAGGTCCGTTTGAACATAAAAACACAACTAAAGGTTATTTCAAAAAAGTAAAATTATTTTCAGAAAGTACATACTTTACTCTATTTTTCGACATAGTTGCGACGTTTGTTCAAACACTTATCATACCTCTCAACCAATTTTAAAATACCCTCTTCATATAAACTTGCCGCCTGCTCCGATAACCAAGAGCTCACTGCCGTTTTCACGTCGTCGTCATCATTGTAACGGTTGCCACTGAGGTGTTGTTCGAGGTGGAGGAACAGATGGTAATCGCTTGGCGCAACATCAGGACTGTAGGGTGGGTAGTCTAAAACTTCCCAACCAAAACTGTCAAAACAAATCGCAGGTGTGACCTGCAGTGTGAGGTCTTGCATTGTCATGGAGAAGGACAATTCCCTTTGTCAGCATGCCGCGTCTTTTGTTTTGAATCACTCTGCGTCGCTTTCTCAGGGTTTGGCAGTATGCTTCTGCATTGATAGTGGTTCCTCGTTGCACGAAGTTGACCAACAAAACACCATGCCTATCCCAAAACACCGACTCTATGATTTTGCGCTGGGACCGAGTCTGTTTGGCCTTCACCTTTACAGGCGAGTGTGTGTGTGTCTCCATTCCATGCTCTGTTGCTTCGATTCGGGCGTGATATGCGAAACCCATGTTTCGTCTCCGGTTACGATCTGACTCAAGAAGCCGCCACCTTCTTCGTGATTATGAGTCAAGAACTTCATCGCATACTCAAATCTTTGGTTTTTGTGGTCCTCTGTTAGGAGTTTCGGGACCCAACGGGAGCACAGTTTCCTAAACTTTAGGTGTTCAGAAACAATTTTGTAAAGCACTGATCTCGACACGTCAGGAAATTCGTTTGAGAAACCTGTTATTGTGAAGCGCCTTTTCTCCCGAATCCTCGCTTCAACAGAAGCCACCAAATCGTTTGTAATCGAAGAAGGGCGACCGGAGCGGTCCTCATCATGGACGTTGTCACTTCCATCTTTGAATTCTCGTACCCACTTACGCACTTTTCTTTCACTCATAACAGTATCACCGAACACTCCGCAAATCTGTCGATGAATTTCTGCAGCAGACAGGTTCCTTGCTGACAAAAACCTTATCACTGTGCGAACCTCACACGCGGCGGGCGAGTTGATAGTCTTAAACATTATGAAAGCTCAGAACAGAACCGTACAGATTAGCTACAGAGCTGAAACTGAGCACAGTTGTTCCCGAGGCATGCCCGTACAGGACGCCTGCGCTCGTTGCGGTATGTGCGCCACCTACTAGTGTCTACAACAAAACGGACCTTACTTAAAAACACGCCTCGTATTGTGATGAATGATTATGCAGGATGTGAACTTAATATTAATTCTGCCCTAAAGAATCTGCACCCAAGAAGAATTTTTGTCAAACTGGTAACCCCTGGCAACTGCAGCATATGCGAACAAATTTAGAACTGTTGAAATTAATCAGGAGAACTGTGGACAGGACTGAAATCATTATATTATAATTATTCAAGCAAGATCATTACAGCTTGCTGCAAATTCTCTCTTGAAATCTTGTTGTTTTGTGTTAACTGGAAAGACACGATCCTTCCTCAAAAATTTTATATCCCAGATGCAGATTTACTTAAACTTTAAATGAGGACATAAATTGTAGTGGCATAAATGAATTAATGGTCAGACAATTAGAGCCAATAGGCTCACAGATATAACTTGCATAACCACTAAATGTGTGCCGACAACTAAACAGTTTGTACGCAAAGTGATGACCTATGAAACATGGAGAACATTGCAGAAGCACAAGTGAGAACTTGACAACTGGAATGCAGAATCTAAACAATCCAGCAATGTTACTTTCTTACATATATTGCAAATACTCAATGACAGTGTGCCAAAATGAATGATGAATACAGAAATTATTTATGACTTGTTAAAAGTTTTTTTAATGAAATAAAAAACTGAAATGTACCACACTAACAAGAAATAAGATCTCGTTATTGTCGTTCCCTAAATACCGTTAATTTATTTTTGGAAAGCCGAAAATAGTTCTCTGACATCACATAATAGACCATATCTCTGTCTCTACCCTTATTGTTACTGTATTGTACAAAATTATTTACAAGTTTTTATTATTATTATTAATTTTAACTGTGGTGGATTGATACCAGACCATACCCAAAATGGTTTACGCAACTAGCACATTCCATTCTTCTGTCCCATAAAATAGAATAATACTGGCTATAAGCAAAGAAAATTACAGCTGCAACTGTGCATAAAACTGAAAAGGTGACATTACTTTTTAAAGAAAAGAAAAAAAAAATCAACACATATTTAAGGTAATGGCTACTGTTAAGGAAAATGGAGATTACTATTTTTTGAGGTAACACACTAGTAATGAAATGAGTTAATTGTCTAGTGGAATCACAATTTCGCTATCTAGACTACCATAAAGGTGGTGAAAAGATCATTATATGCCACAAAAAGTACAAATTAGAGATTGGAAAAGACTGGAAATTGGGATAAGGAATGAGAAGGAATTCAGTTCTGACCTCTTGAAGGAACCATTCCAGTGTTCATATGGAATGATTTCGGAAACTCAAAATCTGGATGGCCGGACAAGAATTGAAATCCATGCCTTTTCTAACACGAGGCCCAAGTATTACCACTCGTGCACCATGCTGGGCAAGAATAAGTAATTTTTTCAGCAACAAGGCATTTGCACCATTTAAACATTGTCTTGTATTGATGAAGATCTACCTGAAAATTTTACTTTTTGTATCTCTCTGTGATCACACCAACAGTTATAGCAAGTGACATCTTCCTTCCGTGTCACTAAAATGACTACGCTGCCAGCACCCTTTCTATCCAATGTAACACACTATTGAAGAAATTACAAACAGCTATTGTTTCTCATCACCTATATGACTGTGTATGAATAGACATTGTATCATTCATAAAAATACAGATGTCTCCCTATTGCAAATTTATCAATTCTCAGGTAAGTGCACACCTTATAAGTGGAAATCCAAGAAACCAAACCCTGGCAGTCCAGAACTATAGCCACATGAGCAGCTGCTATTTCATTTCTTCTTATGAGAACTACTTTGCAAGTTCATTTACAGAACAAGAATTACTGTGTTCTTCCAAAACACATTCTTCCCCAGCTGTTCGCAGGAAAAACTGAAACAGATTAAAATAATGAATCAAATCAAACAGTGTACTTCACACTTGTGCTATATTAGTCGAAACTTAAGCCGCTGGGTATTTTAAAACATGTCTGGTTTATACAAGAAAATTTACGTTTGAAAACCTATGAACACCAACTATGATAACTGATAGTATTTGTAGACCTAGTCAAGGTGTGCAGTTGTCTGAAGCTAGAAGTTGAGAAATAGAAATGGAATTATTTCAATACAAGACCCGTAATATGTCTGAATAGTAATTGCTTTGGTAGTACATAAGCCAAAACTGAAAACAATATATAGAGGTTTAGCATAGCCGAATCAGAATTACACAAATAGTTAAGTCTTTTGGAGACAGAGAAAACTGACAAAACATATAAAATTTATTGAAGCATTCCTGGAGTTTATAAGAATTAAAGGCATAAATTGCAAACAAAAATTTTTTGTAAAAGAACATTTGACTGAACAGTCTGAAAGTTTAAATATTACCAATACATTAAGAATGGCCCAAATGAGACAACAAAATATGGATTTTAAAAATACAGTACCAATGCTTTTAGGGACACTATTAACATAAATATGCAATTTCAGTTGTGTTCCAAGTTCTGTGAAATGCATAGACAGCAGTTCAACCACCTTATTTTATAATGTTATGTAGTGTATAATTTTTGCACTGAACTGTTGATTTCAATGTCTGTGACCCACTTTTTCTACAGTTCATCAATTGGGTCATTAGAGCTAAGAGAGGATAAAAGGGAGGGGGGGGGGGGCAAGAAAGGGAAGGAACCATCCCAGTATTTGCCAAGAGTGATTTGGGGAAACCATGTAAAACTAAAATCTAGATGGCCAGATAGGGAACCCCTACTCTTCCAAATGCCAAGTGCAACCATTAACGCTCATCCACCAGGCTTGGTGTGTGTGACATTAATGGTCACAAAGTAGGAGTCAGCAGGAAGTCATGTGGGTGTTGTGGTATTACACACACAAAGTTTTGATGCAGGAAGGATGGTGAGTGAATATTGTATGTTGACCTGTGACCAAGATAATATGAAGATGTAAATATCTCTAAAATAAGTAATGACAATAATGATGTACACTGATGAACCAAAACACTATGACCCCCTTAATAGCATGTTGGTCCATATTTAGCACACAATACAGCAGTGATTGGGCAAGGCACGGATTCTACAAGTCCTTGGTAGGTTTCCGGAAGTATCTGGTATGAGAGATTTATGCACAGATCACACAAATCCCTTAAATTGCAGGCCAGTGGTACATAGGCACAAAGCTGGTGCCCATTGCCAGTGAGTAACCGGAGTGTGGTAGTGGGAGCAGGAAAAAAGGGAATACTGTAGGAAGTTTTGGTCTAGGAGAAACAAATGAGTGAGGAAGCAGGTTGTTAGAATTTTGTGATAAATATAAACTCATTGTGGTGAAAACATGATTTTAGAACCATGCACAAGGGATATACACCTGGAAACATCCAGTGGATACAGGTAAATATCATCTAGATCATATCATTGTCAACTAGAGATTCAGGAATAAAGTTCAAGGCTGTAAAGCATACCCTGGTGCTAACACAGACTCTGATCAAGTTCTAATAGTTATGAAGTGTAGACTGGAATTTAAGGGGATACGAAAGCAATGCAGGCACAACAGACTGGAAGTGAACAAATTGTAAAAATCTAACACAGGAGAAAAATTTGCAAAGAAGTGAGTCTAAGAAATAACTCTGAAAGGAGTTCAACTAAGAATGAATGGAATGCACTGAAGAGAGAAATAATCAAAGCTGGTAAAGAAATATTAGGCTTTAGGAAACCAGATGTCCAAAAACTTTAGATCACAGAAGAAATTATGGAGATCAGAGGAGAAAGTACAAAAATACTCAGAATGAATCAGGAAGAGAGAAGTTAAAACATTTTAGAAATCAAATAAACAGGAAAGCAAAAGAAAAGTGGCTGCAAGAAAGGTGCAAAAAAGTGGAAAAGGGATCGGTCGTAGGTCGTAATTGATTTGGCCTATAGGAGGATCAAACAAAATTTTGGAGAAATGAAGAAAAGATTTATAATCATAAAGCTGCTGATGGGAAACGTCTTAAGATCAGAAGACAGAGCCAACCAATGGAAGGAATTCATAGAGAAACCATATGATGCGAACAATATGAACAACAGGGTCCTGCAAAAAGAGGGTGTGTCAACACTGATGACTCTAAAGATCATATATGAAGAACAGAATTTGATAAAGCTTTGAAATATTTGAAATCAAATAAGGAGGTTGGAATCAATGAAATTCCTGCAGAACTTCTGAAATCCCTAGGAAAAGAAGGCATCAAAATATCATTCAAACAGTTATAAAACAGAAGAGATGTCACTTGATTTTAAGAAAAGTTATCATCTTCACAGTTCCAAAGAAATCACAAGCTGACAAACGTGAGAATTATCACACTATAAGTCTAACATCATATGCTTCAAAATTACTGACGAGGATAATATACAAAAGAATAGAAAGGTGGAAGAGATAGTACATAAACATAAGTTTGGTTCTAGGAAAATCTGTGATACAAGAGAAGCAATTCTAGATTTCAGATTAATACTTGAAGGGCAGATCAAGAAAAACAAAGGTACTTTTATGGAGTTTGTTATAACATTAGGTGGGACAAGATGCTCAAAATTTTAAAAATTGGGTCTACAATATCAAGATTGAAGAACACTTTATAAGAATCAAATGGCTATAATAAAATCAGAGAATAATGGGAGACTTGCATCATTTAGAAAGGATGTGAGACAAGGTTATATAGTCTATCCCCATTATTATTCAATGTAATGGGAGCAATTAAAGAAACATCTGAATGTGGCACAAGTGTTCAAGGAGGAAAAATCAGTATGCTACAATTTGGCTGATGACATCGTGTTGTTACCAGAACAGACTGAGGATGTCGAAAAGTTACTGAATGGCATGAACAAAATACTGAACGAATATTCTGGACTAAATATAAACCAAGGCAAGACCAAAGTGATTAAATGTAGCAGAAATGATAGCAATAATAGTCATCGTCGGCCAGTACCAAGTTTGTTTTCCACTTGCAGACACTTATTAATGTGGGTATTGGCAATGGGTGATCAGGACGATCCTGGTGTAAAATAATTGCCCACACACGTTGAACCTAATTGTGGGTGGTGGACTTGGTAGGGGTTGTCATTTTTCGTCTATTAAGAACCTCTACTACCCGACTTTGTTGCCCCTCTTCAAATAATGTGACAGCTGCAGAGGTGGTTTTGCACCAGAGAGCACGGTCTTTTGATAGCTAGTCCCAGGCATTCAGGTCTATGTTCGTGGTCTTCATGATCTTTTTAAGCTGGTTTTTGCAACGTTTCAGAGGGACACCATGAGGTCTGTTACCAGTGCTGAGCTCACCATCTAAAAAGTGACAAAAGAGACCGTTTTTATTCAGTTGTTGAATATGTCCAATCCATCTGAATTAGTAATAGATGAGGAGGGCTTCAATTATGTACATCTAAGAGTATAACGTTGGACACAATCATCCCATTTGATGTTCACAACGGAGTGATGTTTCTGCTAGAGAAATCACTCCTTTTTCTTAATTTCATGGCAGTAGAGCATCCATGTCTTAAAGTCGTACAATAATGTGGAGACAACAGCAGCTCAGTACACCAACAGCTTGAGAGAATGCTTTCAAGGTAGGAGCGGGATGTGTAATAATAGTAGATTGAATTCATAATTAGGATCCTATGCAATAGGGAGACATAAGCAAATTCTGTTATTTAAGAAATAAAATTACAACTGGACAAGCAGGAATATCACTAGTGAAAACAGCCTTCTTGAAAAATATAAATTTTTAGTTTCAAATACTGATCTAGGTCTAAGAAAGAAGAAGAGCAGACTTTCGGAATATTAGAAAGAAAGAAAAATGAAAATTAAGTCAACAGATTAATAAATGAAATGGTTTGGAGATTATGGGTGAGAAAGAAGTTTGTGGAAGAGTCTTGCAGAAAGAAAAGAAAGAATGGTATGTCATATTTTAAGACATGCAGGATTGGATAATTTGTTAGTGGAAGGAATAGTCGAAGGTAAAAACTGTAGAGGAAGACGATTATTAGAATACATGAAGTAGATAATTAAAGACGTAGGTTATGACGGGTATGTTGAGATGAAGAGGTTAGCACAAGATAGGAAGAGAGAGAGGATTGCATCAAACCAGTCAAGAGACTGATGACAGCAAAATAGATGACTAGGTAAGTTGCTACCAGACCATGTGCTCCCTCATAATTAAATCTAGTAAAATTCATGTAATAAAAATGTAACAGGAAGAAAGTTTATAATTTACATGATTTTTTTAAAAAATAGTTTAGGCCACAGTTACCTCTCAATTGGAGGGATTGTCAATCAATCAGAGGGGCGGCATATGGGTTTCGGCAGATCATTTTTACAACTTCTACTTCAAATTTTCATGATTTTCCTAGTTTATTATATTTATCTGTTCAGGTACCATATTGGAGAAGAATTAAGAAAAGGAATAGAATTTTTAAAAAAAAATAAAAAGGAGAATCAACAACTGAAAATACTTTTAGTACATACTTAGCAGGCTTATTTGGTATACAAGGTGTGTTCAAAAAGTAATTTTGAATTTTTGAGGTGTAAATTAGTCTGATTGAAATGATTTTTCATTTTTATAAATCAAGGATAAGAGAATTTGCATTAAATTTTGCTATAAAAATGGAATTAGGTGCAACAAAGTTTTAGAAATGTTAAATATTGTTTTAGGTGAATCTACTATGAGTAAAACAGGTTTACGAATGGTATAACCGTTTTCAAGATGGCTGTGAAGACGAAGATGACTAGCATACGTCAATAACTGATGAAAATGTGAAAGAAATGATTATGAACAATCACTGAATCACAATTGGATAAGTTACTAATGAGGTTGATATATCAATTGGCTCATGCCATGCAATTTTTTCATCTTTTTTGGGTATGAAATGTGTTGCAGCAAAATTTGTTCCACAAGTGTCGAGTTTCAAAAAACAGCAGCCAATGGAAGTTGCTCAGGAATCGCTAAATGATGTCTACAATTATGCAAAACTATTTAAACATGTCATAACAGGTGATAAAATATGGATTTATGGGTATGATGTCAAAACTAATGCTCAATCATTCCAATGGTGGCAAGACCGAAAAAAACTTGGTCAAATGTGATGGTTATGTATGCTCACTGCATTCTTCGATTTTAATGGCATAGAGTGCCACTAGGTCGAGTGATCAATATGGAATATTATCTTCAAGTTCAATGCCATTTGCATGAAGCAGTCAGAAGACGCCCAGATTTGTGGCGAAACAATTCATCGCTTTTGCATCATGAAAATGCACCTGCTCACAAATCGTTCCTTATTCATGAATTTTTGTCAAAAAAACAACACTGTAATGATGCCCCAGCCTCCTTATTCATTAGACATGGCACCATGTGACTTTTCTGTTCCCAAAAATGAAGAGAACCTTGAAGGACTACCATTTTATAAGCTCAGATGAGATTAAAAGTGCATCGCTGAAATAACTCAAAGTTATCTCAAAGATCAATTCCAGAAGTGTTTTGGGTATTGGAAGAAGCGCTGGCATAAGTGTATAATATCTAATGGGGACTATTTTGAAGGGGATAACATCGATGTAGACAAAATTCTTTCAAAAAGAAAAAGAAATGAAAATTCTCATTAATTTTCTTAACACACCTCGTATATTCAATAAATGAACACATCTCGTGAAAGGGCTTTAATTTTTCATCGTTCATGGATTCGGCACCTGGCATGTAAAATTTTTGGTACTTTTAACTTCATAGTAAAAGAATTCTTTCACTGCAGCTAACTTAGTTTTTCTGTGCATGTCCCTTGTGTCAAATCTGAGGGCACTACCCCAGTTTCTGAATTTGAGACCAATGATACAATACAAAATTCACCCACACTTCACAAAGATTGATTCTGGACTTTTTTTTTTACATCTAGTAGGTATAAAATACCTAAAAATGCCAATACTTCTACTCTATTGATGTCACACATGCTTCTCTTAGAGATTTTTTGGGGTCATCCATGGTCCTGTTCCATTGAGAGTAACTGTTTGTAAACTGTACAAGAACAGCAATCACATTACTGTTTATAATCTGCTGGAAAGCAGAAAGTTCCTCAGTTACATCATCACAGATTTTGGAAAACAGAAGATTTTTTTTCAAAAAAAAATCTAAGGGGTGTTCTTGCAAATTTGGTCATGGGATTATTCTTTCATTTATGAATTTTACTTACTTCTTTAAAAAGCTTCCATCTTACCTTTTTCTTTCTGTAAATTGTTTTTACAACATTGTCATTACCTGAATTGCTGACAACATCTGCAACATCGGCAGAATGTTGAAGAAACCCTAGGTGATGAGGATGCTTGAGGAGGTTTAAGAATGTCAGTTTCTGAGTCAGTTTCGCAATTGGAATGTTCAATTAACTCTGATTCATCATATCAGATTCATTGTCAGCAGCTCCGAGAGGTTCTTGATCCAAACGTTCGTGAAAACCCAGTGACAGTCTTCAGAACAGACAATCTTTTCTCAGCATACCTGGAAAGGTGGTGCACTGGGTTTGCCAATACAACACGTGTATGGGAAAAGTTTATTAAGGGAAGTCAGAAGCTAGACTAAACGGATTGTTGTCAGGGATTGTTACTAGGTGGGAAGAGGGATGATGAGGGCTTAGGAACAGGCAGTCTGTTATTCACAGACAGAAATAACTCATTTGGGAACTTTCTACACCAACCCCCTCCCACTAATTGACAGTTGATGACCTATAGAAAACGAACTGACTATATTGGAAATTTGTGTGTGTGTATGTATTGGATTCACGAAAAAAACCATTGGTTATATTTTTACAGAGTTTTGAATAATTACAATTCTTGATTCTGGGGTAAAAAAGAGCAAGTTTCATTTTGATGTGAAGTCAGCAAGCCAAGAAATCTGAAATAAAAGTTTCCACAAAGTAGTATCCATTTTTCATTGAATACAATTCACACAAATACTACTGGTCAGATTTTCATGGGATTTTGGGTAATGCACAGTCCTTGGTCATGGAAGAAAAATAAGGACCGTTTCATTTTGCATTCCGTCCTCCCCCCCCCCCCCTTGTCAAGGTCATTACAGACAGAAAAATACTGGGACAAGGAACCAGAAAGAATTCAGTCATGATCTTTTAAAGTAGCCATCCCAGTAATCGCCTGGAGTGATTTTGAGGAAACCATACAAAACTAAAATCCTTTCCTTTTTACATGAAGTTGTGAAGCCGAGAAGATAAAAGTGTCAAAAAAGCAGTATCATTCTTTTGTTGAATGCAGTTCATGTAAAGAGTACTGGTCAGATTTACTTAATTCGAACACTCAAAAACTTATTGTGATTTCAGCATACAGTTAGGAGGAATTAAGTTACTTCTCTCTCTCTCTCTCTCTCTCTCTCTCTGGCCATGTGTTAACTGTGACACTATAGGGTTAATCCACACATTATCAGTCCAAGAAATGAAGTTGCGCGCAACAGCTAGTCCTTAATATAAACAGCACAAGCATAAAAGGTGTAATGTATTATCATGTACAGTGTGCACCAAGCAGCTCTGTCAAAAAAGTTCCAGGAATGGGTAAATAAAACACAATATTTATTATTCATCCAAATTTATTGTATCGCCTTCAAAGTAGACACCTTTCGAAATAATATACTTATGCCAATAAATAATCCGATCACCAAAAAAAAAAAAAAATTAAAAGCTTCTTCTGGAGTTCTTACCGTGAAATCTCTTATGTCTTGTATGGACTGAAAATTGGTACCTTGAAGTGGTAATTTGAGTTTTAAAAAAGGAAACAATCAGCTGGAGCCATAACAGGTCAATACATTGGTTGTACGATGGTATTTGCTGAGTTTTTAGCTAGAAATTCGTTCACAATGATAGCCTTGTGAGATGGCGTGTTATCGTGGTACAAAAACCATGAGTTTTCTTTCCAGAAATCTGGACTTTTTCAATAAATTTGCTCTCTCAAATGCAGCATAACACTCAGATAACATTCTTTATTTACCGTCCGACCTTCTGGCAAGAATTCTGAGTGCACAACACTGTGATAATCAAAGAAAACAGTTAACATCACCTTGACATTTGATCAACTTTGGAGTGGTTTTTTCAGTTACGCCTCAGTTGGAAGATGCCATCCTGAAGCTTGTTGACTGGTTAGCATATAAAACTTTTAAGCCCATGTCTCATCACCAATTAGAATGTGTTTTATGAATGTGGGATCTGAATTGATTCATTCTAGCAAGTCTTCAGCGACCTTTACACGACCAAGTTTTTGAAGAAAATTTTCGTCTTTCAGAACTAGTCAACTGGCAATGCGTTTCATGACCAAACAATTGTTTAAAATTGTACGAACTGATTCATGAGACAGAGAAAGTGAAGCTGATACTGCAGCTCATTTCAGAGCAAAATGCATTTTAAAGGCAGAAACAAAATTAAACATATAATAATAGCCCTAAATAAACAGTTAATAATAGTAAACAGCTTGTAAATTTACCTAAATCAGCGAAATTCTTAGTTATCCAAAGTGTAAACAATCAATTTTGATTACGTGACCATGTCATTATTTTGCAACACTTTTCGATGGAGTAAAATATTTTTATAATAATAATAAACTGAAAGAAAGTAAAATTCACTAAAAACCAATAGTTTCAGGCCGTATAAATAGAGAAAACAATTTTAAAACTTCTTTGAACATACTTGCATTGTTAACACACCATAATAACACGATTTTAGTAATTTTTGGAGCTCCAAATAAATTTTAAGTAATAATAGGGAACACTGCATTACATATAAAAGTTTTAAAACATTCCACACAGTTTAATAAACACTAAATTAGCTTTAAGCTAAATTGCGTTGTGAAGGAAAACGTGCCAACTTTCAAATTAAATTGCGAGCTTCTAAGACCACCTAAGTAAACAAAACCACTTTTAAAATGAATAATAAAACTGGGGAAAATTCTGAAACCAGCAGTCTTTTGAAATAATCTGTAAGCAAGAAAATATTAGTTTTGCACAACAGCAGATTATATCATTCACCACTCAGAATTTCGAAGGTTAATAACTTTTAAAGTACTTAATGTATCAAAATTCTAAATAGCTCCTCGGAAAGTGCAGAAATGAGGGAACAATCAGGTAATGGTTTAAACAAAATATTCAATTTTTTTTTACATAGATTCCACAATACCCCGGAATTAGTCAAAATAACAGTACCATTTTTCTAACAAAAAGTTTTCATGGATTTAAGACACTTTAGGGCCATAACCCCCATAACAAGAAACATTCCTGATGAGTCGTTCTACACACTGTGAATTTTTGAGGACTCTCAGTTAAAATATTTTCATTTAACCCTTTTGACATGCATGGTAAAGAGGCAAATCTACAATAGAGCCTGCCGGACTGACATTGCGCCTTTTGTCGGGGAAGCATTGATGGGTTAAGACGTAGCGCTTGAAATTTCACAGCAAGGCACTAGGCCTCAGGGGTAGCTGGACTAAGAAGTAAACTATACAGCATGTTATAACTGCCATATTGAGTTCCGAGCGTGTGAAATATCCATGATGTAACTTTAGAATTTTTTGCTTGGGGTTTGTTCGGTCTATTCTAGCTTCATAATCTGTAATTTTCGTGTGAACAATAGTCCGATTGCCTATACCAACTGTAATATGTGAATTTCAGTGAACAGGTGAGGTACCTGCACTGATCTTTTGGACTAGGAATTTATTACTTCCAAAATAAAATTGACTAAAAAGCAAATTAGACCTGATCTGACCTGATCTGTGTGGCACACCAGCATGCCAATGGTAACTTTTTTGGAATGAGAGACTTTTGCATAATATTTCATTCTTGTGCAATGCCCTGAGAAATCCTGCTCTAATCTGAACCTGTAAGATCACCGAGTTTGTATGATAAATTTTAATAATAAGAAGATCCATTAAAGTTGATTTACAATAAATCATTCAATCAAAAGATAAAAAGAAATCAGATTTTTACTCAATTTTTATTTGATCCTATCCAGTTTGCTAATATGTTATTTGACTTGATAAAGAGCTGTGATTCCTAATAATTTTAAAACTTACTGTAGAGTTAGGAAGTCACTTTCTCTTGTATATCGAACACTCCAATCCTTGGCTCCCTTGGAAATTAATGTTCTTAATTCAATTGTGCATTTTAATTACCTCCCTATTAAAATCACATTTAAAAGCTTGAGTATACTTTAACATACCGTCTTCTGCGGTCACGTGAACGCCTTCGCCTCCTGTCTCTATCTCTTTCACGCTCCCTCTCTCTTGATTTACTGCGGCGGCGTCTAGATGGTGAAGGTGACCTACTGTGCACCATGGTGAAATAGATTTCTGCAAGATCATTAGGCAGATAAGTGAGTAATAGATTTCAAGAAACAAAAAAATAATACTACGATTAGTACCAATAATCTAAAGTAACATTAGTAATGATAGTACATCAAGAAACAAACTAGAGATAAACAAGAATTGGTGCACTCTATGTTTATCTAGAAGGTGGCAGATCTTCAGATGAACCAATGAACAAATTGGATAGTTGGTATGAGTGTGTTAACATAAAAATACTAGAATGTTGTTTCTATAATCACTGGTTTAATTACTACAACATTGTTTTTCAGATTTCTTTACAGTTTATCAGTGATTCAGTTTCAAAAAAACTGACCTATCAAAGCCCTCATTTCCCACTGCTACCTTGGCGATTCTACACAACAGCAAATATTTCATGCTGCCAACCACACAACTACTCTCATCCTCTGAAAACCTACCACAGTGCCAACTTTGTCATCCAGTTTTCTCCTGGTTGTGATCCTATTAACAAGCCTAATGGATTAATGGATCCTATGGATTAGACTCAATGTAGCTAGGACAAAACTTGTAATAGAGTCTTTCTATTTATCATCCACCAGATGCAGATGTAACTATTGCTGAGGCCTTAAGGAATAATGTAAGTAATATAGCTCATAAATTTCCGAATCGTGCAATAATACTAGGAGATGACTTCAACTTTCCGTGTATCGACTGGTCTAATTACATTCACATTACTGGTGGCAGGGATAAAACAGCCTGTGAAATTATTCATGACCTTTTCTCAGATCTTCATCTTGAGCAGCTCGTCACTTAATAAACGCGGTGCCACAATTGTAACGAAAACATTTTAGATATTCTCATTACGAATAGGCCTGAATTATTCATGGACATTTCTACCACCACGGGAATAAGTGATCATATTTGAGGGATAATTAACTTACCTTCATAGAAGCAAGAGGTTCGGTTGAAGAGATGTGGATTCGATTTATGCGTACAGTCAGGGAAGGTATAGACTTACATATACTGACACGGACAATCAGGGAAGGGACTGATCCCCCGTGGTATACACGTGAAGTTAAAAGGTTACTTAAGAAGCAAAGGAAGATAAACGCATGCTCAAGAAGGATGATGAATAGGAGTGATTTAGAAAAGTTGGATGAGATAAGAGGACATGTTAAGCATGCGATGCGCGAGGCCTTTAATGACTTTAATTGTAATTTAGTTTCCAAAAGCCTCAACAAAGACCCAAAGAAATTTTGGTGTAAGTAAAAAAAAAAAAGTTAGTGGTAGTGACAACAATATGCCAGTTCTACTACAAGACGGTCGTATTTAACACCGAATTTAAAAATTCTTTCACTGACGAAAACATTCCCACCTTTCCACGGCATGTAGAATTTGAGACAGATCTGGCACAAACTGATACTGTAGGTATTGTAGCTATTAAAGCTCCTGAAGTTGGGGAAAGCACCGGGTCCCGATGGTATACCAGTAAGAGTATTTTCAGAATACGCGGCAGATGTAGAACCATTTCTGTCACTTATATTCCGAAGATCTTTAGAAGAGAGAAAAGTACCTTTTGACTGGAAAATAGCCCAGCTGATTCCTGTTTTAAGAAATAAGATCGGAGAGGTCCTAGGAATTATGTACCCATATTTCTAACATCTGTTTGCAGTAGAATTCTGGAGCACATCATATGCTGTAACATTATGAAGTTTCTAGATGAAAACAGGTCGCATTTTCGCATGATGTAAAGAAAGTTATTGACACAGGTTCACAAGTTGATGGATTTTCAGAAAGCTTTTGACTCTGTACCACACAACTGACTTTTAGCGAAGATTCGAGCATACGGTATATTGAATCAGATTTGCGAATGGATTCGCGATTTTCTAACTGGTCGGTCACAGTATGTTGTCATTGAGGAAAGCCTCTTCTAAGCTAGAAGTGTAATAGGACCACTTCTCTTCCTAATTTTTATAAACGATCTCGGTCACAACGTTAATTGCCGGTTGTGACTGTTTGCTGATGATGCACTTATCTGTAGGGATGTAAGGTGCTCTGATGATTGCTTAGAAATTCAGCGTGATTTGGATGTTGTTTTGGAATGCTGCCATATGGCAGTTTATACTTAATTACAAAAAAGTGCAAGGCAATGCAAATAAGTAACAAAAAGACTAAGCTTGTTCACGAGTACAAAATTAACAATTCAGTTATTGACATGGTTGATTCCTTGAAGTATCTGGGCGTAATAGTACAAAGCAAAATGAAATGGGACTTGAACGTAACTTCTGCTAATTCTAGAATATGATTCATAGGTCGTATTTTGAGAAGTTGTAATGCTCATCCAAAAGAAACAGCTTACAAAACTCTAGTGCGTATGCATTTGGATTACTGTTGTGGAGTTTGGGATCTGTATCACAAGGGATTGATTGAGACGTTAGAGAAAGTACAGAAGAGAGCCACTCGATTCGTGACTGCTAGTTACAGCCCTTACAAAAGTAATACTAAATTGATACATAGATTGGGCTAGGATTGTTTGGCCGACAGATGTCATTTTCATTTGAATTTATTCGAGAATCTGTGAAATTCTTTAAATTATTAGTGCAATGAATGTTGTTGTTGCTTTAGGGCGTGTCGACAGCGGGGTCATTAGCGCCCTAACAATTACCAGCCTAAACTGTGTCTTAAGAAAGTACTAAAATACTGTCCGCATGGTCGACTGTAAAAGGGTCGGCCATACAGACAGCAAATAAAATAATTCACAAATATAAAACATGGCATAGAAAGGGGGCCACCAGAACTCAAGACCGTACACCACCTGAACGGCTGTAAAGGGGCCATACAGGATCACAAAAAAATTAAAAACACTACATTCCTCGCCGGCTGTATAGTGGCCAGCGAAAAGGAATTTAAAAATTAAAAACAATGTACATGGATGGGTGGCTGTATAGGGGCCACCCGCCCATCTAAAAACTAGGCCGATCTGCCTAACATTTTAGGCACTAGACTGGCCAATACGCAAAATTTTAAAACATTCGCCACACTGCTGGTCTCATTGTTTAAAATAAGGGTCAGATCGTTGGCCAGGCCAACGTCTGCCCTCAAGTCTAAAAACGAAGCACAGTCAACTAAAATGTGGCGCACCGTCATAGGTACGCCACAGGTATCACATTCCGGTGGGTCCTCCCGGCGGAGAAGAAAGCTGTGTGTCAGAGGACAGTGCCCTATACGGAGGCGAGTAAGGAGAACTTCATCCCTCCTCGCCCGCTGGAAGGAGCTGCTCCACGGCTGAACGGTCGGTTTGACCAGCCGGAGCTTATTATGCTATACCTCCAGCCACTGCCTCTGCCAAATGTCAAAAACAAATCTTTTCCCCGCCGAGGCAAGGTCAGACTTTGGGACCGGATCAAAGTCAACTGTGACCTTGTTGCAGGCTAACTTGGCAGCTTCATCAGTTGCCTCGTTCCCCCTGATTCCCACATGACCGGGTACCCAGCAGAATACGACCTCCTTTCCAGAAGACTGAAGGGATCGGAGGGTGTCCTGTTTATCCTGGACAAGACGATCTGCTGGGTACATGCTTCCTATTGCCTGTATGCAACTGAGGGAATCACAGGATTTGATGTACTTCGTGCTGCGACTTACTTTCATATGCTGGAGCGACTTTAACAAAGCTTAACACTCAGCCGTGTATACGCTGCAACAGTTATTCAGTTTGTAATTATAAGTCGCCCGAGGGAACACTACAGAGCAGCCAACACCGTTAGCCTGCTTAGACCCATCCGTGTATACCAGGGTAAAATCGCGAAACTGATTAAAAATATCACTAAAACTTCGAATAAAAACACTGTCGGCGGTACATAACTTGTTGTACCGCGACAGTTCTAAAACTGTTCTGGGCCTCTTTAAAAGCTAGGGAGGAGATTTACTCCAACCCTGGTGATAAAAAAGGGCATCTGGAAACCATATTCCTCTAAAATAGCCTTTGTACGGTAGCTGAACGGTATAGTTGCTCTTTGACGGTTGGTATATAGCCGTTCAAAGTTAGGATGAATGACTACGTCGTACACGGGACTGCCAGGAGTTGCGGCAATATGTATATAGTGTCGCACCATGAGGAGACGCCAGCGGATGGAAAGCGGCGGCTCACCAGACTCAGCACAAATGCTGGGTATCGGACTGGTGCGGTATGCACCTGTGGCGAGACGAATTCCTGCATGGTGGACACTATCCAGTATACGTAGATAACTGTCCCATGCCGAACCATAGACAATGCAACCATACTCCAACCGCGACCGTACAAAGGCTCCATAAAACTGTAGCAGGCAGGAGTGGTCAGCGCCCCACGACCTGCCACACAGACACTTTAAAACATTAAGAGCTTTCAAGGCTCTGGCTTTAACATCTTTAAGATGTGGCAGCCATGTAAGAATACTGTCTAAAATGAGGCCCAGAAACCGAACAGTTTCACTAAAACTTAAAACGGTGTTCCTCAAGGTGAGATGAGGTTCTGCTAAAAGACTTCTACTATGGCTAAAAAGTACACACTGGGTTTTCTCAGCAGAGAAATGAAAGCCGGTGTGCACTGACCATTCATCCAGCCTGTTAAGTGTAAGCTGCAGCTGCCGTTCGGCACTTCTCAGGCTAGCCGACGCACAAAAAATTAAGAAGTCGTCAACGTATAAGGAGAACCGGATGGGCCTCCTTATAACAGTTGAGATGCTATTAATGGCAATAGAAAAAAGGGTTACACTTAAAACTGAACCTTGAGGAACACCGTTTTCCTGAATAAAAAGATCAGACACTTCTTTACCCACTCGGTACCGGAAGCAACGTCTTGATAAAAATGATTTTAAAAAACGTGGAAGATTTCCTCTGAAACCCCATTCGTATAATTGTTTTAAAATAACATGTCACCAGGTAGTATCATATGCCTTTTCGATGTCAAAAAATATACCAACAAGGTGTTGGCTGCGGATGAAGGCGTCTTGAATTGCCACTTCTAGTAGGATCAGATTATCCGTGGTGGAACGGAACTTCCTGAATCCACACTGAAAACGGCTCAGCAGCTTACGGGACTCAAGACACCAAATGAGGCGGCAGTTCACCATCCGCTCTAGTGTCTTCCCAACGCAGCTCGTTAAGGCGATGCTGCGATAACTAGCTGGCAACAACTTGTCTTTTCCTGGTTTAAAAATCGGGATTAACGTTGCTTCTTTCCACGAGTCGGGGAAGTGTCCTCCAGTCCAAGCATCATTAAAAATAACCAGGAGGTACTCTTTGGCATCTTTACTAAGATGCCTCAGCATCTGGTACTGGATCTGGTCAGGCCCTGGCGCAGTGTCCTTGGCGCTGTTTAGAGCTGACTCCAGCTCCCAAGATGAAAATGGGCTGTTGTATTGCTGCAAATCCGACTAGTCGAAGCAAAAGATTTGCCTCTTGGCCGATATTCGTCGTTGCCAGATCTGATGGTACAATCCGGCAGACGAAGTGGTGGCAGCGAAATACTCTGCCATCAGCTGCGCAATGCTTCGCTCGTCGGTGACTACACGCCCCTGATCCAGTAATCCAGATACTGGCGATCGAGAGTACCTCCCGGATATATGGCGGATTGACTCCCATACTTTTGTTGGTGGTGTGGAACGGTTAATGGTGCTCACGAAGTTCTGCCATGATCTCTTTTCGCTCTCCTTAATCACACGGCGCGCCTTAGCTCTAGCAATCCGGAACGCTGCGAGGTTGTCAGGTGCAACCTAAACCGGCGCATGGCCCGCCTCCGGCCCTGAATAGCGGAATGACATTCATCGTTCCACCAAGGGACAGGCGTTCTGCGCAGCGCCCCGGAACTGCTAGGCATGGATATATCGGCCGCCCGATGAACTTCTTCTGTGAAGTTTTTCACATTGTCTGGCGATGTTGGAGTATGACTGACCGGCTATAAAGTTGCCAGTCAGCTCTGCCGATATTCCATTTCCGTGTTTTAACTGTTTCGCCCCGGATCTTCTGGTCCGCTCCATTGGCGCTGGTAGCAGGTGGTATCGCTACAGCTATACCAGCGCGTGGAGGTACAAGAGGTGCTATTGGCTTGGCTGCTACTGTTGATGCTGGTGGAATAGTTGTTACTGCTGCTGGTGCGGTCGAGGTGTCAGACGTGCTGCTACCAACGTCCGCGGTCTTAGGCGTTACGACCTTAGCGGGTTTAGCACCGCATTTGCACTGACAGGAACACGAAGTACTCATGCCCATGTCCGCAAAGGACGTCTGGGTAGCAGCACTCTGCTTCCTGACGGGAACTGAAGCCATCTTTGCAAAACTAGTCCCAAAAATTGGAGCGGCAAGCGACTTGGCCTTCTTTTTTGCTTCCCCATAGGGAATCCGCTCTTTGGTCTTCAGTTCCTGTATCTTGCGCTCTTCAAGATACACTTGACACTCCCTACTCTAGGCAGGGTGCGACCCAGAGCAGTTGACGCACACCTGTGGTAGCGTGCAATTAACGCCCGGCTCATGTGCCCCCTTGCCACACTTACCACAGGTGGATTATCTTTTTCTTTTTTAATGCACTGTCAACTTTTATATTATTATTCTCATTAACCTCTATCATGCACTTTATCCCAATTTTTATTAAATTTCTGTTCGCGTTCTCTTTTTGGTTTCGCCTTCCGAATGTAGTATGTTGCTGATATGTCACCATGAAATTAGCTTAGAATTATCTGCTCATCTTCCTTATTTTGTTAGACATTCAGTAAGCCTTATCTGTCGCGAGTAAATTGTTAAGTGAGATATCTGTGTGTATGGTTTCCGTCGCGCTTGCTCGCCACATTCAAATATGTAACGATTGTTGTTGGCTTGCGATGCGGCTCGTCGTTAGACAATTAGCACACACATTTTATCACCTATATGGATCGCCATGGAATTGCTGGCGCACAAATGTGTGTATGCCTAGCTATTGTTCCCGGGTGTGATGTTTTCAGTATGTGTGCTAAAAATGTCCATAAATATTTATATTAATAATCATAGTTTTCAATGTTAGTGGTATCATTATCTAGAATTAAGCCCAATTGCGCATATCTATATCAAGATATCTGAATTTGCATGTGTACCTACGAATCTCACAAACTGTAACAGCATAAAAATGAGAAGTTTCTATAACATTGAAGACTAAATCCGATATTTATGTTCCTGTGTTTTATGAATCCCAGTTTTCAGTGATTTTGGTATTGCTACCTAGAATTAAGACTGAAGGATTCCTGACAAAGACTACGATACTGTTACAATGCTGTAAACAATTTCCACCAATACAATTGTCTATAAAGCTATCATATCAACCTAAACTGTTTTCTGGATGCTGTGGATCATTTTCCTCAATTGCTGATAATATTAATAAATAAATAAATAATGCCAAAGCAATTGAATGTTTGTACATTTATTGAACATCCGAACGCGTTTCACTTCTTTTGCAGAAGTATCTTCAGTAGATTCTCCTGGTAAATTAGGTACAAAATTGGGTGTGTTGTTGTGTTTTGTACAGTGGAATTATTACCTAAATTGTAGTCTACTTACATTTTTCAGTCTGTTGCATTTACTTATGCTCCACTCTCAGCACGGTGATTTTTGCTTTCTTTGTGAGAAGTGATTCATTTTCCAGGTGGTTATTACACTAGTGATTATCACATTATTCGTAAGAAACATACTGCACAGTACAATGCAGTGTTGTCATAATCACTAGTTTCACTGTTTTTCCTGTTCTTCAGCATTTTTGTGTCTTCATCCCCATGAATCATTGTTTCATTTCACTATTCTTTTTTTTTTTGTAAATCCATTTGATACTTAGCTCCTATTGTTTCCTGGTTATTACATATACACACACACACATATGTGTGTGTGTGTGTGTGTGTTTGGTAGCAGCATGGAGTTTCCCATTGTGCACAACATTGGCCTAATGCCAGTAGTTATGGGGGTGTGGGAGAGGTGGTTGAAAGTGGACAATCTGGGACATTTTGACCTATAAATCACTTTGCTGACAATTACATAGCCCAGACCACTGGTGTTTTGTGTAGTAGCCGCATCAAATCTCCCATTGTGCACCTTGGTGATAGCATGGGGGTGTGTGAGATATGGTAGTTAAAAGTGGTCAACCTGGGACTCTTTCATATTTCAACCAAAGACGTGTGTGTCCCTATATTTCACTTTGCAGCCGTAAATATCCTGAGCAGATTACTGATGTTTGTGTGTAGCATTACCTCCGAGACTCCCATCGCGCATTATAGTGGTTGCATGACGGTAGCAATCAACCAAATTCTTTATAAACACGATGTCGTATGCACCAGCTAGTTTAAATGTAAAAATTTCTGCTCAAAACCATCACAATATCATCTGCAAAGAGTAAAAATATTATGTGCGATATAATCTAGTTAATTTATTCTTCACCAACAACTAAATTATCAGAGCTGACGCAGTAAAGTGCTGAACACTAAATTAAATAAGAAAACTGTCATTCCATTACATTCAAACCATAACTCTTTTGTATAACACTATTTTCAATGCTATTATTTGGGTTTTAGGGAATATGAAACAAGCGATCATTCAAACCATCTCAATGAGCATTCATTTAGCAACAGAAATGAATAAGAAAAAAATATATTACGAAAATAATGAGCGCAAGGTACTGTGTGCAACTAAAAATGAACATCAAGAAATTACCTTCTTCTCAATAAAGGCAGTCAGAACTCAGAATGCAGTCAGAATGTATACCATCGACCATGGAGGAAGGAATTATATGGAGGAGAAGTGACGTTAAATCGGTGAAGCAAGCACTAAACTCTCCCGCATGGTGGCAGCACCGGCAGCGACCATATGGCGCTTCCCAACAATTAAGGTGTTCACATTGTGGTAGAGGCAGTGATTATTTCATTTAGTATTGTGTATAAGTGTTTAAAAATGCCAGCTTGTGTTGCGTACGGTTGCACAAATAGGCCAGACAGGAAAGAACCTGGAATATCATTTCATAAGTAAGTTGAATTGTAATTATCGTTGTTGAAGTGAGCGGTAGACACCGCAAACTTTGCAGCACGTCTATAAATATTTAGTCATAGCTCTCAATGGGATGACTTTGTTCTCAAATTTTTCTTGGTGTAGTGTAGAAAATCAGCAAACTTGCTATTTTGCACATAATAGACTAGCATTATTTTTTAACGAGTGTTTAAAATGAGATTTAAAGGGGCGTGTTTTACTTCGCGATTCAGTGAATTTACTATTACGATTTCTTTCGCCACGTTGCTGATTATACTGACAATGGATGATGAAATTAACTGTTATGTGAGAAGCTGTGAGTTTTATTAATTTTTTAAATAGCTATTTCAGGCCATTGACTTATAAAGCTTCATATAAGACTTGTTTCTGTTTGTAAATACGTCTATACCTATTTTTACCGATTTTGAAATCTTTCTCATCTATTTATGTCGAAACAGGTTCATGCAGAAATAAAAATGGGCGTCATAAATAAAGAAGTTATTGGCCTTTGAACAAAATCAATTTGGGGAATGTGTTTCTAATTTAGTCTCTTTTTTTTTTTTGTACAACATTCTCCCCCCCCCCCCCCGTATCTAAATCTAACTGAGAGATAATTTTTTTACAATTGTCCTAATAAGTAGGGCTGTGAAATTAGACAACACATCTTGATCAAGAGAATGTTCATTAAGGTGACTGAATAAACATTTTATTTCTGGTACCAGCCTACAAAATGTCTGGGTTGCTCATCCCTAGAGTGGGTCCTCTTACTTTTTTTCTGGTCTAGGACACATTTCAGACTAACCACAAGTGGTAGTAATAAAACTGAAATATCCATTCTGCATGTCAACCATGTAATCATTGTGGCTTTGACAGAATTAATTTTTGGTCCAGCCTGCATCCAAACCTAAACCCCTCAATTTGGATGTTGTATATCCCCCAAACTAAGCAAGATATCGAAAACATTTATTCCTTATCATCGAGTTTTTTCGTCGTGTTACATAAGAATCCATCATTAAATTTGACTTTTGCGAAATTTTTCTTCTGCATTTCAACTCAAGACACCTCACTTTTGAGACAGTATATCTCGAGAACTAGGTGAAATATCGAAAAACTTTACTCTTTATTTTTTATTTGTTTCGTCTTTTTAAATAAAAATTCACCATAAAATTTGACTTTGAATAATTTTTTCTTCTGAATTTCAACCAAAACCATTTCACATTTGAGACAGAATATCTCGAAAACTAAGCAGGATATCAAAAAATTTTATTCTTCATTTTTTATTTGTCTCATCGAGTTACATAATAATCCATCACCAGATTGCGGCGTCACGTTTATCCTAGAGTCCCCTTGAGGTGTTTGTACATATTCCCCGTGTTTGTTGGGAAGCGGTCAAGCCCCCACCACTCCGGCCATGCCCCCCCACTCCTCCGCCGGCCTGCTTCACTCCCATGCGTGGTAAAGGTCTCTTGCGTCGTCTCCATATTATTCCTTCCTCCATGACCACGACAGACAACTTACACTTCAATATATTGTCTCTGCTTCAATACCTCAACAGTCAACAGTCAACACATCTTCACCAGAGGTTGTTAAAATAAAAACAACCAAGCCACAGATCATCAAAGAAATTGGAGGATTTTTTGAAAATGAACCCGAGTTTGTCAAAATCTTAAAATTCTTTGCTATATATCTGGCCAGTGGCTACGTCGGTGATTGAAATACGCTGACGATTGGCCAAAGAGATACACAGCTTTTGCTAATTTTATGTAGATCGTATCCATGGAGGAAGGAATAATATGGAGACGACGCAAGAGACCTTTACCACGCATGGGAGTGAAGCAGGCCGGCGGAGGAGTGGGGGGGCATGGCCGGAGTGGTGGGGGCTTGACCGCTTCCCAACAAACACGGGGAATATGTACAAACACCTCAAGGGGACTCTAGGATAAACGTGACGCCGCAATCTGGTGATGGATTATTATGTAACTCGATGAGACAAATAAAAAATGAAGAATAAAATTTTTTGATATCCTGCTTAGTTTTCGAGATATTCTGTCTCAAATGTGAAATGGTTTTGGTTGAAATTCAGAAGAAAAAATTATTCAAAGTCAAATTTTATGATGAATTTTTATTTAAAAAGACGAGACAAATAAAAAATAAAGAGTAAAATTTTTCGATATTTCACCTAGTTCTCGAGATATACTGTCTCAAAAGTGAGGTGTCTTGAGTTGAAATGCAGAAGAAAAATTTCGCAAAAGTCAAATTTAATGATGGATTCTTATGTAACACGACGAAAAAACTCGATAATAAGGAATAAATGTTTTCGATATCTTGCTTAGTTTGGGGGATATACAACATCCAAATTGAGGGGTTTAGGTTTGGATGCAGGCTGGACCAAAAATTAATTCTGTCAAAGCCACAATGATTACATGGTTGACATGCAGAATGGATATTTCAGTTTTATTACTACCACTTGTGGTTAGTCTGAAATGTGTCCTAGACCAGAAAAAAAGTAAGAGGACCCACTCTAGGGATGAGCAACCCAGACATTTTGTAGGCTGGTACCAGAAATAAAATGTTTATTCAGTCACCTTAATGAAAATTCTCTTGATCAAGATGTGTTGTCTAATTTCACAGCCCTACTTATTAGGACAATTGTAAAAAAATTATCTCTCAGTTAGATTTAGATAGGGGGGGGGGGAGAATGTTGTACAAAAAAAAAAGAGACTAAATTAGAAACACATTCCCCAAATTGATTTTGTTCAAAGGCCAATAACTTCTTTATTTATGAAGCCCATTTTTATTTCTGCATGAACCTGTTTCGACATAAATAGATGAGAAAGATTTCAAAATCGGTAAAAATAGGTATAGACGTATTTACAAACAGAAACAAGTCTTACATGAAGCTTTAAAAATAACCTAAGTCAATGGCCTGAAATAGCTATTTAAAAAATTAATAAAACTCACAGCTTCTCACATAACAGTTAATTTCATTATCCATTGTCAGTATAATCAGCAACGTGACGAAAGAAATCGTAATAGTAAATTCACTGAATCGCGAAGTAAAACACGCCCCTTTAAATCTCATTTTAAACACTCGTTAAAAAATAATGCTAGTCTATTATGTGCAAAATAGCAAGTTTGCTGATTTTCTACACTACACCAAGAAAAATTTGAGAACAAAGTCATCCCATTGAGAGCTATGACTAAATATTTATAGACGTGCTGCAAAGTTTGCGGTGTCTACCACTCACTTCAACAACGATAATTACAATTCAACTTACTTATGAAATGATATTCCCGGTTCTTTCCTGTCTGGCCTATTTGTGCAACCGTACGCAACACAAGCTGGCATTTTTAAACACTTATACACAATACTAAATGAAATAATCACTGCATCTACCACAATATGAACACCTTAATTGTTGGGAAGCGCCATATGTTCGCTGCCGGTGCTGCCACCATGCGGGAGAGTTTAGTGCTTGCTTCACCGATTTAACGTCACTTCTCCTCCATATAATTCCTTCCTCCATGATCGTATCTGGTGGTTAAGATCGTCATCGCCTCAGGTTCAAATGGGATTGCTTCACATATTAATATTTTATGTGTCGTTACAAATCAAATACTCTTTTTAACATTTTTTTACGGGTAAACTATCTTACTTCAGCACAAAATGTAAGGTCATTATACTGTGACTCCAAATGATTTAGAAGTTTCATTCCCATTATGAATAGTGGAATGAAAATTTAACAGTCGGGTATTATCATGTTTACAGGCCTCATTTTCAATCAATTTTACTAAACCTTCATGTTTTTCAACCATTGCTGGAGATTCATCCGCTGCTATACCCGATAAATTGTAAAGTTTTAACCTAACCAATCACTTGCCGTTTTGGGTCCTCACGTGGCTATAATGCCGCAAATTATAATTATTATTGTTGTTGTTTAAATAGATATCAACACCGCTTAAAAAATCGCTACTTAGGCAGTAGCTGTTAAATCTGTGCTTCTACACAATGCTGCAACATAATACAAGAAATCAGAAGCTCTACTTTTCAAATTATCTTCAACACGTTGTCCAAAGTCTTCCACACTTCTATTAATGGTTTGACAAGGAAAGCTTATTTCTGAAAATCCCTAAAAACTATTTAAAAAAAATAATAACCAGAATTCATTAAGTAAAGATAAAAACTTATGAAATATCACATGTTTTTAACAGCAGTATTACTTACCAGCACACTACCTTATTTGAAACAGAAACTACTTTTTAAAAGTCAATGACAAACACATGCCACAAACACTGCGGTACGTGATGAAAAATTGCCACAGAATAGTTTGCGATATGGTCACGCTTTCCATCCCGCCCCACAGCCCTCTTGCCACCTTGCACACCAGAGACAATAAATTTCAGATCTACAATACAGACAATGCATGTAATTAAACACAACAAATAATGGAAAGAAAAGCGTACTCCCAGCTTAGATATGAATTATAACTGCTAGGAGACCTGCCAGTGTCACTAGTGCTCCAAAGAAACACCCCCACAGTCGACTGCCCATCCTCGCAAGATGGTTTAAAATCAGCTTAAGTGTGGGTTGAAAATTAAAATTTACATATATAATGATCACGCTCCGCGAGCCGCATGCTGGCATATGGCAGATCGCAAGTGGCGGGTAGTTTTTGAGCTTACAGAATTGATTTTCTTCTTTTGTTAGGCATGCTCAATGATTATATAAAAAAAAAAAAATTCCAGTGTCCCATTTGATAAAAACTTCAACCAGTTCAATTTCATAAGATATATACTACATGTTTAACCAAGAACCCAACATAGACCAATTACATGCGCCATAGATGGAGTCTTTAAAACTGAGACAGTGTCTTTTAAGAGGAGATTTAATTTCAAATAGGGAAGATGGGAAAATTTCTCTCAAGAACTGGATGACAATCTGTGCGACTTGGAAGCTGCCCCGTTGAACTACGAGGCTTTTATTGAAGTTGTTAGAAACACTTCTAGGAAACACATCTCCAGAGGATGTCGTACCCAGTACATTACAGGACTTACCCCCAGTGTGCGAGAACCTTTGGAAAGTTACCGAGAACACTATAACACAGACCCCTTTTGTACACAAACCATAGAACTGGGTGAAAAACTCATGCAATGTGTAAGCGAAGGAAGAAAGCAAAAGTGAACCAAACTTCTCCATGACTCGAATATGAAGCAAAATAGCAGGAGAGCATGGAAACTGGTAAGAAACCTGAGTAATGATCCCGCTCAACCAAAAGCAGATTACAACAAAGTGAGTCCTAATGAAATAGCCCATCAATTTCTTTTGAATGGAAAGCCTTACCACAGAGTTCGGAAACAAAAATTCCAACGCTCCCAGAGCAGTGAAAAAGTAAGTGACCTCGAGAACCCTTTCAGTGCCGAAGAGTTAATCAAGGCCATAAGCCAGATGAAAGAAAATAAAGCGGCAGGCCCAGATGAAATTCGAACTGAACAGAATAAACATTTCGGCCCAAGAACTCTTAGTTGGTTGGTGCAAATGATGAAGAAATGCGTGATTACTCAGAATATCCCGAAAACATGGGGGAAAGCACATGTGGTTACCCTCTTAAAACCGGGAAAGGAACCAACTGATGCTAAAAACTTTCGGCCAATCTCGCTCCTCTGCCACTTGTAAAAGGCTTTTGAGCGAATGATTCTAGAGCAGATAGGAGCTACTGTTAATGCAAAACTTATCCCGGAGCAAGCAGGATTTAGAGCTGGAAAAGCATGCAGTAATCAAGTCTTGAATTTAACCAAACACACAAAAAATGGCTACGAAAGGAAACACATCACGGGAGCAGTCTTCATAGATCTTACAGCTGCATATGACACTGTAAACCACCAGAAATTAATCTCTAAGTATACTCATTAACAAAATATTATCTACTTACACAAACCATTAAAACTATGCTGCACAATAGAAGGTTCTACGTGACCCCGCAGGGTAAGAAAAGCAGATGGAGAGACCAGAAAAACGGACTATCCCATGGGAGCGTGCTGTCCCCAATACTCTTCAACATCTATACAAATGACCAACCGAGATACAAGGGCATAAGAAGCTTCATTTATGCCCAAGGTAAAACTTTCGAACAGGTAGAAAGGAAGCTTACCGAAGCCCCTGAGGCTTTATCAGTTTACTTTGATGACAACCTGCTACGACAAAATCCAAGGAAAACTCAGATCTATGCCTTCCATCTGAGAAGCAATAAAGCCACTAAAGATAGGTATGGAAGGGGACCCTTTTGGAACACACTAGTCATCCAAAGTACCTTGGAGTTAAGCTCGATAGGTCTCTCACGTATAAAAATCACTGTAAAGAGCTAAAAGGCAAAATAAGTGCCGAAATAATATACTACGGAAACTTACTGGCTCCACCTTGGGAACACACCCCGAAGTTTTAAGATCCACAGCTATGGCGCTCTGCTTTTCGGCTGCATAATATTGCGCACCGGTATGGAAAGCCTCCACTCATTCTAAAGAGGTAGACTTGGCGCTCAATGAGACTGTCAGACTGGTAACTGGGTGCATGAGACCAACTCCAACACAAAAAATACATGCACTGGCAGGCATAGCACCACCGGATATAAGACGGAGAGTGGCCACAGAGAAGGAGAAGCTCAAACAAGAGACTGACCCAAAGCACCCAATGTACAATAAAATTATGGCTCAATCATGCCTCCGCTCACGGAGAAGTTTCTTAAAAAGAGGCAGGGCACTACATAGAACTCCAGAAGAAAGAAGACTATCCTTATGGGAGGAGGTACTTCCAAAACCTTCAAGCTTTTGGGCCCAAGAGGAACTGCCTCCCGGGTGGAACCTGCCGTACGAGAAATGGAAGACTTTGAACAGACTTAGAACAGGAGAATCAAGGTGCAGGAGCAACATGAAAAAGCGAGGATACACGGATGATGTCAAGTGTGACTGCGGCTACATTCAGACACCAGAACATCTCCTCGAGTGCAGAGACATGGGTTTCACGTGCCACGATGAAGACCTGTTCTTAACCAATGATAAAGTGATCCTAGCAGCTAGTTTCTGGGAAAACACAATCTGAAACAGTCCGGACACGGAAAGTAAAGTAAGTAAGGCAGAATTCTAAGCATTTATTAATGTCTGTCCCATATTTGAGCAAATGACAAAGACTTACATTCATTGTAAATATTGTTTTTGCTTCTAGTGTCATAATTGTGTATTTTATTACTTACTTCGAACGACTACAAAGTGCACTGTGTGTATATTCAATTTAATTTGTGATGGAGTGCATACTCTAGTTGCAATTTCCTCATACATTCATTTTCCCACTTTCTTGTACCCGCCTACTTTTTCCTTCCAAAAATTTCACCTTTAAATTCTTTAAGCGTATTTTAATATAAATTATTCATCATATCTCTTGGTAATTAATTCCATTCTCTGACCACATTACTTACGAAAGAAAATCTGAATGCCAGATTGTAGTCATGGACATCTTTTCCATTCCTTTCAGCTCTCTTGATTCTTCCACCAATATCTGTCTATGGTTCAACACTAATATATTCCTTGTGTACTCCCCTTGTCTTCCAATGAATCCCATTCCATCCCCTTTATTACATTATTTAGTGATTGTTTTCTGCAGTAATTTCCAGAGACAAATCTACCAGCCCTTTTCTGCACTCCCTCCAACTCCTAGTATGCAACACCACCATATTCAAACAATAGTCTGACCAAGTTTTGTAACCGAGTTCCCTTATCTCTCAGTTTCATCCCCTCATCACTCTCTCCAATAAGTGTAGGATTTTGAAACTTTTTCCTACTACCTTTCTTGTTTAGTTTGTTACACAAAGATATTTACATTTCAATTCTTAAACAAGAAATTCTTTGCCAGCTTTATAATTATAATCAATTTTTAGTTTTTTATGTGTGTACCTAATAAGCAGACTATTTTTTGCAAGTATCTTCATCCCATGTTGACCTACCCAGCTAGTTATCCAGCCCAGATTATCCTGCAGGTGTTCACAGTCTTTTACCAGTTTGGTCCTATTATATAGCTTTGTGTCATCTGCAAACAACCAAACTTGTGATAATAAACCATCAACACAACCATTAATTAGAACAAAATACAACAATGGTCTCAATACTCTTTGGCCCTCCCATTTTCACTTCTTTGGATACTGAATTTCCCAACGTAACTTTGTGCTTTTTACCTTTTAAAAAATCTTCTACCCAGTAAATCCAATAGATTTCACCTTATTTAACACCATTTTAAGGCTCACTGCAAAATGCCTTAGAAAGATCTAGTGCTACACTATCCATTTGGTCTCTCATGTCCATTTAATCTGAAATATCTGGCATATAAGCTACTGAGATTTGAATGAATATCCTTGCCCAGAGCCATGTTGTTGACTTGATAACCACTTACATTCCTCACAGACATTTCTGATGTGGTTGCATATGAATCTCTCCATTAATTTACCTACCACTGATGTCAAATAGATTGGCCTCTACTGTGTGACCTTATTTGTCATCCCTCCTTTCTTGACTGGTACTACTATCACACTTTTCCAGTCCTCCGGTAAGCAGCAAGTATCCAGACTCAGTGTAAACATTTCAAAACAATGTCACATCCTGATATCTTTAAGACATCTGTAGTACTACTATCTACACCAGCCCTTTTTATGCTTTTTTTTTTACCTTTCTTAGTTCCTACGTGTTATGCTCAGGACACATTTCAGCAGTGCCAGATAAGGAGAGATAAGGCAAAAAATGTTCGAAGAGGCAGCACTCTCTCAGTTTTTGCCCCAGTTAGGAAAATTCCTAGATCTGCCACTGCATTTAAGATTTTTTAGTCTGCTCATTTCTAATTGTGTTATCTGATTTTCACCCTCCCACTCCTTAATCATAGTCCCATGGTCTCATTAAACCAGTTACTTAAAATCTCTTCTTTTTTAAAATCCTCAGTAACTTTTTGTTCACTCTTACATATAATTGTCTCGTTGTTGGTATTAGGGCTTTAGGGCGCGTCAACATCTAGGTTTTTAGCGTCCTAACTAAAACCTGGTGTAACAGCGTGGTTAATTAATACTAGAATACCATCTGAGTGGCCGACTTTAAAGGGGTCGGCCACGCAGAAAGAAAAGGAAACTAAAATATTAAAACAGCAACAGAAATACCGCCCGCATGGCTGACTGTAAAGGAGTCAGTCACACAGACGGCAAAAAAAAAGACTAAAATACTGGCAGAAATGCCAACTGCATGACCGGCTACAAAGAGGTCGGACATACAGACAGCTAAAAGGTGTACTAAAATGGTCGCTGCAAAATGGTCATAAAAATTAAAGACACACACAATAACTGGTTCACTGTAAAAAGGCCAACCAGGTTAATTGATAAAACAAACTCGCTGGCTAATTGTAAAGGGGCGAGCCAGACAGATGTAAAATCAAAACATGACGGAACACACAAAAACTGGAAGAACTAAAAACACAATACTTGGGTTAGTGGTTGTACAGGGACCACCAAACCATACTGTTGTTGTTTTAGGGTGTGTCGACAGCGGAGTCATTAGCACACTATTACCAGCTATCACTGTGGCTTAAGAATGTACTAAAATACCGTCTGCATGGTCGACTGTAAAGGGGTCGACCATACAGACAGCAAATAAAATAAGTCATAAAATCAGATGTGGGTTTAAAGGGGACACCAGGACTTTAAACTGTACAACACCTGGATGGCTGTAAAGGGGTCAAACAGGTTCACAAGAGGATTAAAAACACTTCATGTGTTGCTGGCTGTCCATTGGCCAGAGAGACATGAATTATAACAATATAAAAACAATGCATTTGGATGGGTGGCTGTAAAGAGGTCACCCATCCGTCTTAAAACTAGGCTGATCTGCCTAAAATTTTAGGCACATCCTACCTGTTTGGTTTCAACTGCCCCGGTTCGGGTGGGTCGTTGGTCACTGCTCGCTGAGGAACGGGATCAGACTCGTCCACCAGCATTACAGTTTCCTCTGGCTCCGAAGAGTCAGACGTCCCCGACTCACTGTCCTCATCGACTACCTCCTTGACCCTCTTCTTCCTCGCCCTCTTTACCTTTTATTAGGTGTTCTGGAAGGAGACGAAGAAGGAGATTTAACGAACTGAATCGGGTCCGTCAGCCTAAACTTCGGACCCCGTGTCTTCTGGTCGCCTCCAGTAACGTTGATAGTGCTACTGCTTTCGCGGCACGTGGTGGTATTGGAGGTGCCGATAATTTCACTGCTACTGCTGGCGGGTCCTGTTTCATTGCTGCTGGTGTGATTGAGGTCACAGATGTGTTGCTACCGACATCCGCAGTCTTAGGAGTCATGACCTTAGCGGGTTTAACACCGCATTTGCACTGACATAAGCACGTAGTGCTTGTAGTTGTGCCCATGTCTGCTACGGACGTATGGATAGCAACACTTTGTTTTCTGATGGGAGCTGAAGCTATCTTAGAAAAACTAGTTGCAAATACTGGGGCGGCAAGTAACTTGGCCTTCTTCTTAGCTTCCCCGTAAGGAATCCGCTCTTTGGTCCTGTATCTTGCGTTCTTCAAGATACACTTGACACTACCTGCTCCAGGCGGAGTGCAAACCGGAATAGTTGACACAAGCCTGTGGAGCGTACAACTGACACCTGGCTCGTGTGCGCCCTTCCCGCAGTTTCCACATGTGGGGTTGCTCTTACATGACGCCGTCGTATGTCCGAACCGCTGACACTGAAAATAGCGCATCGGGTCCGGAACATACGGACGGACGTTAAGGTTTAAATATCTGGCGTTGATATTCTTGGGCAATACTTGAGTGTCAAACATCAGGACGAAGGTAGCAGTCTTTTCAAGATTGCCATTCACCCTTCGTGTGATTTCATTTTCTCTGATTTCCATTGCTTAAGAAGCTCGTCAGTCCCTAAATCCGTAATGTCATGGGAGGTGACTACAGCTTTACTGGAATTTAGGGACTTACGGAGTTCGCATTTTACGGCTAACTCCCTGAGCCTCTCACAATTCAGCAGTTTGGTAGCTTGCTTACTGGTGCCTGTTTCCAGCAGCAGTGTCCCGTTCCTCAGTCTTTTTTAACAGTGTTAAAGGTACCAAAAAGACCCTCTAGACCAGTGTTTCCCAACCTTTTTTGGGTCATGTCCCACTTTCAACATTTTTTGCCCCCATACATAATTTTTAGTAAAAAAATTATTTGTTATTAAAGAAACTGATATAGGATGGTTTTTTAAAGAAAACACTTTAATATTATCATAAAACACAGTAAGTAAAATTGAAAAACATATAATGAAATACCAAAATTCAAATTCAAAAGATTTATAATAAACATTTATTATGGCAAAAGAATGTACTTTTTTGCTATATTTTGTAACCATATCTGGCATTGTGTTTAAATAACCCAAAGAGAAAACGGTAAAGTCGTATCAAGTCAATTTCTAAATTGCCCCCCTGTGGGGCGTGGGCCCCACGTTGGGAAACACTGCTCTAGACCCTTTGAGATGTAGAAGGGTGACACCTTTTCAAACGTTCGTTCAATTTTTTCCATAATTACAAAAGCATTCTGCACTGAACAAACTTTTCTGTTACTGTCACTGTCAGATGCGGGGGGGGGGGGCTATCAACCCTCGCCCTTTTCTTTGAACTGGGAGTATTTATTTTAGCCTGTGGCACACCCGTACCGCAGGTTTGTTTGGTTTTCTCGTGAGTCTGAATTTTGGTCCCAAAAGTATAACCAATTTAAAAGGAAATGCTAATAGAACAGGGGTGCGCAGGTGCCCCTTAGGTTGCACGCTAGCGAGTGATTTCCGTCATCACCCATTCGCCTCCTCGGCACCTGTCTGACCTTGAGGTTGAGTGATTTTTTATAGAGGTTTGTTCCGTCCTAGCAATCCGGGTGAGGAAGCCAAGATCCCCGTTCACCTACGCACACAACGTTCCACCGCCACGCTCTACGGTGGTCGTGGGATCATGGTAGAAGTTTAGGGTGTGCGACACTTGCGGCGTTCAAAAGTTTCCAGCTTGGGCACCGTACCTGGCACCTGCGTACCAGGCCTCTGCGGGGATAATTGTCTCTAAATTCTCCCTTCCCCTCAGTTTTCTAACATTACCATATAAATTTCTAGTTGCATCCATAATTGATCCTCTGCAACAATAGGCGTTTCAACAGATTCAGCAATTTTTGCTTTTGTAAACAACATACTGGAATCAATGCATAAAAAATTAAATTCCCTAGGTATATTCTGTGATCTTGCTAAGGCTTTTGACTGTGTTGATCATGAGATTCTACTAGATAAATTAGACTACTATGGAGTTAGTGGTAAGACGCTAATACAGGAAATGCTATAAACTCAGAATGGGGTATAGTTAAATATGGTGTGCCTCCGGGTTCAATTCTTGGCCCTCTGCTGTTCTTAATCCATATAAATGATCTCCCACATATACTAGGTGATAATGAACACATGGTGCTCTTTGTAGATGATATTAGCATATCGTTGAAAGACCCATCAGCACAAAACCTCGAAAACACAGCAAATGATGCTATAAAGAAAATTAACAGGTGGTTTAATGCCAACAAACTAATACTTAATGTAGAAAAGAAACAGTTACTTCAGTTTGTTAAAAAAATAAAGGACAGCTATAATGTGATATCAGAAAGAAAAGCAATCAATGAAAGCAATTTCACAAAATTCCTGGGTGTATGTATAGATAAGAAATTGAACTGGAAACAGCATATTCAACAACTTCTTAAAAAACTGAATTTTGCAACATTTTCACTTAGGGTAATATCTAGAATAGCTAATATAGAAACCAGAAAGTTAGTATATTTTGCATATTTTCATTCCCTGCTCACTTATGGCATCTCATTATGGGGAAACTCGTCACAAGCACAGAGGGTATTTAAATTGCAAAAGCGTGCACAAACGTCGTGCAGAAATCTATTGAAAAGCCTGGGTGTACTAACAATGCTAGCACAGTATGTATACTCCTTTCTATCATTTGTAGTGGAAAATCCTCAACACTTCAATCTTAATGCTGACATACGAGGGCTATCCAGAAAGTAACAGACGTTTTGAAATAAAAAATAAACAAAGTGAAAAAAAAAAACAATTTTTATTATATACATTTTGGAGGTAAACTCTTAGGCTATTTTTCTTCATAATCGCCATTTAATTTAAGGCATTTATCATAACGTGGTACAAACTTTTCAATACCCGCTCTGTAGAAATCTGCCGCCTGCGAGCTCAACCACTGGTTTACACCGGCATGCAGTTCAGCGTCAGTGGCAAAGCGTTGCGTCGCGAGCCACGTCTTCATCACTGGGAACAGGTGGTAGTCGCTCGGTGCCAAATCCGGGCTGTACGGCGGATGATTGAAAACTTCCCATCCAAAAAACATCCAACAGCTCTTGGGTACGTATGGCTGTGTGTGGACGAGCGTTGTCGTGGAGAAACAAAACTTTCTGGCAGAGTTTTCCCCGATGCTTGTTTTGTATCGCGCGTCTCTGAGTTGATTGTGGTAACCAACCACAATTTCATGAACTAAACTCCGTGAAATTTGGGGGAATTGCTCTGAGAGTTCCGTAATCATGAAACGGCGATTTTCACGGATTTTTTCGTTGATTTTCGGCACCAATTCATCACTCACAAGACTAGGCCTACCACTGCGATCCTCGTCGTGTACATTGGTTCGGCCATTTTTAAAATCAATGCACCACTGCCTCACTCGGCTTTCACTCATTATTCCTTGGCGGTACACATCACAAATCTGGCGATAAATTTTAATTGGTTTGTGATTTTTTGCCAACAAAAACCTTATCACAGCTCGCACTTCACAACTGGCGGGATTTTCTATTGAAGCGCTCATTTTAAAATTCCACTGTATACGAAGTACGACAGGCACGATGCACAAACTACCACGGCTGGTTGCGTACTGAGTGTAGGGACACTCTGAATTCAAGATGGTGGCGCTAGCCCCTCCCATTGCCGCACCAGATCAAAACGTCTGTTACTTTCTGGATAGCCCTCGTACATAGCCATAATACTAGGAATAAATATAATATTCACAAGGATTACAAATCACTGTCAATTGTACAGAAAGGGTTAATATTTACTGGAGCTTCCTTATTCAATGTCTTACGAACAGAAATTAAATGTTATCTGCAAAAACCCAACTACTTTAAGTCCAAACTGAAAGAGTTTCTGCTTCAGAACCCATTTTACTCTGTGAAAGAATTTTCTTCTTGGAATTTGGTAACTAATGACTGATAAAATAGTATATATGGTGTATGGGAGGGGAAGGTGACAAAGTTGTTCACAAATACTAAAATGACATATGGTTTTTCTTTCTGTTGAAACTTTTGACAAATGAAGTAATTACACTGTTTACAAAATTTCACTCATATATATTAACTAACATGGGATAGCATGCACTCAAAAACTGCTGTGAAAAATTATGATACTAACAGGTTTTTAAGTAATTGACTGCTTATGAGTTGTTGGTAGTATAATTGATATTGTTAATAGGTGTGTGTACTGTTCCACATAAATAGCAACTAACATGATATAATATGTAGTCGCAAATTACAGTCAAACTTATCATGGTAACTGGTTGGTAAGAAAATAACTGGTTGTTAGATGCTGGTAACAAGTGTGTGTATACACTGTTCCATATAATAAGTATTAATTAACTCGGGATTGTATTTGTAGATTACAGGAGATATTGGTTATTCTAATGGGTTGTAACTAACTTGATGTCAATATATAATAATATTATCTAAGACTGGAGATTTATTCAATAATATTATCAATTATATAGTAATATTGACATTACTAATAAGTGTATGTACTGATCCACATCCCATGGGATCAAAGTGAACATATCTATCTAATAATATTCTTCATACATCCATCTTTATACACCTTCTTTGCTATTAATTACATGTTTAGGTATTCCCTTGCTGTCTCTTAACTCGTTATGTTCTCTTGCCTTTTTATAATTGTACCTATTTCCCACTTCAATTTTGGCTACTGGTTTACTGAATCCTGTAATAACAATAAGAACTGTTTCATGATCACTTATTCCTTCTGTTACATAATATCCTACAAGGTTATCTTCAGTATTCGTTAGGAAGGTATCCAACATGTTTCGTCCCCTTGTGTTCTGCTCTACCACTTGTGTAAGGCCTCCATCCCTTTTTAAAGTATTTGCTAATGTCAGTTCCCTTGTGTTATTAAATCTTATTTCCTACCAATTTAACACCAGGTGAATTTTATTCCCTGTGTCTTCATAATTCATTCTTCCACAACGGTAAGCAGCCAACACCCTGATTTTTATTTTACCCCAGAAATCAACAACAAGTAACTGATGGACATGATCTATAAACACCAGTGAATTGTAATAGTCTTTGCTAAGCAGTACAAATATACTCTCCACCAACTGCTCCTCTCTCTCTACGATACACTGGTTCTTCTTTTAACCTAGATTCTACATCTATAATTACTTGTAATTTAAGTATATCTATTAAGTTATAAATTCTATTACTTCTACAGTTTACCAGTAACACTTATTACCGGCTTTATGATATTTTCAGCACTAACCGTTCCCTTGCTAGTTCTGTACCTATAAGTTATTGTTTCAGCAGCTTCATTTATTTCTTTAGCATTTGTGTTTTTTCCCCAGTCATGGATCTACAATCAATATCCCTTTGATTATCTATCTCCATCCCCTCAGCAATAATATCTGACCTAAGAAAAGTCACAGTCCTGACCCCATCATCACTGGAGGTGGGATCTCTTACAGTTTTAGCTAACAACTCAGAAAGTACTCCCTTGCCCCTTCTATTTTGGAGTAGGCCATGCCTAGTCAAACACCACCTACCAATACTCTGCCTCTTAACCTCTGGAACAGATCTGTGACAAAATTGGTTTTGCCAACCTCTCACATTACTCTTTTTACTCACTTCTGAGCTTAAATATGTTATCGCTGTGATTTGAATTGACACATAAGATTATATGATGCGACGTATGCAAAATAAACTAGTTTCTTTATTCTGAGATTATCTTGTTGAAACTGTATGAATCGCAATTAATCGCCCTAGTGATTCAGAGATATTTAACATCCTATTTAAATCATTATCAACTAACAATAAATGTTTCAGTTCTAACCTCTTGAATAGACTGGTCTGAAAATGTAATGAGTTCTATAAAATGATAAGGACATGTCATTAACTGTGAAGCAATTATTAATATGACCAGACAAAGTATTCTTACTTATATGCACAATCATCTACAATGGTAAATTTTGAGTTTTCAGCTTTAACATAAGGTAAGCAATAATTGTGACAGTGGACACTGGGAAGAATAGAAAAGCCATCTCTCATCACAGATGCAGACAGGAAGACTGCGATGAACAAACAAATATGAACATATTTTTTATATTTCGGTTAAAAGGCTTTAACAGAAATATGGAATACTGTGTTTGTTGTGACCGTCCTTCCTTCATCTGTGATGAATTATGGGGTTAATTTTCCTAATCTCCCTTGTGGACACTACACACAAGTGTGAGGTAAACCACGTTTGAGGAGTCCCCACTCAAAAAAAACTGGATTGTATGACATAGCGTTACAACAAACCTGTGATACTTTTGGTTCAAAAGGTACAGAATTTTCCAATTATGCGGTGAAGCTCCTGCACCAATTTTTACCCACAATCCACAAAATGCCTGTCACAAACCAAGTACTTACCCTTTTAAGGTACTTTGCTAACTTTTTCTCCAGCCTTATCCATAACTGTCTTAATATCTTCTCAGCTCCCAGTTTTCTGACAAATGCTTCCCCACATGACTCTCATGAGATCATGTTGAGTTGTGTAGTGAGTCTCTGTACACTGAAATCTGGTTCATATCATACCAAAGTTTGACTAAGAATTAGACTGAAAAACAGACTTCACCAACTTATATTGTTTCTCTTATAATAATGTCTTAATTTTAGAGCAATTTATTTTAAACTAGTGTAAGCCCATGACAATTTTTTGCATATCGTCATGGGTGTAGAATAGTTTCAGTTTTTAGGACGAAAGAGCGACAGGTTGACCTGATTTGACCAAATATGAACTTGAAATGTGTTTCAGGGTGAATAAAATCTCTTGAGCTTGAAGAACTCGGAAGCATTATAGTGGTAGGTATTAAACACGAACAGGGACGATAGCGCAATTGTATAATTGTTTTAAAGATCATAGACTTGAATTGCTTTGATATGAACTTGACTTGTATTTGACCCTTGAAGTTCACTCTGCCAAAAAAAAAAAAAAAAAAAAAAAAATCCTGTTTGCTTCGAAAGCATCACTTTGTTTTTTATTGAGACTGCGCAAACACTCATAATGTAATCACTGGTCACAGTATCTGTAATGATCAGAGATCTTAATACACATTCCATAGCCTATTATTAATAGTTGAGCAACTCCGAAGAAATGAATTGCCAGAATAGTCGATTCGGTAACATATTTGGTCTGATGTCCACTTAAAATAACCTAATAACTCATGTACAGCGAAAATGAACAAAGACCATTAATGAAAGTGGTCAGTATAATACCTAAGAAGCAAATAAACTGTAAATCATAAACTTTGGTCAAGCAACAACATTAGTGAAAGTTTTAATTAAATTGAAATTTATCCTAAGCCTGAATGACAATTGGCATTTGTGGTTACAGCAGAAACCATGAGTAATTTAATTTTTAAAGTTATTTTAATTTGCTTTCATTAAAAACATGTTCCTGAAAAGCAGATCCACGTTTTTTCAGCCGTAAAATTTATCAATATTATATTTTTTTAAAACTATGTGGACATAACCACGAATTTCTTCTAATGGTATCTCTGGTTGTTGTTTTGTGAGCGAAGGCCGGCTTGTGATGTGACAGTTCTCCAGTCAATAGCTATCGAGGAGAGTGAGTGAGTGAGTGAGCTTAAGAAATTATATAGTACATAAAAGTCAAACCATCTTTTGACATAAGGATTGTTTAGGGTTGTTAAGAAATTGGTGTTAGGTGTAACATCATATAATTTATTGAAAAATAGAAATCTTAACACAACTGTTCACTAAAGCTACTAACAACAATAATGACAAGAGAAAAATCTTACTTTTTCCATATATCAGCAGACAGACTGATTTTTGGAAAAAAAGGAGGGTGCAACCCACAGACAAACAAAATAAAATAAAATGACTAGCTGTCAACAGCTTAAAATCCCAACAATATTTCCACAATTGCTGATTAACCAATATGCAGTAGATGGTGAATGTAATGACTTCACTGTTAACACTTCCTTTAATTGAAATAACACCACAGTTGAAGGGAGAGCCAGGACAAACAGAAAAACTCTTTACAAACTTTATATATAAAATCCTAGACATGCATAAACCACATCATCACAGACAAACCACTGAATGAATTTAGGACATTTTCACATGAAATATTATTGCGGTGGTGTGAAAGGTTTTTATTTGTAATACATTTCAATAGATGTGTTAAATATTAATTCTTATATTTAAAATTAGATCATATTGACCGTGATTCCACAGATAACTCTGTATTTCAGAAGAACTGCTCGCCATTGATTACACTACCACTGTTCTGTTTTTTCAGTAAGCTTTTTTTATTTCACAAGTTTTGTTGTATAATAAAATGAAATGTATGAATTAAACATAACATGTGTAAGTAATATTTAATTTACTTAAACATAACAATAGCACTCACATCTGAGTAGATGATAAGATGTTAATTACATTCGATTCGAAATTGAAATGAGAAAGTGAGATTATGGCAAGAGGTTGTTCGTAAATTGCGTTGTGTGTTGTAACATGCAATTCACATAAACAGTATTTTTGTTTTTCAATAGAATTCACATTATAAGTATTAACAAATTTAACAATTAGTGACCGAGTGTGGTGGTGTAACAGTTAACATTCTGGCCTCACATTCGGGAGGGCGGCGGTTCAAATCCCCGTTCGGGCATCCAGATTTGGGTTTTCCATGGTTTCCCAAATCACTCCAGGCAAATGCCGGGTTGCTTCCTTCAAAAGGCCATGGTCGAATTCCTTCCCCCAAATACTTTTCTGTCTCTAAAGACCTCGCTGTTAAGTGGTGTTAATCAGTAAAAAAATAATAATAACAATAAAAAACAATTAGTGAAATTAATTAGTTATATTTCACGGGGATTCAATGGTAACTGTGATGCTGCAATTTGATGATGGATTCTTATATAACTTGATGAGTAAAATAAAAACTGTAGAATAACATTTTTTTTTTATTTCTTGCTTTGTTCTCGAGATATATTGTCTCAAAATTGAGGTAGTTGCGATAAAATGTAGCACAGAAAAAAAAAAAAAAAAAAAAAATACGCTGGACATGCACAATGGGTGTTTTGTTTTCTTACTACCGGTTGTACTTGGGTTGAAATGCGGTATGGACCAGAAGAAAAATATTGCCAAAGTCACAAAAAATTACTTATAACTATTTTTAACAACTGATATCTCGATTATTACAATTATTATCATTATAATCAGGATTTGGGATTGTTAGTGCTAGCAGACACTGCAAAAACCAAATGTTGGTAAAGTGGCTATAAGTAATAATTTACATATAGAATCCTATGGATGAGTAAACAGTACCGGTACTGACAAAACACTTTACATATTCAGGCCATATTCGTACTATATAGTATTGAGGTAGATTGTAAAGATTTTAGTTACGTTTCATTCTGATACATGGCACTATTGTCTGATTTCTATACTCCACTGGGAGATGCAATTATGTTTTCTTGACCGCGATTCCGTTTGGCTGATTATGCGCATACTCGCAGTAAATGTTTTAGTGTCCTTAGCAATCGGTATGTTTCATTTTGATGTGAGTTTAGAAAGATGAGAAATTAAATTATAAAAGTTTTCATAAATTAGTAAATATTTCTTTTTGAACATAATTCACGCATGGCGTTACTTTATTTGCCCGACTGGATTTGTGTTAATAGTGTCATAATCAGTTTAAGAGGGAGGTCCAGGGCTACCATAGGGCTAAGCAGTGCAGTGCACCGGGGCCCCTATGCTCAGGGGGCCCCCAAGGGTATCTCGGGGCCACGGGTCTTCACGGCAAACTAGCAACCTTTTTTTAGCTCTTCTGTCATCTAAGGGGGCCCTCATTGCTCAGGGGGCCCCCAATCCTTGCTCAGGGAGGCCCCCAGCCTCAGCTCACAGGGCCCCTGCCAGCAACACAAAACAAAAAAAAGGTCGCCCATCTGGCCTGCAGGCCCAAAATAATTTTTTTGCACTGGGACCTTTGTTGACCTAGCTATGCCACTGGGGAGGTCCGTACTTTAACACTCTACATGAGCAATATGCAAGTGAGTACTTGTAACCAAGATGTTCTTCAGATTGAGGGTTATAGATCACTAGGAAGGATTTTAGGAAGGAGAATGCACATTTGGGGGAAAGAATATAGTTATGTCCAAGGTAAAGGATATATTTAATGGAGAGATCTGGCTGATAAATATTGGACTGCAGTCAGCTTAAGGAGGTGCATGGACATGGCGAGTGGTAGCACAAGAGATTTCTTTTGCACAAGATCAGAGGGGTAGCAACAGGTTATAAAAGCATTTGATAGTTTTTGAGTTTACCTGGAAAGTGGTTTATGATTAGAACAGATGTGTCTGCCACAGACTGTAAGACTGCACAGAAGGGAAAGATTGCTGTTATGGGATGGCGTCTGTCGAAAAGATGTGTGCAGTAGTCTGAAAGGCACCTTTTCATAGGGAGATGTAGACAGCAAGAAAGGTGACTCGTGTGAGAATAAGCGGAAGTGATGAAATATGCTATCTCACATGACTAACAATCTCAACACCTGTTTCACAATGAAAGCTGTAAGCATTTTTCATGAAACTAATACCCCACCAACACATTTCAGACAACAAGCATCCCCTTGACCACAACAGCCGTTAAGATGCCACCTGTAAACCTACCACATACGTTATTACAAATTACCATTGATTTTTTTATTTACTGTATAATCAGATCCAACTTTTATTTTTCACAAAACTTATTCACTCTATTTCACTTTGATTGGTCATTCACAAAATTATCATAGATCGGATTTCCACCTCCTGCAATTGCAATGCCTGCCCTTCCCACTTCATGTGGTAGGTCTGGATGTGTACATATCACTTCTGTAGCCATATCTCTCTTCTCTACAATATTTCAATAAAAAAAGGCCTTAATTATGTTAAAGTATGTTTGTCATGGTCCTCCTGTGGCAAGTGAAGAGTTATTTTCCCTATCCTTCCTCATTTTCAACAGAAATGTAGAAACAAAGATACAGCAATTTTTTTAAATAATCGAAGCAGATTTTTGTAAATATTCTTCTTCTTTGTATTGCACACATCAAGACTCTTTCATAATTCACAAGGTGTTTAAACAATCACAAAATAAAACAAACAAAGTATGGTGTGGATCTAATCTCAGACCCACTGTAACATGTTCACATAGTGAAACATGTGCAAACATTTATTACTGGAAGCCAACCAGAAATTCTTCGTCTGCTGTCGTCATGTCACTTCAATTTATTTTAATTAATAACTCTTGATGATGACTGTGTAACAAAATTAATTTGATAATTGTTGTTAAAATTCCAAGTGGGTAAGCATCAAGATTCATATCTTTATAAGTTCGTAATTTGTAATTTGCTTTAAAAAAAATAATAATCCAACTTTTTCAGAAAAATAATGATTAAAATTTAAAACTAAATTGGAGAAATAAACACAAAAAACATATCAAAAGTATTAATAGAGATGATAATAAAATGAAAAATGCTTTAAGGCAATATGGATACAATAAAGAATACAAAAGCTGGAGGCAGCAATGATGCAAACACTAACACGAATGTGCAACATTTTAGGTTTACTGCAGGTACACCTATCAACTCGGGCAAGTGCTTCCCATTTATTCTCATATAACTAAGGAGTTTTTATTTTTCCTAATTTCTTTGTATGCTAAAGTATTAATAACCTCTATATAGAAGATATTAATTCATTGCTAACTTAAATATAAAAAATCAGATAATTGTAATAGTTTTCCATTAAATAAAGGCACATTTTCTGTTTAATTATGAAACTGTTTCATATTTTGGTTCCATAATAATTTTTGTACATATGGCAGTATCACGATTTCATGCTACTGTAAAAAGCACCAGCTGATGTAAAAACTTACTTGCCACCTGCATTTATAACTTATGCTGGCACATCCTATGTAAAGGGAACGTAGAATCCTAATTCATCACGTTCAAAGAGGTTAGAACACCCTAAGCATAATTCTGCAAAAGCATCAAGTCTGCAGTAAGGACATTTATGTCTCTGCAATGGCATATATACAAAAATTTGTAACATGCGGCCACAGCCAGGTAATTTTATGTATCGCCACAGGCCTTTTAGAAACCCTCTTATGTCTTCATATTTCTTCTCATATTTTAAAAGAGCATTAAAATATTTCTTCAAAACACTTTCATAGTTAACAGTGGTGAAGCCATAATGAAAAATATGGCACTTTTCACACCGATCAATATCAGACCACGAGGGACGCCTCAAGCGAGATTTTAAAGACGACTTTGTGGAACGCTTGGAGGGAGACCGTTTAATACTGGCTGGGCATATGCCAAGATTTATTGCCCTGCGGACAGAACAAGAGCAAACAGCATGAGGTATTGAAGAATCATAACTGCCAGCAGAAGGATGTTCAGAAGGTATAAATGTTGTTCTAGACTCTATCAAACCTTGTCCTTTAGATGAAAATCTCAGTTTCTCATCTTCAGAATAAATGCCAAGGGGATCCAGAGAGGGTGAAAAGTTTACATACCGGAATTCAAAGTTTTTTGATATATGAGGCACTGCAGCTGAGCCACACATGTCTTCAAATACTGAATCACTTCCTTGATAGTTGTCAGGTACAGGTACAGAGTGTGGAAATGAATCAGTTTTAGATCTAACACTGCCATCACGTTCAGATGTTTCAGAAACTTCAGTTTCTAGCTCAAAAGAATTCTCACAATTTAAGGCAGTGGCGCTGCATTTTAGTTTTTTACGGTTATCTATATGTGAAGCAGGACAGCTTTCACAATTCCTCTTCCGTTTAATCCTAACAGAATGTTTAGCAGTGGGGTTAGTAACTTTTGAAATTCTCACTGGTGCCTCATCATCAAGGAAATAAGACTTCTGAAATGTTGCTTGTGACTGAGATGCCAAACGATCAAGATATTCTGATCTAACAAGTCTTACAGACACCGGTTTTATATGAAAACTGTCATAATTTATGAAAGAATGTGTAATGATAGATTCAGATGTGTTTTTGGCTTGGCTATTTCTCACAGGTCCAGTTTGAAATAAAGAATTTCTCTTAGATTTCTGCTGGCTAATGGAAATAGCCTTTGAAACTGGCACAACAGAATTCAAAGACTTAGAACACTGAACAAAGGCACTTCTATTTTGCTTATGTTGTAAATTTAGATGTTCTAGTGGCTGTGATCTAGGCACTGTCTGCTTACTAGTGATTTCACATTCACTATTACCCAAAGGTTTCTTTGGGAACGAAATGTTCTGTAATTCCTTAAATTTAGTGTAACATGATCTTTGGGATCTTTTAGATTGTGGTAAATTAGCAACTGATACAACTGTATTTGGAACATTATTATTTTTGAATTTGACATCATCATTTGCTAATATTTTTTCATTATGGATGTCACTAGCACCTGATTCAGAACGTGAACGTTTTTTCTTTTTGTGTGTGCTGCAGGTTATCCTCATTCCAGCACTATTAGTATTGGGAGAAAATGAACTTTCGTGCATACCACTAATTGACAAACATGTTTCAGATACTTCCGGAAGACTGGGGGTTTCTCCTTCTAGTGGCAAAGAGTTAAGTGATTTTGAGCGAGTCAGCCTCAAAGACTTGTGTGTCAACGAAGGACTTTGTGACACTGAAATGATATTTTCAGAGCATGTATCACTAATTGCTACATCTCTTTTAAGATTTCTTTCAGTGTTTAAGGACTTAGGATGCATCTGATGATTGCTTACTGTTGGCTCAGAATGTAAGTCCTCATGAGTCAGGACAGGAGACACAGGAACATTCGTAGAATCTAGAGTATCAGAATTTATTAAATGTGAACTTTTCAGGGACACTTTTGCTATTGAAGAAACTGAAGGCTTCTCATTTTCAAGGCTTCTCTCTCCTACTAAAAAATGCTCATGAGATCTTGCAAAACTAGTTTCTTGAGAAAAGGCAGGAATTTTTTCAGAAGGAACTTTATTTCTGCATTTATCAGACTCTAAAGAATGAGTGTGTTCACGGGATAAGGTCTTAGCTGGTTTAAAGTGTGAATGCTTTTTCCCAAGAGATGAAGATGCAGACTTGGTTTTTGGTTTGAGGATTTCAGATTTTGAGGATTGTGAGCACTGTAACAATCCATTCTGCAATGAATCAGATTGAAGTTTGGCATGCATTGAATCAGTGAATCTTTTACTCGTGCAGATTTTTGATTTATTAGGGTCAGATGAAGTTTTCCTAAGGGATTTCTCATTCGTGCTTGAAGCTGTAGAACTGCAGCAAATCTGTTTCCCTGTCAGCAATGGAATTTTTTCAGATATTTTATCAGGTGGTGATGTGATCTCTGTTATAGACGTTTCAGACTTTGAACTCTCATTTTTATATCTGTATGACTGAGAAATCCCCTCAGATTTGCCAAAAACTGATGGAAAAATATGGAATTGTGAACAAGAAAATTTCTTTGACCTGTAAGATCTTGAGGTGCAAGGTTCTGGAGTGCCTTTAGTCTGTTCTGGTGCCAGGTAACCTGTAATCCTTATATTCTCACAGGATTGTAGAGAGCTGTTTGGTGTGGAGATGTTGGTAGCAGCAACAATCTTATCAATACCACAAACTGCATTTTTCTTAGTCTGAACTTCAGTGGAAAATATGACACCAGATTGACTAGTGTGCTCCCAAACTAATTTTGGTTTTGAATTATTAGATAAAGAAATCACATCTATAAGTGTGTCTGGCAAAAGGTTAGCTCTGTGGTTAGTGAACAATGAATCAACTTTATCTAGATACGAATGATTTCTGATGTACGCAACACTGGCAAGGTATTCTTGCTTTGTATTTTGTTTCATTAGATGAAGCTTAGCTGAAATGCAAGATCTGTGAGGCTTCTGCACAGTTGACATTGCATTTTTTCTGGAAATTAAATTTTTACTGGATGAAGTAACCAAGAAGTCAGATTTTTCAGCTCTTACACGATTCTGACAAGGTGTTAGTGCAATTCCACCAATATTTATGGTATTTTTTGATTTTTGTGAACTAAGATGTGTAAGTAATAGATTTTCTATGTCCTCCACTCCTTCACAAGGACTACTTATCTCAGTAAATACACATTCAGGAAGACAGAACTCTGATGAACCAAGTTCAACTGTAACTGGCAAAGAACGGTTGACTCGTGATTGCTTCAATTGTTTTTCTTTAGGATGAGAATCATTTTTTCTTCTGTCATTAGGTATTTTACAACCTTCAAAAGAATCATCTGTGCTCGTATTCCTTGCATGCAGGCTTTGTGAGTATGGATTCGTTAAAGACTCAGCTTCTCTTAGAGTTGGCACAACAGAACCTGAAGTGGATCTTGTTTCTGCAAAGTTAGCACTAGCACATTCTCCCTCTATATTACACTTCTCAGGAATGTCATTACTACAGTCGAAACAAGATGCTGAGGATTCATTCATCATGCTCACTGAATTAGTGCATTCTTCTATTGTTCTGCTTCTGTTCTCTGCCACAGGAACATATCTTTCCTGATCAGCAGCAGATGTATCGGAAACACACTCAGTGTTCTCAATGGACTGAAAAAGATAAAAGATGCTTTTTATAAGGACTTTTTAAATAAAAAAGTACAGCAGAACAAAATACAATAATAACATTATTATTATCAACTAACAGCATTTTGGTAGATAAAACATCCATTAAGTATGTTTGCTACAAGCAATAATACATTGCTATCTACCTGAACATTATCTTCAAACAGATCGGAAAGTTCATGGCAATTTGAAAATTCATGGCATAATTCATTTCCGATCACATTAATAGCCTCGTTTCCATCAAAACACTTTATTTCATGAATGTTATGATTTTTTCCTTCCATATTTAAGTCATTATCATTGACAAGTAAATCCACCAAAGTATTGTAGATGGAACAATCATAGTTAGTCTCATTACTAGTATTCAGTGAGTTTTCCTTTGCATTCTCCAAATCTAACCCATCACAGGAAATTTGAAAATAATCACTGGACTCAGGAAATTCTTCTCTTGAAAATGAACTGAATAGATCCTCAGGAACATTATGTTCTAGTAGCTGATCACTTCCAGCTGTCACTTTCTTCTCTGCATCTTTCAGAACAATTAACTTCATTTCTGAATCAGTTGCTGCAGAATTCCCACTATCTGCATCCGACATCTCTCCCTCTTTGCTGCTTTTGGAAATAGTGTTTTCAGAGCACTGACTTTTTTTACCTGCAAAGAATGGAAAATTTTATTCACCAATCAATTTATATTACACACTTTTATGTACGATATCATTCGCTGGCAACCACTGGCAGAAGGTGAAAACAAGTAATATAGAAATAAATAAAAGCTAACATTAGGCTCAATAATAGTAACAATAGATCAAAAGTCAAAGGCGATGCTAGGGTGAGGCAGTCTGCCATTATATGTAAAAATCACAAATATTATAATACAAAATAAAAAAGAACTGGATTCACTTCTTGTATACTTGATTCGGTGAGTAAGTATCTTATCTTACTATTATTGAATATAACACTACATGGAAATATGATGCGCGCACACACACACACACACACACACACACACACACACACACACAATACGGTTTTGAATGTACGAGGTTGTTATGATGAGGTATCAGAAACAGAACTTCTCCTGGAAATACCATGGTTTGGAAGAATGCTCATGTTACAGTAACAAAAGACTGGGTATCTTTGAAATTTTTAAAATTAATTGTGTAATGGGACTTTACAGGAACCCTTCTGAATCTTATGGTAAAACCAATTATTTATGACAATTTTTGTATTAGTTCCTTCCTGTGAGAAGAGCTTTATTATGTTAAAGTTAATAAAAAAGAATGAGTAACATAAGGTTAAACAAACTTGACAAGTTGTTGATAAATATGAGGCAACCCAAAATACTAATTTGTTCCTAGCTTATTTAGCCATCTTCTAAATATTTTTAATATTGCAATTTTATTGATAAATTACTTTTTTATATAAATAAAAATTAATTTTTATTTAAGCACTTTATATTAAATTCATACTTTACACTTGTTACAGAGTTTTTATTTTATTTAACATTAAATTTAACTGTTTTCATAGGGTGACACCATTGATATCCACCCATGCTAGCTATGCTACAGACAAAAGTAAATATAATTTCTTATCTATTTTGTCACGCTCAAATAATTACACATTTTAGAACATAAAACCTATGAAAATTAAATTCTAAGGACTTGTTAGGAAAATATGCACCACAGTTCACTGAATCCAACACTAAGGGAATAAGAAACAACATTAAAATTAAAAGCAAAGTAGGATAAAACTAAGGTAATAAACCTACCACTAACCAAAATTGGCAGAAAGATTGTGAAAACAAGAGGCAATATGAATAAATATATGAAACAGTTTGGCTACCCCTTAATCTCTAAAGACTGTGATACGAAAAAACCATAGTACCAGTGTTTAGGCGCATAATTGTTACAAAGATTCGCATACACAGAAATGCTGAAGTTATACACTAGCTTCACACATTACTTTCCCCCCCCCTAGAGCATATGAAATTTTAGTGAGAAATGTGCTTTGAATTTTTCTAAAGAAAATTTTTAAGGTTTTTTTTTTTTTAAATTTTAAAGCTTAAATCATTTATAAAATAATTACAATAAGGTTATTAATCTAATCTGCATAGTCAAAACTTGGTTTATTAATTAAGATCACATACTATGTCAACCTAAGTATTAAAATAAAAAAAAAGTTGGGAAAAACCTGTCAATTTACTGACTTGTAATGTTTTTCGTCTGGAAGCAAAGTAAAACACCAGCAATCTAATCCAATCTTCTCTGGAACATTAGCACACTGAATTGGCCTATAATAATTTAAGCCAATTTATTAAGAAGAAGAAATTAAGAATGTTACCTCACAGAAAATTTCCAGCAAGACCAAGTTTATTCAGTTTCATGACAATCCTACCACACCAATTCCAACTGCAAACAATTTCTCAAGAAGAATAATAAAATTTGGTGACCATTTATAAATGTATTTTAGATTATTTTCCTCAGCTATGTTGCTTTTCTATACTTGCTCAGAAAGTTAGTTCACCACAAATTTAACACTGACTGCAATAGCCTTTCCAGACTGCATAGATACAGGAACAAATCTGCCATAAACAGATGCTGCTGGTTTCATTAGTTAACTTGGACTGAAATCCAATGATACAAAACCGAAGTGGTATTGTCATAGTATATGAATCACATGACCACATTGCTACTGAAATTTATTATAAGTGGCAGAGGAACTAATGATTTCCACTGATTGAAATTTGAGGTTAGCAACAACATTTTTCAAAAAAGAATATTGATCCATTGCTCTGTAGCACAAGCTAATTCAAATCTCTCAAACATTCAAAAATGCGTTTTAAACAGCAACAAAACAAAACACATTTACAGATAATACAATACTAATTGTTTGAATGACTTTCGTTTTTAAATTAATTGATACAATATATATTGCCCTAGAAGAAAAGTTTCAGGATAGAAGTTAGACAATTTTGAATGTACAAGGTTAAGTAAATTATTATTCGCAATTTAATTATATTTTTATTTCTGTTGGTAGTACTGTTATGTTGCGTAACTGATGCATGCGAGGTTTAATTGTTGTTATGTCTGTGCAGGTTCGATGCTGCTAGGTTAGTTTCATTATTGCTGCCCTGCTGTTAACCATAGCTGCTCCACTTTCTGTTTGCACCAAAGAAGAGCACCATTCATTTTTTTCGTCGGAAGGTGTATCAGGAGTCGATATTCATCAATGACTTTTGGTACGGAACAGGAACAGTGTGTTGCCATAACGGAGTGTCTACAAATGGATTAAAAAATTCAAAAATGGTCGCACAAGTGTAACGCACGACGAAGGAGCCGGATGACCGTTTACCATCACAAAATGAGGAATTTGCAAACTTAATAGAGATACACGAACCACAAGTAATAATTGAGGTAGAGAGGTGGTTAAAAGAAGACGTACTAAACACTGAGGTTTTTCCTGATGGTTACATAGTGTATCGCAGAGATAGAGGAGCAATTGGTGGAGGAGTCTTCATATTAGTTAGCAAAAACTACCACAGTTCACTGGCATTCATAAATCAAGACCACGAGTTACTTGGGGTAGATTTCTGGGGTAATAAAAAAGAAAAAAATCAGGGTGTTGGCTGCTTACCACAGTGGAAGAATGACAGATGAAGATGAGGCACTTGGGGAGAAATTAAATTCATACTCAGATTTCAGAGGTGAGAATAGAATGGTCATTATTGGTGGGGATTTAAATTTACCAGGTGTTAACTGGGAAGGAAATAAGAGTAATAACACAAGGGAACAGAGATTTGAAAATACCCTAATAAGGGAAGGAGGATTTAGACAAGTGTTAGAGCAAAACACTAGGGGGTGTCAAGTAACGGAAGGAATAAGTGATCATGACGCAGTTCTGATGGATATTAGAAGATTCAGTGAACCAGCAGCCAAAACTGAAGGGGGAAATAGGTACAATTATAAAAAGACTGAAGAGATATTTCAGAGAACGTTTCAGCAAATGGAAGGAAGGCACAAGTACAGTAGAGTCAAGGTGGGAAGAGTTCAAGGAGATAATAAGAAAGGGGGAAGAAAAATTCATTCCAAAGCAGAAAATAAAGAGAAGTAGAGAACCTGTGTACTATAATAGGGAAGTGAGGAGGTTAAAGAGGTTGGTACCAAGAGAACATAACAGAGTTAAGAGACAGCAGGGTAGTAGGGAATATGGGAAACAACTAAACAAGGACTTAATAACAGCAAAGAAAGTGGCTAAAGATGGGTTTATGAAGAGTATTGTCAGTGCAGGAGGACCACTGACTGATGCATCTAGAAATTTCTATGGCTGTATCAGGAAACTGAGGGGAAAGAGTGTTTAGAAATGCTCATAGATAAGGATGGAGAAGTAGTTACTGAAGATTTGAAAAAGGCAGAGATTTTAAGTAACTGGTTTAGTGAGAGCATTAGAGACAATGAATCAGAAACTGGAAGGTCTAATTCGGAGAACGAGCTTAACAATACGATTAGAAATGAAGATACTAAAAAATTTGAAATTCATTCTGAAGAAATCATGAAGGAAATAAGCAAGCTGAAAACACGTAAGGGGGCTGGTGCAGATCATATTACTACAGATATCTTAAAGATAGCCGGGTGTGACATTGTACTTTATCTTGAAATATTATTTGAAATTGAGTCTGGATACTTGCTGCTAACCACAAGACTGGAAAAGTGTGATAGTAGTAAATAAAGGAGGGGGGTGAGAAATAGATTCGAAAATTACAGGCCAATTAGTTTGACTTCAGTGGTAGGTAAATTAATGGAAAGATTGATATGCAACCACACCAGAAAAATATGTGAGGAACGTAAGTGGTTTTCAAGTAGGCAACATGGGTTCAGGCAAGGATATTCATGCGAATCTCAGTTGGTGGGATATATGCAAGATATTTCAGATGAAATGGACAAGGGAGGCCAAATTGATAGTGTAGCACTAGATCTTTCAAAGGCGTTTGGCAGAGTAAGCCACAAAATGATAGTAAATAAGGTAAAAACTATTGGAGTGGATGAGAAAGTGATTTGCTGGGTAGAAGAATTTTTAAAAGGTAGAAAACCGAAAGTTAGGGTAGGAAATGTGGTATCAGAGAAAGTTGAAGTAAAAATGGGAGTGCCACAGGGTAGCGTATTGGGACCATTGCTATTCATTATTCTAATGAATAATTGTGTTGATTGTTTACTATCTGAAATTAGATTGTTTGCAGATGACATAATGCTGAATAAAAGGATCAAAACGATAGAGGACTGTAAACAGTTGCAGGATGATCTGGACAGGATATCTAGTTGGGTTGGTAAACATGGGATGAAGATAAATGCAAAGAAGAGTCAACTAATTAGATACACAAATAAAAAGCAAAAGGTTAATTATGAATATAAGGTGGGGGAAGAATTGCTTGCTGAAGACTTGAAATGTAAATATCTTGGCATTACATTTGATAACAAGCTTAACTGGGCAGCACACATTGGACAGGTGGTAGGAAAACGTTTCAAAATCCTTGCACTTGTTGGAGAGAGTGATGAGGGGATGCACGAGAGAAGTAAAGGAATTGGGTTACAAAACTTTGGTCAGACCATTGCTCGAATATGGTAGTGTAGTATGGGACCCACATTTTGAGTATCAAATACAGGAGTTGGAGAAGGTGCAAAGAAGGGCTGCTAGATTTGTTCTTAGAAATTATCACAGAATGCAATCAGTGACAGATATGATAAAGGAGCTGGAATGGGATTCATTGCAAGACAGGAGGAAAATGAGGAGGGTCATGGGAGTGTATAGGGCATATACTGGCGATGAGGCATGGAAAGATATTGCAGTAGGTATGAAAAGTAGTTCATGGAAGGGAAAAGATGACCATGGCCACAAGCTGGCACTCGATTTCAGGCGTAAGGGTGTGGGAAGATTTTCTTATTTAGATAAGGGTGTCAGGGATTGGAATGAGTTACCAAGGGGAATGATGAATAACCTACCGAACACGTTAAAAGAATTTAAAGTTAAAATTTGTAGAGGGCAAATGTAGGTGAGTGAAGGATAGCGGGAAGTTGGGTGTGTAGGGAAATTGCCACCGGAGCGTGTGCTCCATTGCAATTAAATTAAACTGAAAAAAAAAAAAAAACAGTGAGCATGCACGTGACATGGTTCTGTTAGATAGACGAGTAACTATTGATGAAATGGCACATCATCTGCAAATTAGCCATGGTTCTGCCTATGAAATCATCCATATCAGACTTGGGTTACATAAATTACGTGCAAGATTGGTCCCAAAACAACTCACACAGTTGCATAAACAAACACGCTTGGTCCTCTGCCAAAATCATTTGGATCGCTATGGTAACAAACATGACATCATCTTAGACAGAATCATCACTGGTGATCAAACATGAATCCATCATTACGAGCCGGCGAGCAAAGGGCAGAGTATGGAATGGAAACATCCAAATTTGTCCTGCAAGAAAAAGTTCAAAACCCAATCATCTGCAGGAAAACTGATGCTTACAGTTTTTTGGGACTCACAAGACCCAGTACTGGAACATTATCAGGAAAAGGACACGACAATTAACAGTGCGCATTATAGTGAGATGCTTACCGACAATCTGAAGCCTGCAATTCGAAGCAAATGTCGAGGACTGCTGTCGAAAGGTGTTGTGTTGTTACACGACAATTCCTGCCCACATACTGCTGTCCACACTGCTGAAACGTCCCAGAAACTGAACTTTTACGTATTGGCTCATCCTCCTGATCTTGACCCTTCTGACTACCACTTGTTTGGTCCACTCAAAGAGGCATTAAGGAGCCATCGATTTACATCAGACGAAACAGTGAACGAAGCGGTATATTCCTGGCTTGCAACTCAAACTCAAACCTTCTTATATGAGGGCATCAGGAAGCTTGTGCAATGATGGACCAAGTGTGTTGAAATGCAAGGGGACTATGTTGAAAAATGATGTACATGTAAGTTTCCTATTTGTATTGCAATAAAATTTATAACTACATTGTGGATAATAATTGACTTACCCACGTAGTAAGGAGTATGAAGTTAGACTAAATCGAGACAGTTATTCATGCTGAAACCAGCAACCCTACAACTTATAATCACACATGATATTTAACACCATTTCTGTCAAGTACTGAAAGGACAAGTCCATAAACCAAAACTGCAAGATATTAACAGTAAATCACTGCCAATAGACTGTTGTCCTTTTGCCCACAGTCAATGGAGTGAGAACTGTTTTAACATGGTATTCTTCAAAAAACAAACTGTATTTTGTAAGAAACTAGTGATGCACTAAGCTGAAATTTACTGAAAACTGGAATGCACTGATAGATTAGAATCTGCTGATGAAGTGTTATAAGAGACATGTCAGAAGTAAGGGACAGTTTCAAATAAAAATTATTGTCAGCGCTGAATGAAATGATGGTGGTGTAGTAGTTTCAAATGTTTCATTAACTAGTTGTCGGCCATTTTATCAGTGGCCTGTTGCCAATTAACATGCCATGACCATTGACTGAATACAGCTGCAAAAGTAAATAATGACACTACTCGTTAAATCTGGTCTGTGATAATTCACTGTTAAAGGTCTAAATATTTCCAAAATTTGTGTGTGTGTTTTTTTTTTTAAAAAAAATAATGAGACTACTATAATAAGTGAAGGAAAAGTTATGTAGTGGGATCAGGGGTGCAGTAAAGAACCAGCAAACAATCATGACGAACAGAGAAATGTAAGTCCAAATAAAGGATCTAATTTACAAGTGATTTTTTTAAGTCACAATAAGTGATCATTATTAAGAACAGTTTCCAGCAACTGGGTCAGGTTCATAAAGAAGCTTATCCATTTTCTTATTTCTTCCCACCACATTGGTCTAGTCCTCTCCTGCTTTCTACTGAAAAACCAGGCAGCCCCATATTGTGTGCAAAATAGATACATGGCATCTGATGGTGCATATTTTTTTAGTTTATTAGAGAGAGATAAAGAGGTCTTTCCCCCAATTTCATGATTAAATGTGAATTTCATGTGTTAAGATAGAATAAAATCAATAATTTATAAAATGCCATTACTCAAGTTTATTGAAACCCATGAAATTCAAGTAAACACTACTTATTTAGGAAGATTTTGGTCATTCTTTTCTAGAATCGAAGAAATGGATTTTATGGCTCTAGATACAACTATCACAACAGATGAATTGGTACTGTGGAATGCTGCAATCTGAAACTGTCCTAATTCATGATAATGTATGGCTGCACACGTACTTCAAACGTTCTGCAATTGTGATGGGAGATATACGATCATCCCTTATATCTCAGATAGCTTCTTAACTTCAAGGCGAGTCTTTGTGCTAAAAAATTTGAGAATTTGGATTGAATGGCTGAAACCACAAGCAGCAGATGTCTTATGAGTAGGACAAAAGAAAGCTTGTTCATCAATAGATGAAATATTTATTTAAAAAAATGATGACGGGTAGAAAAATAAAAGAAGGAATGTACAGAAATAAGAAACAAAGCATTAGTTTGAAGTTTAGTTTTTAAGCTTGCATAGGGTGAAGAAGAAAATATACCAAATTTACATTTCTTTCCTTTTACTTCTCACTAGATTAGACAAAACATGATCCCCTCATGGAAATTGTGGTTAGTGCTTCAATTATCTGGTCACGAATTAACACTGGAAGAAGAATATTATGTATACTCAACTAATAATCAGCAATAATAAAACACAAGACAATGCTGCAAGAGAAAAAAAATGAACAAAACAAGAGAGAAAGTAAAACCATCAACTGGCAAAATTGAAGGAAGTATGGCAGTGACAATCATAAATACAGGACTGTGAAGAGTTCCGCAGTCATTGTCAATGCTATCTTGGTTACCCGGGACCGTGCCTATTAGCTTTCCATTAGCTTTCATCAGAGAACTAGCAGGTTAGTTTTTGTTTTTTTTCAAACTTCCCGCGTCAATTTCTTGAATCCTAACATTTGAGCAATCATTTTGTGGCTTTCATCAGAGCACTAGCTGGTTAGTTTTTGTTTCCTCAAACTTAACCTCAAGCATGAATGTTTTAATAATTTCTATCAAAGAGGGACTAGTGATCGACTTGCAACTACAAGGGTAATAAAATCTAACACCAACTGAAACTGAGAAAAAGAAATAAATCAAAATAATGATCATGATGAAGACCCCAGAAAGTTAAAGAGACCTTTCTGATTTGGCATGCAGTAAAAAGCTTGGTCAAATAACCAAAGAAGCTTCTATGAAAATATTACAAAACAATGGCCATGTTTGATGCCAGAGTCCAAAATTGACGTATCATTCTACAATGCTTTAATTTAAACTCACCACATACAGCTGACAAAAAGCTAGACCACACATTCTGCTACAGTATTGTTCACAGAATACAGTGGGGAAGGCTTTAATAATAATACTAATAAAAGGGTATAGTGAACTGCTGGAGACCCATATAAATAAATTCAAATGTGTGTAACTGCAGCAAATTATGATGACTATTAATTGCCATACCTCCACCCTAGATATCCTACAAAACTTATTACAACTACAAAAATGTGAAGATGGAGTTGTCCATGAGCTGCTCTGAATTTTAAAGGCATTTCCTCCTTCTCTCTCTTCTCCACCCAAAAAAAAAAAGTAGACAAACTCTTGCAATACAGATTTCAAACTCATAATGACTACATTAAAAATAATAAAACATTTTCCACAAAATGAATGGACACATGGTATGAAAACCATTTTGCAGACCAATTTTTAGAAAATACTGACAAACTAACCAAATTCAAATACAATGATTTTCATCACTCTTCCTTATCATTTTCCCTGCCTGCACAGGGCAACTGATAAATATTGTTCTTAAAATTTTCAAATAACAACATTAACTACAACTGTGAAGAATGATTAATATATCATAAGCTAAATCACATATAGAAGAGTTGATAAAGCTGCAGTAATCATCACAAACAAAAATTTAATATGGCCCTTTTAAACTATCTGGGCATTAGAAGCTAACATTGCAACATAATATGAAATTATTTTAGCTTACCATCTTGCTTTAAAAACACTGTCAATAAAACAGAATGCTTGCCGGCTGTAAGATAGCCACTGTATTCTCTTCGAAAATGACGTAGTGAACGCACTTTTGACAAATGAGACCAGTAGCAGATTTCTTAAGACTAATGTAAGGAAAACATACATTAGTAAAATCACACTCTGAGAAATCTTATAGTACGACTAAAAATGCATATGACAAATTTAAATTATTAAAACATCTCACCAGTTTACTGAAAGAAATTCACATTAAGGTGTCATATGGTAAACAAGGAGGAAGTCTAACAAAAAGGTCACCTTTCAGACAGCAACAGTATGCAAACAAAGTAAAATATTATGCAGCTGGAAAAAAAACCCAAACAAACAAAGAACAAATCAGTAGCAAAATGTTGATATTTCTGGTGTTGCAGAATATGGTATTAAAGAGGAGATTATTACAAAAGATTAGTATGCTGCTATACTGGTAATTGGAAAACAGAAAATAAGCTTTTAGAGGCATACTTTGTATTACAATGTGCAAACATGTCTTGCAAAGATCTTTATATGAAAAATAAAATTGAATTTTTTCACATACACACAATGTACGTTTATAAGAAATTAAATCACAGAGAAAGTGAACAATATCACTCACTTGGACTGCTGTTTCAAAATAGAATAAATTGTATTTTTAAATATGTGTAAACTGTTCTGCTGAGGATACACTGCTATTAATGTAAGGTTTGTCATTTTCTAATTTCATAAGTAATATTATTCATTTCTATATAATAAAATGATCCACTTTGGCCTCTGGCTTTAATTCTCCACCAGATTTATAAACAGTATTTTTAACTTCCTAAATGGAAAAATATCTGAATTTCAAACAGAAAAAGAATACATTATTGGAAGTGAGCTGCCATGTCCTACAGAATCCTGATCGATTCAGAGTTCAAAACAGAACTTGAAAAATGGAACTTCCTGCAGGTGATAGGATGCTACCTATCAATATGACGCTGATCCCAGCCATAAGCTCCAGTTTAGACCATCTCCGTACAGTGGAAGCAATTTAGAATGAAAGCAAAAATGTTATGCTGACTATACACAACTTCAAATTTATTTTTTGGATGTAGAGGAATGAATGAATGGCTTCCTTAATGATGTCCTCTAAACTGTCACATGTAATAGATGTGTTTGTGGAAATAATGCAATTGAAAGTTTAAACTGAAAGATCATATGTTACGAGTACAAACTGGTATACGTTCAAATTAGGTTAACATTTCCATGAAAATGTATCAACATTAACACTTATCCAGTACTGGAACATTTAGAAATAATACGAGAAAATTATTTAAGAAACTTTTGGTAATAACTTGTGAAGATCATCATCATCAAGAAATCTACAAGAAATTGTTGCCAGCTATTAATTTCTCAACTTTTTAAAATTTCATTATTAATTTAACTGTGTTGGAGCACACGCTCCAGTGGCAATTTACATGGTCATCTAAATTAACCCTTTTTATTTTTTAATTATCTTATATATTTTGATTTTTAAATTCAACCTCCATCTACTTTTGCGTTTTATGAATTTGAAATTCCTTCAGCGTTTTTTGTAAATTATTCAACACTTCACTTCGTAATATTTTTCATCCCCCTCACCCTTACCCAGAATAGAAAATTGAGTGCCAGCTGGTGGTAGTGGTCATCTTTTCCCTTCCATGCACTATTCCTAATTCTTCAACCAATATCCTTCCAAGGGCCATCATCAACATATGCCTTGTACATTCCCAACATACTCTTCACCCTCCACCTTCTTCCAACGACTTCCAATCCAGCTTCTTTGTCATATCAGTTACTGACTGGGTCCTATGATAATTTCCCAAAACAAATCTAGCTGCTCTTCATTGCACGCCCTCCAACTCCTGTATTTGATGCTCAAAATGTAGGTCCCAAACTACATCACCATGTTCAACCAATTGTCTGACCAAAGTTTTGTAAACCCAATTCCCTTACTTCTCTGGTGCATCCTCTCCAGTAAATAAAGGAATTTGTAACCTTTTCCTACCACTTGCCCAATCTGCTCTACCTAGCTGAGTTTATTATCGAACATTATGCCAAGTTATTTACACTTAAAGTCTTCAACAAGCAATTCTGATCCCATCCAATAATCAAACATTTGTGAACCTAATAAGCTGACTCTTCTTGGCAATTATCTTCATTTCATGCTGACCTACTCATTCAAATATTCTATTCAGGTCACCCTGCAGCTGTTCACAGCTGTTTTGGTGACACAATATACCATTGTGTCATTTGATGACAACCTAAATTCTGACCTTAAACCACCAACACATTCGTTCATGAGAATAGGGAACATTGGTCCCAATACACTACCTTGTGGCATTTCCATATATACTTCCACCTCTTTTGATAATGTACTTCCTACTCTAACACTTTGTTTTCTGGCTTTAAAGAATTCCTCTACCCAGCAAGTAAATTTTTCATTCAATCCAATAGTTTTCAGTTTAATTAAAACCATTTTATGGCTCACTCTGTCAAATCACTTGGCCTCCCTTGTCCAATTCATCAGAAGTATCTTGTATATAGCCCACCATCTGAGATTCACGTGAATATCCTTGGCTAAAGCCATGTTGCTGATCTACAAACCAGTTTCTTTCCTCACAAACATTTTTGATATAGTTGCATATCAACATCATTTTGGTTATTACAGATGCCAGACTAATCAGCTTGTAATTTTCAAGCCTATTTGTCACCCCTCCTTTATGAACCCGTACTGCAATCACTTTTTTCCGGTCGTCTGGTTATTCCACTCACTTTCAATAAAATTTCAACATAAGGTATATATTGTATCCCCTAGTCTTTAATATATCTGTAGATTATCTACACCAGCCCCTTTGTGTTTTTTTTAGCTTTATGGGTTCCGGAGAATCAATTTCAAATTTTGTAGTTTCCTCATTTATATTTATAGGGAGACACTCCAGTGATTTATTCCCTCCCATCACAAGATTATGGTTCCTAATGGTCTCATTAAACCAATCACTCAATATCTCTGTCATCTTAAAATCTCCAGTGACTTCAACTCCATTTTTATCGACAACTGTTTTCCCTTTCTCTCAGTTTTCTAAAATAGCCATAGAAATTTCTATGTGTACCATTCAGTGGTACCTCTGCACTAATAATATTCTTCATAAACCCATCCTTAGCTTCTCTCTTTGCTCGTATTAATTGATTTTTTAGTTGTATTAAGTATTCCCTACTGCCTTCCTGTCTCTTAACTCAGTTGTGTTCCCATCTCACTAACCTCTTTAATCATCTCACTTCCCTAATGTAGTATATAGGTTCTGTACTTTTTATTTTCTGCTTTGGAATAAACATTTCCTCACCTTTTGTTTATTATTTCCTTAAATTCTCATTTCGCCTCCACTGTATTTGTGCCATCTTTCCAGTTGCTAAACCTTTCCCTAAAATATCCCTTCAAATCTAAAGTCTGTGCCTTTTTATAATTATACTTATTTCCCTCTTCAATTTTGGTTACTGATTCTATAACATCCATCAGCACTGCATTGTGATCACTTATTCCTTCAGTTACCTGACACCCCACAATATTTTCATTAGGCTTTATTAGAAAGATATCCAACATGTTTGGTCTCCTTATGTTGTTTTCTACCACTTGTATAAAAATTCCTTCCCTTACTAAGGAATTTGCAAATCTCTGTTCCCTTGTGTTATTAATTTTATTTTCTACCCATTTGACACATGGTAAACTTAAATACCCTCCAATAATAACCATTTTACACTCACCTCTGAACTGTGAAAATTAATTTAGTTTTTCTCCAAGAACCTCATCACCATCATTTATTCTTCCACTACTGTAAGCAGCCAACACACCGATATTTTTTTTTTACCACCCCAAAAATCTACCCCCAGTAACTCATGGTCATGAACTATAGTAATCTTTGCGAACCAGTGTGAACATTCCTCTACCAATTGTTCCGCTATCTCTGCAGTACACTCTATAACTATTAGGGAAAACCTCACTGTCTAATTCTCATTTTTTTAACCAAGACTCTACCCCTATTATCACTTGTGGTTCATGTGTGTCTATTAAATCTGAAAATTCTATCACTTTGTTCATTATACTTACACAATTATTATTGGCTTTCTGGTATTTTCAGAATTAACCTTTGTCTTTCCAGTTGTACCACCATTCATTATTATTTAAACAGCTTCATCTATTTCTTTAGCTTTTGTGTTTTTCCCATCATGCATCTGCAATCAGTATCTTTTTATCATTTCTTTTTATCCCCTCACTATCAGCCCTTAAACTAAAAGAAGGCACAGTCCTGACCCCGTCATAAATGTAAGTGGGCTTCCTTACAGCTTTAGCTAACAACTCGGAAAGTATTCCCTTCCTCCTCCTACGCAATGCCCAGTGACACCCAACCTACCAATGGCGTTCCCAGGCACAACTCCCAAAACAGAACTAGTGCCTTTTCCAAGTAGCATCTCTGTTTTCATGTTTACTCACCTCACAGTGTAGTTCAACTGTGGCCAATCATGGCGACTTAGAACCTGCACGAGCTCCACCCTGGTATTTCGTGCCTCTTTCACCACCTTCCTCAGGTCACTCTTTATACTATAACTAGTGTTCAATACTATTGCCCACACCTCCCCACTATCACTCTATCATCCTTAGTAAAATCCCAACAAAGTGATCCTATATCCTCTATTACATATCCCAATGTTGCATTAGATTTGAAATAGCTTGTGACCTGGTAGACTGTGCCCAATTGATCTTGCGGTAGAGGGCCTACGCCTCTCCCATTGCTACTACATAGTAGAGGAACCTTTTTCTTCCTACTTTTTCCTTCCACTCTTCTATTCCAACAGGACTGCTTCCCCTTACCTATTCCTACATCAACATGCATCATTTGATATGTGGGAACAAAAGAAACATCTAAATATAGCAACTTTACTAAAAAGATGATTTGATGCCAGGGGTTAAGCATACTTGGGTACTTGCAAAAGAAAGTGAAATAGAGACTTAATACTTTAGAGCAAATTTCATTTAAACGATAGAAAAGTGAAAAAGAATATTTCAATTACAACAATGAAGGATCAAGCAAGTATTTATAAATGAATGCAATTTTTCTTGGCATCTTTTATTTATAAACGTTTCTCGGGAAACGTTTATAAATAAGCAAGTATTTGTTTATGATAATTGATAATGAGAAAAAGATGTAAGATAAAGTTCCATGTGAAACAAACAATGTAATTTTTTTCACCTCATTGACGTCGAGATCATTAGAGGCAGAATGGGATAGGGGATAAGGAACATGAAGGAATTTGGCCATGGCCTCTTGAAGGAAGCATCCCAGCATTCACCTGGAGTGATTTGGGGAAATCCTGGAAAACCTAAACTTGGATGCCAAGACAAAGATTCGAACTTGTGTCCTCCCGAATGTGAGGCCAGAGACTTACCGCTCACTCACCATGCTTGGTGTAAAATTGTTGCTGCATGCAAAAATCACATATTCATTTTTCCTGTGACGGAATTTTTAAGTTCTCCATCAAAAGCATACACCAGCTTTGCTTATAAGATCTGTTTCTTGTTTTCATGAGATATTAGCAATTTAATACAGAATCCATAATTATTTTAAATCTTTTGTACTGGACGAATATGAGGGAATATGTCAGTATGTAACAACTCAACACGGTATAAAATCAGCAAATATAATAGTTTAAAAAATATATATATATTCCTACTGAACATACATCATGCTGTACAGGTTCAACATAGGAAAGCATCATTATCTTTAGAAAGTTTCTATTATCCTGGGTAATTCGGCACATTCTCTACCAGAGACTGTGCTTATTTGCAAAGCAAGATTCTATCTACTTCCCATCCATTGTGGGAGAGCACAGCAGCATTGGTGAGTATGACATTAGGAAACCTGAGAAAACTTTTAGTATTTTATATTTGAACAACAAGATAAAGTAGAAAGTTCTCCTTAGGAGTACAGAGCCAAGACTGAAGGTTTCAACATATTCCATTTCAAATAACACTAAACACTGTGTAAGCAAAAGTCACGTTGTAGCTAGTAGAGCATTGATTACCTGAATACTGAGCAACTAAAACATACCAAACCATCGGTTAACCAAAAGCTTGGGCCAGGGAATCATTGAAAGCTTCATAAATTATTACAGAAAAGCATTGCTCTCTGTGGTTATGACTGGAGGAGAATATGAAAAACCTTTAAGCATCTGTACAGAGAAATTATTTTGAATTATGCTGTGTGCATGATAGTAGAATCTTGGGCTACTGTCAAGAACTCTACACTGGAATAAGCTTGGCATAAGCTCCATCAGATGTGTGTATCACTGCACCTAAACAGCCACCAAACAGCTAATGTCTACTGGACTTGGCTGGGTTGATTAAAGACTCATCTGGATTTGAACCAGGAAAACGTTTAGGATTGGTTCGTATGTGATGTCGAAGACTACGGCTATCAGGTATCAATAGATGATGAAATCGCCACTGTCATTGATAACCAAGACCTTTGCGATTATGAAGAAGAACCAAGAAGCGACAGTGCCAAAAAAGGAGCATTTTCTCTGAGGAGGCTTTTAACTGCCTTGAGATGGCTATGAAGTGATTGGAATAAAAGGAATAATGTGATTTCTGTCATTAAGACATCTGCCAGATTTATATAAGAAGTGTTTGCTTTGAAAAAAAAAAAAAAAATTTTTAACTTCTTTTATAAACTATGGTGTAGCTCAACTTTCATGGCCATTTTGAACTTCTCAAACAAAGTTAGTACTTAATATAATGCTCTTGGGTGACTAGCAGCATTAACCAAATGTTTTCACACAATATTTCAGTGATCAAATTCACTGTCATCTTCTGGTGAAGGAAAAGCTGGGGTCTTTATAGCCTGCCAGATGACCAGGCACGTATGATGTTGACACCCAGCCACCTGGCAGATTATAAAGACCCCAGCCATTCCGCTGCATCCAGAACCACACCAGAACATGGCAGCAATGAATTTGATTGCCAAAATACATGTGAAAACACTTCGTTGACTCTGATAGTCAACCGAGAGCATTATTTTAATTCTCAACACTGAGGAAAACTTCGTTCTTATGTAAAGTTAGTACTGTTAGTTTTGTTGTTACCCTATTTGTATGATATGATACAGTACATAACTTTTTGTGTTTAATATGTATCACTGTTCGTTGGTTTCATATATCTCTTAAGACACAGGTGCAAATTTTTTCCATACCCTAGCCCCAATGTTTAGGTTAATCGATGTTCCACTATATGTGCATACAACATAAATTTATTCTGAAATATGTGATGGGAACTCTACAATCAATATCATGAGCTTGCTATCCTCTCATTGAATACGATCACAACGGTGAATGACAGACTAAAGAATGTTCATTTCTCCCAATACGTAAGTGAGAGTATGTACAGCCATATAGCAAATCTCTTCATCCCTTCAGTCACAGACTGAGACAACATGTAGTGGTTAGGTCTCGTGTGGCCTTTGCCCAGGTAAGCCCATCATGATTCTACTGCAATGATTATATTTCTTGTAGCTTTTATTTACTTGTCTGAAGCCTCGTAAATGGGCAGTTTGTTTTACAGTTTCCATGCTTGCTTGTTCAATGATAAGCTTATTCCATTATATGCTGCGAGAAAGTTTTAATATCCTAAAGCGTCATTTAATTACCCATCATACGAGGGTTGCTATTTATATTTCTGGCCAAATAATGAAAAAACAAATATTTAAGATCGAAATTAGTTTTATTGTTTCTTAAAATATTCTCCGTGAAGATCAATAAAATTTTGCATGCGTTTGAACCAATTTTCGAAGCACTTTTTGCATTCTGATGGAGGTAACTCCAGAACATGCGTCTTGAATGCATCAACCGCCTCTTCGGATGTTGAAAATCATTGACCATGTAATTTGTTTTTAATGTGCGGGAATAAAAAAGAAGTCATTGGGTGCTAAATCAGGGCTGTACGGTGGATGACCCATCAATTTGATGTTTTGACTGGTCAAAAATTCCTTTGTTTGAGCCGATGTATGACAGCTCGCATTGTTGTGATGAAGAATTATTCGCCTCTTCTTTGACTTTTTCCAAACTTCTCCAAAGACTTGGTAAACAAATGGTTGTGTACCATTCAGAGTTGACTGTCCTATGTTGCTCTAACACCACTGTCGACACGTGACCGGTAAGGCCGAAGAAACAGACAACCATTTGCTTCGATTTGCTTCTTCTGCGAACAACTTTTGTCGGATTTGGCTCGTCTTGGAAGACCCATAAAGTTGATTGCTGTTTTGTTTCAGGCTCATATGCATAGATCCATGATTCGTCACCTGTGTAGATGTTATACACAGCCTTTGATGCACCTTGAACGTATTTTTTTAACATTTCCTTGCACCAATCAACATGAGCTACCTTTTGAGAGTTTGTCAGATTATGCGGGATCCAACGTGAACAAATCTTTTTTAGACCCAAATTGTCATGCAATATTTTATTGATGCTTGTCATACTAATGCCCAAAGATGCCTCAATCTCACATGTCACATGACGACCTTGCTTTATCGGTTCTTGCACAGCATCGATGTTTTCTGGCACAACAACCGATTTTGGATGACCCTGACGGAATTTGACCCGAAGCAAACTTCGGCCACGACTGAATTCGTTATACCAGTTTTTTACAGTGCTATATGATGGTACTTTATTACCGTATAAAGAATTAAGTTCATCAATTCGCTTGTCTTGATAATCCAGGTCGAAAGTTGTGAAAAATAATCGCACGAAAAATGTTCACAAGTTAAATCTATTTTTCGCCCGAGATGAATTTTTAAAGTTATTGTAAACAACAAATCCCGCTCAAATGACACATTATGGTGAATAAGGCTATGTTAAACAGCATCAATGTTTCTAATGGAAACGTCAGATGGCGCCTGGCAACACTTATTGTTGCCAAGACCAGAAATATAAATAGCAACCCTCGTAAAATTAGCTAAGTAGTGTATGTATGGTATGTATGTTAGGCTTTGGTAATAAATATATGATTATTGATATAATTTATTGTGTCATAACAATCTCTGAGACCCAACTTCACTCTATGTTTAAATAAATCACATAGCCTTTTCTATTTAAATATTTCAAGAAAATCCATGTGGTCTAATGAGTTTCAATTTTCTATGCATTACACCTCTGTCATGGCTGGACCTACAGTTTAATGTGGATTCTAAACCATGGACTCACCTGGCATACTCGTATGATCAAAGCAAAGTACATAAACATTTCTAATCCACTAAAATTTCAACCCAGGACCTTGAGTTTTGTGGGGAGCGCCTTAACCACTGAGCAACCAAACCACTCAAAAAATAAACTGCATATAGCATTGCTGGGAGTGAGAGCCGGAAGAGTAATTTGAACACCAAGTGCAAGTGTTTCGATTTGGCATACATTCTGCCTCTGTCATGGCTGGACCTATAGATTAACGTGGAACCCCAACTGTGGACATACTGGTATATACGTGTTATCAGAGGAAAGCCAGTAAAAATTCCTGGCATCACTGCGATTTGAACCTGTGACCATGAGTTTGGTACTCAATCATCTTTACCTGAGTGACCTGTCCCAGTGTCAGAATAAATATTTCAGATCTTTGACATCAACATAGTGAAACTTATAACTGCATTTCTACTTGTTAAAGGTAAGCAATAATAAATAGTACAGTGATCAAGTCCATGAGAAACTGTACTTGTATCGGTTCATGCAGGAAGGGACTGAAGTCAATATTGGCAAGTTTTTGAGTTGAAGGTCGATTTTAGGTTTTGAAAGGTATGTACATCGACTGGTGCAGGAAAGGACTTACTACAGTTAATGCTCAAGCCCCTAGAAGGTATAACATTTTGGAAAGTATTTGGACCAATCTGTGCAAGAAGGACCTTCTGCAATCAAGCCCAGCCCCAGAAGCAATCAAATTTCATCAATGTATGCAAGATGAGGCCAATACAAGTTTTTTTTGTTTTTCTCAAAATGCATACAGGTGGACTTAAGTTCCATCTTGCAGGAACTGATACATTTATTACCCATCAATTGTTTCCGCCCGGTCAGTAATGGCGTAATCAGGCTTCGCAGAATTTAAAACTAGATAATCAGTGAATGGAAATGAAATTTAACAATGTACACCTTACATCTCTTACAAAATTAGTGTCCGGGTGGGATATGAAAGTAGGGTTTGAAATAAAAGAATGCTGGATAACAAAGTATGTCATTCAAGTACTGAAATAATTTTAGTGTTATAAGAGGCATAAATTTAGTATAATTTAGTTTAAGTAAAAATGAAGCTATGGAATCATGTGGCTTTAAAATTTAGTTAGGACGGTTAATGTTAATTTTATCCATTTGGTTTGAGTAAAAGTTTGTTTAGTCTGCATTGTAATCAGTAGATGGGTCAAACAACAAGTTTTTAAGTTAAGTAGTTTCATGTCAGGCACCTGTTTTGTTTCGTATAACCACAGTAGTTGGATTTTCTATGACAGAATCGGTAGTTGTTATAAGAGACACGAGACTGAATTAATGCAGTGGAGTATTTTGGAGCTACTGCAGAACATGGCTGACGCATTACAGTTGCAGTGCAATACAGATGTTGGAATACAACAGTATTTTCAAATGCTGAAAGAAAGAAAAGATGAGGAAACTCTTAATCTTGTCAGTTACATTGAAGGATTCCTATTCTACATCACACTATTTTGATTTGAGGTTAAGTTTAGTGTTTTAGAGATAACTGAAACTTCACTGCCTTGTTAGATAAATTATAACAAGTGTTGTAAATAGGCAAGTAGGAAGAGAATATTATGTTTATTTGGCAGTTGGAAAGATCCTTGAAACAAATTGAGAGGATATTTTTGTTTCATCTAAGAGGAAGTATGTGGTAACAAGTACCAATTTTTTATCGTTAGAAGTAAAAAAAAAAATAAATTAATGTGCATGTATGGAATGAAGGAAGAATTCCAGATGACTGGAGTAACGGGGTAATAATACCCATATTCAAGAAAAGGGTCAGGACTATCTGGTATTGGCCTGATGTGCCAAAATTTATGAGACAGTTTTGGAGAGGAGGATAAGAAGAGCAGTTGAAAGGCAGCTAAGGGAAGAGCAATATGGATTTAGACAAGGAAGCTCAAGCATTTATCTTATATTTGCAGTAAGGCAATAGCGACACTATGAGTACGGAAAGGATCTGGTGATGACATTGAAAGGTGTATGATAACCTTAGCTGAAACAGAGTGTGGGAAGTAACGAGAGAAAAGGCAGTAAAGAAGGAGACAGTGAAAAGAGTCTGAGGGTAGTAAGTGCTGCGTCAAAGTGGGAAGGGATAAAACCAAATACCTACAGTTGAAAAATGGACTAAAACAAGGGAGTGCCCTATCAACCCGTTATTTATATTGGTTATGGATGAAATATTGAATGAGATGGTGCAGAACATTGGGGAAGAATGCTATTTGTTGTCAGCCTACTAGTTTGGGGAGATGATGAAAGAGAGGTGCAGGATCAAATGGATTTGTGGGAGAAAGAGAGGTGCAGGATCAAATGGATTTGTGGGAGAGAGTAGTTACATCATATGGCATGAAGTTTTCTGCAAGAAAGAGTGAAGTAGTAATCACAACAAGAAAGAAGAACTGGACAAACATAGGCATATCACTTGGAGGAGAGCAATTAAATAAAGGGGAATGTTTCGAATATTTGGGACGGTGGATTGAAGAAAATGGAGGAAACGGGATGGAGATAAAGAGGAAGACAGATTTTTTAAGAGTATTAGAGGTCTGGTATGGGTAGGGATGTTCCACAAAAGAGTAAGGAGACAATAAGACCAACTTTGTGCCAATTTTGACATATGGATCGGAAACCTGGGTGATAAAGGAGAGAGACAAAAGGAGAATAGAAGCTATGGAAATAAAATTTCAGTTGTTGTTGTTGCTGTTGTTTTTCGGGCTTTAGGGCACGTCAACATCATGGTTATTAGCGCCCTAACTAAAACCTGGCATGACAACGTGGCAAATTGCCGTCTGAGTGGCCGACTGTAAAGGGGTCGGCCACAGAGACAGCACAATAAAATGTTAACATACTCACTAAAATACCGTCTGCATGGCCGACTGTAAAGAGATCGGCCACACAGACGAAAACCTAAAATATAACACTCAGACTATGGCTGTAAATTGGCATTAAATTTAGAAATACATACATTAACTGGTTGGCTGTAAAAGGGCCAACCAGTTTAAAACATCAAACTAACTAGTCGACTGTAAAGGGGCCAACCAGTTTAAAACATCCGACTAACTGGCTGGCTGTAAAAGGGCCAACCAATTTAAAACATCCGACTAACTGGCTGGCTGTAAAAGGACCAGCCATATAAAAAAGGTCACAAAAAAATCCGTACTTGGATTGGTGGTTGTAAAAGGCCACCAATCCAATCTAAAACCTAGGCCGATCTGCCCAAAATTTTTGGGACAAGACCGGCCAAGCTACAAAACTTTCAAACCTTAGCCACCGTCATCGTTTAAAATAAGGGACAGCTCGTTGGCTAGGCCAACGTCTGCCCTTAAATCTAAAAACAGTTCACATTCGGTTAAAATATGGCGTACCGTCAAAGGTACGCCACAAGTATCACATTCCGGAGGGTCCTCTCGGCAGAGAAGAAAGCTATGAGTCAGAGGACAATGCCCTATACGGAGGCGAGTAAGGAGAACCTCATCCCTCCTTGCCTGCTGGAAGGAGCTGCTCCATGGCTGAATGGTCGGTTTGACCTGCCAGAGCTTATTATGCTCAACTTCCAACCACTGCCTCTGCCAAACATCAAAAACCAATCTCTTCGCCGCCGAGGCAAGGTCTGACTTTGGGACCGGTTCAAAGTCGGTTCTGATCTTGTCGCAGGCTAACTTGGCAGCTTCATCAGCTGCCTCATTCCCCCCCGATTCCCACATGGCCGGGTACCCAGCAGAATAAAACCTCCTTTCTGTGAGATTGGAGGGAAAGGAGGATGTCTTGGATTAGACGGTCTGCTGGGTACATATTTCCTATGGCCTGAATACAGCTGAGGGAATCACAGCATATGATGAAACACTTATTGCGCATTACTTTCATATGCTGGAGCGACTTTAACACGGCATAGCACTCGGCGGTGTAAACGCTGCACTTACCATCAAGTTTGAATGTGTAAGTCGCTTGACGGAACACAACGGAGCAACCAACTCCGTTAGCCTGCTTAGATCATCCGTATATACCGGATTAAACGTGTGATACTGGTTTAAAATATCTCTAAATATATTAATAAAAACCCTGTCTGCGGTAAACAGTTTGTTATCCCGAGACATATCTAAAATTATTCTGGGCCTCTTTAAAAGCCAGGGAGGAGATTTACTCCAACCCTGGTGATAAAAAGAGGGAAACTCTAATCCATATTGTTCTAAAATAGCCTTTGTACAGTAGCTGAACGGTTTAGTGGCTCTATGCCGGTTGGTATAGAGCCGCTCGTGGTTGGGATGCAGAACTATGTCTTACACGGGACTGCCAGGTGTTATGGCAACATGAAGGTAGTGTTGCACCATGAGGAGTCACCGGCGGATGGTGAGCGGCGGCTTGCCCGAGTCAGCACAAATGCTGACAATAGGGCTGGTGCGATATGCACCCGTGGAGAGCCAAATTCCAGCATGGCGGACACTATCCAATATGTGGAGACAGCTGTCCCGTGCCGAACCATACACAATACAGCCGTATTCCAACCGTGACTGTACAAAGGCTCTGTAAAATTGTAGCAGGCAGGAGCGATCAGCACCCCATGACCTGCCACACAGACATTTTAAAACATTTAGAGCTTTTGAGGCTCTGGCTTTAACATCTTTGAGATGTGGTAGCCAGTTGAGCCTAGAGTCTAAAATGAGGCCCAGGAATCTAAAAGTATCAGTAAAACTTAAAACGGTATTCCTCAAGGTAAGGTGAGGCTCTGGTAAAAGGCTTCTTCTGCGAGTAAAAAGTACACACCGGGTTTTCTCAGCAGAGAAACGAAAACCGGTGTGCAATGACCATTCGTCCAACCTGTTCAACGTGAGCTGCAACTGCCGCTCTCCGCTTCTCAGGCTTGACGATGCAATAAAAATTAAAAAATGCGAGGTTAATACTTACTTCTGCTGTTTAATTAGGGCCCGTCATGCACTTTTGATTTTATCCAAAAATGTCAAACGTTGTTTAATACAGACCTTTCTCTTTAAAAAAATTAATTCATCATCATTAAAAATAATTCTTCTTCGGTTTCTTTTGTTCAACATTGATTTTCTTTTTATTGTACTCTCAGAAGTTTAACAAAAAAGCTCAAACCAACAATTTCTTAAGCCAGTCTTCTATATCAACGAGTAAAACAAAACAAAACAAAACCTAGATACAGTCAGAGATGTTCATAGCTTAAATCTTTGGTTTACACGGTTACCAACTTAAACATCCCACCACATTATTTTAACTATTACTTAACTAATTCTATGGTTGTTATCTCACATATGCCCCCCATTTCGGAGCAGTTAAATCATTATTTAACTAAATGATGATTTCAACAAAACGAAATGTTAAATAACAATCACAGTTACATTTTCAAAAACAATTAAATTACTCAACTAATTAAATCTATCAGAATCTTTTCATCGAAATAATGTTCAGATATTACATTCATCGTATTTAAGGATCAGTTTTAGAAATTCTTTGTATTCAATTAATAAAAATGATATTAAAGTTAAAATTAGACTACCACTTAATTAGAGCTCAATACATACATTATGTTATTAAAAATTGCCTCAATTCAACAAAAAAAAATCGAACATGTATCGAAATATCTAATACCATACATGGCCAAATAAGAATATGTGCTGTGTGATCATCAGTCATAATATTAGTGTTCCTTCGCCCTATAAAGCTTTAAGTCTACTATATTCCGCAAGCCAAATCTCTTTTTTGATACAGGGTAGACTAACAAATAAGCATTTGGATGAGGTTTATCCTTGACTATTAAAGGCTCCCAATATATATCAATTTATTTCTTAATTTGGGCATTGATCTCACACCATTTTTTGTTGTTTTAACCAATACCAAATCACCAACATTGAATTCAGTCAACCGAATCCTCTGGTCATGACGTTTCTTTCTTCCTTCAATCGTAGTATATTCCTTCCATCATAGTGTATATTTAATCCTTTCCTCTTCTTTTTTACTTTTCCTTTCAAAATTTCTTCATCTTCTTTAATATCTTCTCTTCGTATCACAAAGCGATTCACTTTTTGATTATTTTCACATTCCTCTGGTTTTTGACGACCACAGGCTCTCTGCTCTTGAAACTCTTCGTCATTTTCTTCATAACTTTCGGTATAGTCGCTCGCGCCTTCGCCTTTTAATTCATTAAATGTTCCCGCAATCAGATTATTATCTTCGCATCTCTCTTCACCCTCTCTATGCCATTTCTTCATTTCTGCAGATCCCTGAATTTCGTCTTTTAAATTCTCTTTTTCTTTAGTATTAAAAAATGTTTCATCTTTATCTTCCACAGTTTTACAAACATTTTCCTGCAATAAGTCTTTCATAATCTCATGTTGCGACCATTCAATCATTTCCTTTTTCTAACATCAGGTGGATATTCTTTCTCTAAATAATTCGTAACAACTTGATGGCGGCCATCATCGTTTGCACTTCGCAACAATGTTTTAGTTTCTTTGCTTTGATCCTTTTTGTCGAATACGAAACACGTAGGTACGTCGGCATTAGCTTGTAAACAGGATGTATTCATTTTTTTAAAACTACCGGTTTCATTATTCCTTTTTCTCCCTATTTGCGATAAATCCTCATTTCTATTATCATCATTATTACTCCTTATAAAAAATATTCTTACTCCGTTTTCTTCATTACTTTCATACTCAACTTCGCTGCTTCCATATTCGTATTCTTCATCATCGCTGCTAGGAATATCTTTTTCACTTTCATCATCATCCAATGGTAGCTGACTATCATCCTCTGCTAAATTCTCCTCTGTGAATTTATCCTTCAAAAATTCGCTCTTCGTTTCCGCCTTACCCGTTTCTTCTTCAACTTTTCTTTCACTAGGTTCTTCCTCCCGCACATTGATTTCGGCCATCTCTTCAATCTCTTGGTTATTCCACCCACTTCGTTCATATGTGGAATTGGTTTCGCATCTCTTATCACTAATTACATGTAGACATTTCCACCATTCTAAGTATCTGGCCATGCTGTTTTGCCTGTTGCCCTGGATAGATTCCGCGCTTGCACTTTTATATTTTTCAGTATAGGGTGGTCCTTTAACTTCACCACTCGCTCCCGTGCGGACCTTCACAGTCGCGGACTTGAGTTTTCCGCCCCTCTTCCTTCATTGATTTCGGTTTTATTTTCTGTCCTCACATACATCACTTGTTTTGGCGGTTGACTATGGCTGCCTCGTTCCCCCGATGTATTATTATTGTTATTATGCCAGTAGCCATTATTACTCGCATTGTTGTTAAAATTACGCCCCTCTTCCCTTTCTTGCCTGTGCAATCCTTGTCCATATCCTCCACTTCCTTTCGGTGGCCAAAAATTTGCTCGCTCCCGGTATTGATAGTCCCTTGGCTTACCATATCTGTGATCAGATTCTCGATTCCTTTCAAAATTATTTTCATAACTTTCTTGGAATTTGTCGAGTCTTTCCAGCATGTCCAAGAAATCTTCCATCTTATCCCATTGAGTAACTACCAGTTTATCTTGAACTTGCCGCGGCAGCTTTTGTAGCAATATCTCCACTTGTTCTACTTCCCCTATCTTTTGGTCCAGGTGCCGCAATTCCTTTCTCATCTCCTCGCAAAATTTCCTCATACTGCCGTCGCCTCTATAGTATCTCCTACAGTTGTAAAAATCACTCATTACCTTGCGCTGTTTTCTCTGAGACCAGTATCTATCTCGGAACATTTTTAGGAATTCGTCATAATTAGTACACCTCTCTGTAACTTCACAACTCCATGAAAAAGCCTCATCTCTTAATTTGCTTTGTACATAGCGGATTTTATTTGTATCCGACCACTCTATTGGCAAGGTTCGGGAATATATCTTTACAAAATCGGCGGGGTGTACTTTTCCGCTTGGTTCAAACACAATCTCTGGTAAAGCAATCTCACAATAACTTGGTATACGGCTAACCACGGTGTCTGGCTGCTTTTCCACTTTTTCCAGTCTTTCATTAATGTGACTCATATTCCCACATATTTGGCCTACTTCCGTCGACAAACCAGTAATTTGTCTTCCTACATTATCAGCATGTTCCGCTACGCTATGTATTTTAATCTCACATTGCACTTGGCCTTCTAAAGTAGTTTCCATCCTGCTTTCAATATCCTTCTGATGTCCTTCCATTTTATGACTTAGCGATCCTTCTATTCTTTCAGTGATAATTTTCTCTTTTTCCTCTATACAGCGGCCTACCAAAACATTAACGTCTCGCTGTACATTTTTTTTAACTTCCAAAATATCGCTCTCAATCGTCTGTAATCTTTCTTCTGATTCCTTTTCCACCTTCTCAATTCTGTCTGACATCCTCCCCATCATCTCTTCTGCCCTCCTTTGACTACGTTCGATTTTTTCATTAAGTTCTATGTCTTGTTTCAATTCTTGCCTGAATTTCTCTTGATTTTTCTCAATTCTCTGAATAACTTTTTCTTGGCTCTGATTCATTTCTTGTTTCATTTCTCTGATCGCATTTAATAGCAACCTTAGGTCTGTATTCCTTTCTCGAGCGTACTCAGGTTGATTTGGTTTTGGCAAAACTGCATGTACTATTGAATTCTGCCCCCCATTAATTTCATTTTCTCCATCATCCAATTCGTCATCCTCATCAATGTTGCTGAGATCATTGTTTGGAAAATAACCCCATCTTTATCCCCGTTATTAATAGGACTACTACTGAAATTATTTTGCACCGAATTACTATCTCCTCGGACACCCATTAGGTTTTCATATTTCCCATCAAAACTTAAGATTCCGGAACTTACCGTTTCCCCTTCTGACATATTACTATTTGTTTCTCCCAACTCACTAACCAATTTTCCTGGCAGGGTCGCCAATTTTCCACACTTATTTTCCATAATAATTTGACATTTAAAATTTCATAAAGCAAGCAAACACAACGGTTTTACTACTCTTAGCAGAAATTCTTATACCACAATCGATATTAAAAACTTACAACTCCAATTCAGAACAATGATACAACGCTGTCCACATTCAACTCTGCAACACAATTTTTTTTTAAGAACTCACAGAAAAATACCAATTAACTTACAACTTTTTATCGTAACAGCTGAAAACATGTATATTATCACAGAAAAGAGACAACAAAATTCGGCGGCCTTATATCTGGAAACAAAGGCGACACATATATAATATACAAATGCTTAAAATGCTGATCTTTTGCTCTTTTAACTAATTTGGCTGTACATATAAATTCCCCCTTTTTCTTTGTTTTGTTTGTAATAATTCTGTAATAATTCATTATTAGCTTCTTGCTTCTCGACGGAAATCCACAGATTCTAGACTACTCTACACATGTTAGTACAATTTTTTATATGGTAAAATTTTTACCACTAATCGATGGTATTACTTTTCTTTACAATTTCTTAAAATCACAAATTTTACCCCTTACTACTTTTCTTACATGAAAAAAAAATTAACTTTGCAACTGTTCTTTAACGAACTATAACTCAACTTGTAAGTTCAACTTTGATTCCACTTTCATAATAATTTACTTAGTGTTCAAAATTTAGTTAATATACTTCCTGTTGGAATCTGATCGTTGACACTGCAGCCCCAAAACCAATCGTCCAAAACCAAATCGTCCACATATAAGGAGTACCGTATGGGACTCCTTATTATGGCTCCAATGCTATTTATAGCAATGGCGAAGAGTGTCACGCTTAAAACTGACCCCTGAGGAACACCGTTTTCCTGAATAAAAAGATCAGACACTTCGCTACCAACTCGGTACCGGAAGCAACGACCAGATAAAAATGATTTTAAAAAACGGGGTAGGTTACTCCTAAAACCCCATTCATGAAACTGTTTTAAAATAACATGTCGCCAGGTAGTATCGTAGGCCTTTTCAATATCGAAAAAAACACCCACAAGGTGTTGGCTGTGGATGAACGCATCCGTATTGCCTACTCCAGGAGGATCAGGTTGTCCAAGGTGGAACGGAACTTCCTGAATCCACACTAAAGGCGGCTCAGAAGATTACGGAATTCAAGACACCAGACGAGGCGGTGATTCACCATCCTCTCCAGTGCCTTCCCCACGCAGCTAGTCAAGGCAATACTACGATAACTACCTGGCAGCAATTTGTCTTTGCCAGGTTTTAAAATGGGAATTTATGTTGCTTCTTTCCACGAGTCGGAGAAGTGTCCTCCGGTCCAAATATCGTTAAAAATATCTAGAAGGTACTTTTTAGCATCCTTACTGAGATGCCTCAGCATCTGGTACTGGATGAGATCAGGCCCTGGAGCAGTAGTGTTTGTGCTGTTTAACGCTGACTCCAGCTCCAAAGATGTAAATGGGCAGTTGTAGGCCTCTCTATTCGACGAATCGAAGCACAGCGGGCGCCTCTCGGCAGCGACTCTTCGTCGCTGAAACCGAGGGTCAAGGTTAGCGGACGAAGTGATGGCGGCGACGTTCTCCACCATCAGCTGCGCTGTGCTTCATTCGTCAGTAATCATACGTCCGTGATCCAGTAACCCAGATACTGGTGGGCGGGAGTACCTTCCAGATATACGGCGAATGGACTCCCATACTTTCGACGAAGGTGTGGAACGATTTATAGTGCTCACGAAGTTCTGCGATGACCTATTCTTGCTCTCCTTAATAATTCGATGTGCCTTAGCTCTGGCCATACGGAACTATGCTAGGTTGTCAGATGTTGGGCACAACCTAAAACGACGCAACGCCTGTCGGCGACCCTGGATGGTGGAATGACATTCATCATTCCACCAGGGGATGGGCGTCCTTCGCAGCGTTCCGGAGCTCTAACGTCAGCTGCATGGTGAATCACTTCTATCAAGTGATTCACCTTCTTCTGTATACTGCCACAGGGTTGCAGTTGTACAGAACGGCAGTAGAGCTGCCAATCTACACAACTGACGTTCCATTTGCGTCGGTTATTTCCTCTTCCACATTCACACTCGACGTGCATCCAAATAGGGAAGTGGTCGCTACCATGTAGGTCGCGATCTACGTCCCACTGCACGGAGTCCACAATTGAGGGGGAACACGAGGAAAGGTTAATGGCAGAAGACGTACCAGTAGCAGTGGTGAAATGAGTCATTTGCCCTGTATTCAGGATACAAATTTCCTCCTACTCTATCAATCTACCAACCACTCGGCCCCTGGGGCAATCGGTGGTGGAACCCCACAACGCACTGTGGGCGTTGAAATCTCCCAAAAGGAGAAAGGGCCGAGTGAGTTGTCGTATAATGCCAACCAGGTCGTTGTAGCCGACTGACACACTGGGTGGCAGATAGACAGAGCATTCGATCAGTTGGATTGGACCGTGTATTTTCACCGCGACTGCTTGTAGATCGGAGGTGAGAGCAATAGGTTCGGAGTGGACAGTGTTTCGAACAAACACAGCCACTCCCCCCTTCGCTCGATCACCCTCGGTATCGTCCTTTCTATAGATGTCATACCCTCTTAGCACAGGTTGGTGTAAAGGTCTAAAATGTGTCTCCTGAAGACGGAGACACAATGGATTAGACCGTGCTAAGAGGTGGACTTCCTCTTTGTGAGCCTGAAAGCCATTTCGTTCCACTGAAGTATGGGAGCCTGTTTGTAAGAACTGGGTGTATTTTTATTAACCTGCGACACACCTGGGCCGCAGGGTTTTTTAGGTTTTTTGTGAGTAGGAATTTTGGTCCCATGAGAAAAAACCATTTTAAAAAAGAAGTGCTTATACAACAGGGGTGTGCAGGTGCCCCTGAGGTCGCACGTTAGCGGGTGGTTTGCCTCACCACTCATCCACCTCCTCGGCACGTGTCCGACTTTGAGGTTAAGGGTTTTTTTTTTATAGAGGTTTGTACCGTCCTCGCAATCCGTGCGATTAAGCCAAGATCCCCGTTCTTCTAGGCACACAACATTCCACCGCCATGCCCTACCGTGGTCGTTGAAGCATGGTAGGAGTTTACGGTGTGGGAAACTTGCGGCACTCACAAGTTTCCAGCTCGGGCGTACCAGGCCCCTGCGGGGTGAAATTTCAGAGGAGTAGAGTAGGAGTGATGAGAAGGGACAAAATAAGGAATGAAAGAATCAGGGAGATGATCAAGGAGGAACTGCTACCCAAAATTTAGGCTACAGTAGCATGGGCATGTAAAGAGAGAGAATAGAAGAGGAGAAGATACCAAGGAAGATACTGGGCATGGAGCTGGAAGGGAAGAGACCAAGAGGAAAACTGAGGAACAGATGGGTGTAAGGTGTTAAGGTGGAAGAAAGAGGTGGAAATTGGGCAACAGTGGAAGAAGAGAGATAGTGAATGGACAGGAAGTGCTGGAGAGGCTTTTGTTCCCGGCAGACTCGATCAGCGGTTGAAGTTGCTATAAATCATGCATGTGTAATGTGTTGGAGAAAAAAATGCCCGGGAGAGGCTTCTAATTTTCATTATCAGGTAAACACACAGTGTTTATGTATACCAAGGAGTACCAATTCCAAGTTTAGCTGTTAAACACATATTAAATAGCCTGTCATATTAAGTGAAAAAGCTTATTTTCGAATGTAGTGAGGAGGAAAGATGCCTTAGTGCAAACCTGATGCTCATTCAACTACAGGAGTAGTAAAAGTCTGCTAAACTGGCACTGCATTCATATACAGTACTTGGTTTTTATTAAGAGAAGCGAGAGATGGTCTTCATAATTTTTGTCTTAAAACAGGAGTGTTGAGGCAGTTTAAATACATAAAGTGTAAGCCAACTTTGGAATGATATAGAAATTTGTTGGGATAACTTACAGAATCGGTAGATATGTCATTTTGTAGTAAACAACCTCAAGTTTGATGCACATGCTCGCTGTGTGTTTTGGTTTCATTAAATTAACTCTGCAACAACTGTTTGTGATAAATTTCACTGCTAATACGCAAGAGAATCTCCAAGCAGGCCTACAATTTACTCTTGGCACAAGAACTTTGTTGAGATGGCTTGTTCACTGCAACATGATACTAAATCACCAGTTCACCAGCGTGTTGATAATTATGTCAAACAGGTTATGGAGAGCTTTGCCCGCAGTCCAAAGAAATCAACGCGACGTGCGTCTAATGAGACTTCAACAAAAGACTGTTTGGCGAGTAAACTTGAAACCATACAGATTCACAATGGCACAGCACATTAGTGATGCAGAGAAGATTGCTTTTGGGGAATTCTGTGCAGAAAAGTTGTATTTGATGGAGTATGAAGAGACATTTCTGAACACGATAATCTTCAGCTACGAGTCAATACTTCATATCAGTAGCATGGTGAACACCCACAACTGCAGAATATGGGGCAGTGAAAATCCACAAGCAACCCTGGAACATGTTCGTAACAGCCCCAAAGTTAATGTGTTTTGCGCCTTTAGCAAATTTAAAGTGTACAGCTCTTTCTTCTTTATGGAGACAACTGTCACTGGTATTGTGTATCTAGATATGCTTGAAAACTTTAAAATTTGACAGATCGATGAAGATGACGAGATGGGATGGTTTACTACCGAAGACAGTGCTCCACCTCATTTCCTCATGGTAATTAAAGGTTTCCTCAATAATCGCTTCCCAGATCGGTGGATTGGCCATGAAGGGCCAATCACATGGCCACCTCATTTCCCAGACCTGACATTGATGGATTTCTTTCTCTCGGTTTCATTAAAGATAATGTGTATGTTCCTCCCCTACCAAACAATTTTGCCAACTTGAAATCCACCTACTGTCTTGCCGACGGCTTCTCACTGCGAAAGGCCAGCCCGCGCCAAACAGCAGAGTGAATGACTGGCGAGATTAAACAACAGCCATCCACCAATAGTCAAATCACGCAATATAATGCGACGTTTCCATTGTTTAGAGCGATATTTTTGTGGTTTGGCTGGTTTGTGACTTCAGTCTCTTACTAATCAGTATTGCATGTGAACATTTCTTTGCGGTTAAACTATTTTGTAAATTCAGTCTCTTACTAATCTGTACCGTTTGTGAGCGCGAGTTGAATTATGGTACGTTATAGTTTGGAACAAAAAGTATTCCTGTATGATACGTATGTGAAGTAAAAGTTATTTAAAAGATGTTGCAGTAAATTACGTCACAAATATCCTGGTGCTTTACTGCTAGCTAAAACAACGATTCCGCGTTTAGTTAAAAAATTAAGAGAAAGGTGTAATCTGCTGTGGCTTGTCGCACCAGATCACCCGATTTAAACCTTTGCGACTTCTATCTTTGGGGAAGCTTAAGGGAAAGGCGTATGAAGGAAATCCTCACACGTTCAAAGAACTTGAAAACAAAATCTGTCAAGTAATAATGTCCATGGAAAGATGTGAAATCCAGCGTGTCTCTCGAAACATGTTTAAAAGATGTCAAATGCGCATTACGCAACACGGGCGACACTTCCAGCATCTTCTGTAAGATAAGTTAATGAATTATGTAATATTTATATGCTTTCACATACTTAAACATGCATATGAAACTATTTCTAAGTAGTTCCGCAGTTGATGACCGAACTATGTGGGAAGCTGGCCGCTCGCTCGCCGCAAGTATTTTCTTCATTGTAATGCTTATAGCAGCAGATAGTGTTTCCCGGCGAACATCCTGTATAACAACTATTTGCCTAATTAATTGAATTTTGAAATAAAAGAAAACATAACCTCTACCGAATGCAAATTCAATCTTTCTTATAAATTTTTTTTTATGTTTTAGCATATAGACTTAAAGTTTTGATTTCTCTTATTTTTAGATCGCCGAGACAATCCTATGGTGATGATGCCATAGGATATGCACAACTTCGTCGTGATTTGGGTACTATCAAGTGCAAGGTGTGAACAGAACGCAAAATTCGTTCGAAATCTTATCCATTGAAATTCCGTCTTATTGACGTCTTGCTAGTTGCAACCACTGATTCGTATTTCTGCTTTTCGTTGTACATCAATTTAGTAATTTGTCTAGAAAAGATATAGAAGTATTCATACTACGCACCAACGATATGTCTTTCATTTCATTATGACTGTAACTTCACGAAACGCTTAAAAGCACTTAATACTGTTGGAATAACAAATAGCAGATCAAGTTGCTTTACACACGTATGACATCACATGCGACGAGATCACGTGATACAGCGTTTGCATGGGAATTTAAACAGTTTAACATTTCCACACGGCTTTATTTACTTATAAAGCTTTATTTAAGTAAAATAGCATTTTTCTTGGTTAAATATATCCACAAGGGACAATTTAAAACACTTTCTGAAAATTTGTCCGGTCCCCTATTGTAGAAACTGACATCAACACTTTGCAAGGAATAAGTAACTATTAAACAGGGACTCTGAGCCAGTTTTTTTGGTTTATTTATTTTGGACAAAAAATTGCTATTATTCTGATTAAGGTCTTTTTTCTTTTGAACATTTATATTTTTTTGGTTATGAATTACATACATATTGTCATTACTGTTAGGGATTATTTTCGTCATTTTGCATTTACCATTAATTTTGCAATCATTGATTTTTACAATTTAATTGTTGAGGGTATGCGATTTCATTCGTAACTCTATTGGAGTCTCTTTTTTATTTTTTTAATAGTGAAATCGCCAATTGCAGTTATGTATAATGGGAGTAGCCCTTTGTTCTTTTAGAAATCACAAGACCATTAAATAATCAAATGTCATAAAACAATGATGTTTGTGTCATTCACAATATTAAAGTCAACAGATCTGTGTTTGACTCTGACTGAAAAAAAAAAAAAAATAATAATAATTTAACCCAAAATGAAAATAACATTAAATGAAACATAGCAGCAAAATCGGGAAACAATTTTAGTTACTTAAAACGGAGTATAAAAGCAGCCATCTCCACTACTTTTAATATGGCCAGCAAGCTTTTATAAACAGTAGTATCAACTTAAAAAAAAAATACAAACTAAAACTAATATAAATTTCAAGTCCACTCTTCACTTGAACTTATTCTTCCAAAAAGTGCAAAAACTAATGACTATTGAAGACTTACAAAGCTATTTAAGCTTCTTACTATCAAGATAATGATGGGTTGACAGAGCTAGTATTGTCATTAACTGTAGTTAAAACTGATGTGCAATGAAGTCAACAGAGCAGATCATCAAAATGTTATATTTCTGTGATACCATCTGGCTGCAAACCTGTGAAGATTACATTCCACAACTCCAAATTTTCCTTGAACAACAATAATTATCTAAATTGTGATGATAAAAGTGGACAACTGTAATAAGAGAATATTAACACTTTTTAACAATAGTGTTCCACCAACCTCCTGGAGCAAAATAAGTGAAACTATTTTATACAAATATCTTTTAAACAAAGGTATTACATTTGAATGATTAAAGGCTGCACAACTTTCTACCTATGATAGAACTCTTAATAATACAAATATTGTGAATGATAAAGGATACTTGTTAAAATAAAAAGATTCTTGGACTCCATTTCCACAGGAAGCGTCTTAGAGCGAAGAATTTCTTCCGCCACATTAACAATTTCATGCATATACTTTTCACTTGCGGAGCTGAAAACATCATGGACATATAAAAATTGCTCTGATAATAGTAAATATGCTTTTGGGAAAAAATAAGGAAGGAACGAGTTTTGGTAATGATGGGTGAGAAAAGAAGTTTATGGAAGAAGCTTACAGGAAGAAGAGACAGGCTGGTAGGTCATATTTTGAGACATGCTGGATTGGTTAATTTGTTAGAGGAGGGAACAGTTGAAGGTAAGAACTGTAGAGGTAGACAGAGATTAGAATATATGAAGCAGATAATTGAGGACGTGCATTGTAAGGGGTATGTAGAAATGAAGAGGTTAGCACAGGACAGGATAGGAAGGGATGGAGGATTGCATCAAACCACTCTAAAGACAGACGACAGCAAAAAAAAAAAAAAAAAAAAAAAAAAAAAAAAAAAAAAAAAAAAAAAGGGAAATTAAACTCATTAACCTGGCACAGGAGAGAATAGGAAAGCAGTAACAAACCCACAGGCACAAACACAATTTACAATACTTCAGTATTAACAATTAATCATGAACAAGACCTTTGATCGTAAATTAGGTTCCATTCTGAAATACTATACACTTTGTTCATCACTATAATAAGACTTTCATCTTTTTTTGTGTGATGGATTTAAATACTACTGTACTAGAATAGCTGAGGTCCGTCCATAAACTTCAATCCAAACTAGCCTCATAATGGTTCATGGAATGCAAGTTTCAGGATGCTGTGTAGTTCCCACACCGATGTTCAAAAGCAGATTTTAAGATCTAATACATGACCACACATTTCCAGAGTTTTCGACAAATCCATTAGTTGCAATTTTCAGACTAATATAAAATCACCACAACTGCTGGTCACACAAACGACAAATAAAACCACTGCATGTGATAAGAGGTACAAGAGATTTGGGAGTAGATCACAGTGTAATCATATTTCATGATTAATTTCTGTTTCTATTCTAAAAAAAAAAAAAAAAAAAAAAAAAAAAAAAAAACGATATATATTCACAATGATTTTAGACAGACCTTACGCAATCATACAATTCATTGAGTCTCCAAATATATCAAAATCAGGTGCAAATGCATTATTTGTTGAATACAAGTCACTACCTGTCTTGCATTTTAACTGATTAACAGTGAAAATATAGGGAAATATGAAAAATTGTTATTAATAAATCAGTAGTAATAAAAGGCCAGTTTGTTCATGCTGTCTACTACACATTAAGCTGCACAGCCTTCTTTGCTTTCTGTACATAGATGTTGCTCTTATAGCAAGCTCATGTTTGTGTAATTGCTTAATATGTTTTAGCTCTAAATTAAAATTGCAAACCCACCATAAATAAAAATATCAATTTTATTTAAATTTACATCTTAATAATTAAGATCCTTGACCATCTTCAGATGTTTTCTCTGTCCATAAATAGCTTGTTACAAAGCTAAGAATTAAGCTATTTATCCCTAGTTGCAATACTGATGTGTACACATCAACAACAAATTTAAGCCAAACAAAAGGCTTAATGTGGTCCTACTTGGTCAAAATGAACATACATGCATGTGATAAAATTGTTATTCTGTTGACAATAATAGTATGCAGAAAAAAAATATAGAAAATAATAAATCATTACTTGTTTTTGAGATCATAATTTCTTTAGAAACTTTTTCAAAGTAATAAAAATGTGCATCATTTTTAACAGTTTAATTAAAAAAAATTAGGTTACTAGTTGTTAACAAAAAGTGCCAATACAACTGTTTTTTACTTGTTTATAGCTATCATAGTTTCACTTCTCATAGAGGCATCATCGGAGAAGAATCTGTATTGAAAACTATATTTGGTTTTACATCTTATGAAATAAAGTTTGACCTAATCCTAAAACTGAACAATTTGTTGGGTGTTTATTACTTACTACTTACATTGATGTAATAAACAACCAGCAAATAATACAATTACAATAAGTTGTAAAACCAGGTATCAATTTCAAGGCACACTGATTATGCCTTGATGAGAGGTGAAAGACGTATGGTAACAAGACATTGTATATTAACAATTAATAAACTAAGCAAGGGCCTATAACATTACTGTATGAAATGGTCTTACCTATCAGTACACCATTTAATTTTGAATTTATGGACATGGTTGTTCCAACGTATAAGATAACTTTGTAATTTTGGTGCCATTTTTATGCAGAAAGAATCAGTTTTTGTATAATCCTGTACATATATTCCAGTAGTTCCAAACGTGGCCTGGTGCTCTGTAAATACAGGAATTATTAAATAAAAAAAACTTTTGGCAATCAATAGGGTTTAATGTCGTCAGTTAAAATATTAACCAAATGGATAACGGAGAAAAACTAAATTCTAATAGTTAAAAATAGTGGAAAGACTAATAGCAAGAAAGAAATTCAGTATTTTTCTTAGGAAGGTAAATCTTGTAAGATTGTACATTTCTTTTATCACATTAATCTATAATTGAGGCATAAATAAAGGGCTTTTAATATGTGCCTTGTCATTTACGGAAAATTGTAATCAGATGGCTGGTGCACTAAACATAAGATATGAATGAAACCATGAAAAGAGGCCCTTGCCTAATAGATAGAGACCTAACAATGCACTTAGTCTTACAACTGAACGACAAAGGAGAAAGCTTACTGTTGAGAGAAACATTAATTTGGAGGGTTTGTATGAATATTGGTAATGGAGAATTCACACGATCTGCTAATTACAAAAATAATGCTAATAATTCACCTGAAAAGAAGTAATAGCAACTGGCCTAAATATACAACTGAGATGTTAAGACATACTCAAGTCTTCATATAACTTTAGTTTAAACAAATAACTGGATACTGAGGACCTCGATTATCAGTCGTAAATAACAATTCATTGAAAGTGAATATGCTCTTTTAATTTTCTGAAAGCATTTCACTTCTTGCTCTGAAATATTATCAGATAGTTATTTGTTTCTGAATAAATTGCTTATGTTCATATTTAGATATCAAGTCTTAAGCAAATAATGTCTCCATAGCAGTAGGGACATGGATAGATGGAGGATTCATGATGTAAGGTGAAAGCTGGAGAAATGAAAATGGGAAGAAATATTTAGGAATGCACTAATCAAGAGTGGAATGGAAGACATGAGAGAGAAAATTGTGAAGTGTCAGTATTGTGATTTGTGCATGTTAAGAGGATGGAACCAACCAAACTTTCAAAGCAGATGGAAGAGCAGCAGCGTACAGAAAAATGAAAGAGGAAGACAGCATGCAAAATGGGAAGATGATTTTGGAAAAGCAGCAGAAAACAGGGGGCAACAGGGAGGAGATAATGAAAGAGTTGTGGATGGACAGATAAAAACTGAGAGGCCTAGTCAATATCCCGCAACAAGCAAAATAGAAGCAGATGTTATACACTGACGGAGGAAAAAAATTCCAACACCAAGGAGTTGTGCTAGATAAATGAAAGTTGGTAGGCGTGTTTAATAAATCTGAAAGATAACACTGATTCAAATTTCCCACGATTCGCATTAGAGTGGTACAGGGCGTTTCATTTATGACGCGTCCGCGCGCACGACAATAGTCGTCCGGCTCAGTGCCGGCTCGCTTGTCGCCAACTCAGGAACTCCTCAGGAACGCCTCTTGCGTGCGTCGATTTCTTACCTTATAGCACGTGCTGGAGATGTTGGCCATTGGCTTCAATACACGCTTGACATCTTGTAAGGATGTTTGGCTAACTCTCTGCAGTGTTTGTGAAGAAATATTATTAATTTTAGTTCTTATGTTTTCCTTAAGTTCCTCTTCCGTAGGGGGATTTGAATCAGGTAACCCCACAAAAAGAAATCACAAGGTATCATGTCTGGAGAATGCGGAGGCCATGATCCATGACTGATAATTTGATTCTCATTGTAAACAAGCTTTAAAGCTCACATAGAATTTTCGGCTGTATGGGGAGTTGCACTGTCTTGTTGAAAATGACTAATTTCTTTCATCTTCTGTCAGCTGTTCAAAAAAGGTATTTAAAATATTGTCCACATAGCTATAAGATGTAATTGCTTCAGTAAAAAACACTGGTCCAATAATTCGCCTCGCCACAAACTCCAACTTTCACACCGTGTCGCGGCTGTTCATCGATAAATGTGGATTTTATGTACTCCAGTACAGACTGTTTTGACTATTTACGTGTCCACTTAAACAAAAATACGCCTCATCAGTGAAAAATGTCAATTGCGGATCCAGCTCGCCATTGTGCACACTTTGCGTAAACCAGTTTGCAAACCACATTCGTGCAGAGCAAACTGCTTGTTTTAATTTTTCAATAAACATACGCCTGCATCTCCTTGAAAGTTCATATTTCACATAATCATAAGGGTAAAATCATTGCTCCAAAGTATACTTCATCTTGACTTCACAGTATACATGATCTTCACTTCACAAAATCTAACTGAGAACCAAGTTGCAACAGCATATTTGCTGTGTTGCGAAGGGCCCGATATCGTCTGAAAGGTGACCCACGCATTGTCGGAACACAGGCGTTACCCGTGCGGATGTGGAACTTGGGGAAAACATAAGAAGTGATATTCATAACATTTCTTCACAAACACTGCAGAGAGTTAGCCAAAACATCCTTAGAAGATGTCAAGCGTGTATTGAAGCCGATGGCCAACATTTCCAGCATGTGCTATAAGGTAAGAAATCGACACAGCACGCAAGAGGCATTCCTGAGCACGGGCGCTGCCCCATATGAGTTGGCAGCAAGCGAGCCGGCGCTGCGCCGGGTGATTATTGCCGTGCGCGCGGACGCATTATAAATGAAACGCCCTGTACTAGTAGTGCCACCATGAAGATGTAAATAAGGTTTGCTTTAACTGCGGGCTGTAATGTTACCTGTGAGATTGGGCATGAAGACAGTGAGTTGGTAAAGAATGCCTTTATAAAGACAAAGATGTCATTATCAACCGCTTACCGAGTTTAAATGAGGTCTTGTAATAGGGGTAGGAGAAGGCAGGAATGTATCTAATGTGCATGACTGCTGGCAGCAGTGGTCATGAGAAGATACGGTCACAAGAAGACCGGGCTCCAGATGTCCATACGGCACTACAGTGAGGAAAGACCATGGTACTCGGTGTATGGCTTTGGCAGATGAGAGTGCATCTGCAGCAGAAATTCGAGCTGCAGTTGGAACCACAGTGATACAATGGACTGTTACAGATCAATCACTGCAAGGACAGCTCTGATCCAGACTCCCTGTAGCCATATACGTTTTGAGTGGTGTCAAGTGAGAGTTCATTGGAGGATGGAGTGGAGGTCTGTTGTGTTTTTTGATGATAACCGATTCTGCCTTGGTGCCAGTGATGGCCATATGTTGGTTAGGAGGCCAGATGAGTGCCTACATTCCACCTGTCTGCATCCTACACACACTGCACCTTAACTTGGAGTTGCGGTCTGGGAAGCAATTTCCTATGACAGCAGGAGCACTTTCTTGGTTATCCCACCCCGATTGCAAATTTGTATGTCAGTCTGGTGATTCAACCTGTAGTGTTGCTATCCATGAACAGTGCTCCAGTGGGTGTCTACTAACAGGGCAACATTCAGCCCCATACCGCTGTTGTAACCCAACATGCTCTACAGTGTCGACATGTTGTCTTGGCCTGCTCGATCACCAGATTTTTCTCCAATCGAGCACGTATGGGACATCATTGGATGACAACTGCAGCGTCATCCACAATCGGCATTAATGATCCCTGTACTGATCCAACAAGCACAACAGGAAAGGAACGCCATCCCACAAGCTGACATCTGACACCTGTATGACATAATGAATGCACATTTGTATGCTTGCATTCAACATTCTGGTGATGTAACCGCTTATTATTGTACCAGCATCTCACATTTGTCTTGGCTCTGCTCATGCTTAAATTAACCCGAGATCTTGCAACTTTTAATCGATTAAATATGTTACCTAGACAAATGTATTGCCAACCTTTCATCACTGTACATTAATTATTTCTTGGTGCTTTATCCATCAGTGTATGTATGAACTTAATTTACAATTTCAAGATAAAATTTCACATTTACAACACTTAATTGCATAACAGCGACAGGTAAAGGCAACCTACACACACCACTGCACAGAACAGGTATGAAACCATACAACCACATGACTGCTGTGATCAGCTCCTTTTGTGAAATTAACAGGATTGCACGGTTTCATGCTTAACCGATTTCAAATCCACTTATAATAGCCAGAATAGTCATCCAATCGAAACAAATTAAACATTGATCTATAGAGACAATAGGGCTCTGTACAGTCATTTGTTAGTAAGTAAACTGTAGTTGTGGTGAGCAACAATTTGCAATAATTCAATTAAAATTTCACATAATCAAATTAAATGGTCACAAAGTACAAGCAGAAATAGTGTAAATGGACAGAGCAGACTAAGACAAACCAAAGAAGGTGCCAAATACTGAGATAGAAAGGATTAAGGATTTGAGAACTGAGAAAACAAAGTGCTGCTACCAACTCAAGGTTGGTGACAAGTTATGAAACATGATCCACAAGCTAGACTCAGGTGAGCCGAAAATGCTGGTATGGATGGAATTGAGGACATACAAGATACAGCAACTGCTAGAAATACACAATTATTTGTTCTAATTTATAATGACTAACCATGAATCCTTTATGTGTTACCATTTACGGTTCATGAGAAAGCTGATCAAATGACCAATGCACTTCTAGATGTACTTTTAAGATTAACCACCAACTCCACGGCTTGTACCGGATGCAAAAAATTTTCAAGCAACTGCCACCTCTGTCCAAAATGCATAAATCCCATATTATATATATATAGTAACAATGAAATCAAGACTATCTAGTGGAAAGGAATCAAATTAGGATAGGGAAATGAGCCACCACTTACCTTTAGATGATGGATGTGGGGCGCGGACACACAGAAAAGACACAAACACAAATAATAAAGTAATTTTCGGGTTAAACCCTTCGTCAAAGGGAGAACATTGTGAGAGGTGGGCGCAGCTGGAGACTGCCTCACAGTGTGTATATATATATATATATATATGGTGTGTCTGTCCCCTTATTCCACTTTGCAGCCACAACTACCTAGCGCAGACCACTGGTGTTTTTGTGTGGTAGCAACCTGAAATCTCTTATTGTGCACTATAGTGGTTTCATGTGGGTAGCTGTGGTAGATATGGTGGTTCAAAATGGTTTACTTAGGGCATTTTGATATTTCAGTCAAAGTATTCTAAGAAAATATCTGGAATCTTCTAGAATGTACTTGAATACACTCAAATGTTTTAGAATGCAACACATTTTTCAGTTTTTTTCAGCTATTAACAAATATAAATAATTTATATGCAACATATTTTGTGTGTGAACTGAGTTTGATGGGACTTTCATTGCCGGGTTACTGATTTGGCACAGAGTAACATAGGCTACTTTTTATCCTGGACATATTTAAGGTTCCGCACAAAAGCATAAAAACCTTCAAAATTCTTGACAAATGCACACAAAGTCGTGGGCACAAGCCAGTTAATAATTATAAAAACACAAAAGTGCCAGAGTACTTCATTGCTGCTGAAATTATCTCAGGCAACAAAGCTACACTCTGACTACTGACAGAAATTTATGCATAACAAGAAAGTGAACTGTTAATTAAGCTTTGGGGAAAGTCTGCATACTGCGTATTTAAATGGCCTTTTGAAGGAACCATCTCATCATCCACCTAGAGTGATTTCAGGAAACTGAAATCTGCACGGCCAAACAGGGGTTTGAACCCATGTCCTACTGAATGCAAGAGCAGAGAGTTTCTGCCCATGTTCAGATTCCAGATACCGATTCATGTATGTGGAATTTACTAAGGTGCATATGGTGCATTTCAATTTTCAAGCAGCAACATTAGTAGAGTTGTGATTCAGTTTAAATGAAGCCTGGACTAAAATGAATACTAGCATTCAATATCAGAGCATCCAACAGAGCCCTCTCTGGGTACAGTGCTGGTCAATTGATGCTTTTCATTCATTCCTCAAACAGCTGGAGTGAATTTGATGAAACTTGGTACACATGTTTCTTAATGGATAAAAACACAAACTGTAAAAAAAAAAAATAAGGAGAAGAATAATTAATACCATTGTGTTTGGTTATGATCTGTGATCAATAATATTTGTGTTCACCCTGATGGATAGCAAGTGGTAATGAAAGCAGGATGTTTGTTACAAGTAAGTTGGTAAACAGCATTAACAGTTTCACAAGGGGTGGAGGATGGGGGAGGGGGAGGGAGGGGGGGGGGGTAGAACCCAAAAAGGTTTCCCCAGGATTTCGATTAGTGAGGTTTCTGGGGGCTAGGTTAGTATTGCAAACCTTACAGCACAGTGTGGTGCATCTGGAATGCTGAGACATTTTTTTACAGTTCAATGTTACAAATCTTTATCTTCAAAGATACCTTAAAATATTCAGGAGATTCTGCCTGTTTGCCCTCATTTTGGTAAGTGACAAGTCTGTTTTGGTGTGATCGGCCAATAGATTTATTTTTCATGAAAGAAAGAACTGATAGATTATTTGGTGTAAATGATATAATAAAGCCCTTTTTTACTAAACCAAATGCACTTGATCAGTCTGAGAAACTTGAAAGACTACATTAAATTACAATATAAATGTGTGTAAAAGGAGCTTACCTGAAACAATGGAATTAAGTATCTTGAGCTATCACTTTTTTTGGTCCGTTCTTATTATGCAAAGGTAGAAAATCACTCTGTGCTGAAAAAAAAACCAAAAAAAAACTCTATACTGCTAAATAAGGGCCAGGAACAGAAGCTATACGATGTAAGTATTGTAGTACACTCGGACGTACTACATTCTTTTAATATGAAGATAAAAAAAAGCAGCGCAAGAGTTTTTGCGCGTGCAGATGCATAGACAGCCACTGTAGCGTAAATGTTATTTTAACCAGACTATATGTTTCTACATTTCCTGTTATGTGCCCCCGACGCCGAGTGTGCCCACCAGAGGGATGCACACCCTTTTGGCAAAGCTGTTGGTGGTTGCTGGAGGGAGAATTTGCATGGCCTGCATTCTGAGGACTTAACTGCAGGGGACTTGCCTGGAGAATGTGGTGCCCTGCAGATGCGTGGGGATGCAAGACAGCTGACGGAACTGCGCCAATGAATATCGACAGGCATCGCAGAGATAGTTTGCTGCAGAGTGCAAGTTACGAGGTGCGGCTAGAAAAAAAACGGGACTGGTTTTCTGTGAGATAAACCGTGCGAGCCTCAAGGTCAAATGCCATATTGCCGACTTGCCTGACATCCCCCCTCCACATTCCTGCCAGTTGGACGAGCTTAGCTTGCTCAGTCGAGTCTCATCCTTCGTTCATGTTGGACCGTGTGTATGCCGCTCGTCGGAAAAATGGTAGGCGTCTTAATTGAGCAGTGTCAACGTGAAATTTTTAGTGAAGCTGGGTAAATCCGCAACAGAGATTTATTCTCTCTTACAACAAGTGTATAGGGAAGAATGTATGTCACGTACACGCGTTTTTGAATGGTGTAAGCGTTTCAAAGAAGGGAGAGAAGAGATTGTAGATGATCCGCGCCCAGGACGTCCTTCAACCTCGAAGACGGATGAAAACATCGAGAAAATAGGCAAAGTAATCCGTCAAGATCGCCGATTGAGTATCCGTGCAGTTGCCGAGATTGTGGGAATTGACAAAGAATCGGTTCGGCAAATATTACATGAAAATTTTAATATGAGAAAAGTGTGTCCCAAAATGGTGCCAAGAATCCTCACGCCGGAACAAAAGGAGTTACGGATGGGAATCTGTTCTGACAAGTTAAAAAACATTAGGGAAGATCCTGAACTGTTGTAAAGAGTTATTATGTGTGACGAATCATGGTTTTTTACCTATGACCCAGAAACTAAATGACAATCAATGCACTGGAAGAGTCCGAATTCACCACGAAAGAAGAAAGCTCGAATGTCCAAATCAAAATTCAAGGCCATGATGATTTTTTTTTTTTTTTTTTTTGACATTCATGGAATTCTGTATGTAAATTGGGTTCCTGAAGGTCAAACCGCGAATAAAGAATAAATACTACCTCGGGGTTTTGGCCACCCTCCGTGAGCGAGTGTGAAGAAAGCAACCAGAGTTGTGGAAGAACAAATCGTGGATTCTTCATCAGGACAACGCCCCAGCCCACACTGCACTGGTGTTTAAGACATTTTTGGCCAAGCATGGGATCTCTGTGTTGGATCATCCACCCTACTCACCAGACCTAGCTCCATGTGATTTTTTTATGTTCCCAAAAGTGAAGGAAGTGTTGAAGGGGACCAGATTCGAGACTGTGGAAGCTGTGAAGCAAAAAGCGACGGAGACTATGAACATGCTAACAGAAAATGACTTCAAACACTGTTTTGAACAGTGGAAAATTCGAATGGAAAAGTGTAGGGACAGTGGAGGGGAGTATATTGAAGGTGATAAGGCAAAAGTTGTAAAGGAAACAAAATAAAAAGAGTTACACTAAAAATCCCGTTTTTTTCTAGCCGCATCTCGTATATTTGCCATGAGTGTGTGTGTAAGTGTTCAGTATTAGCAAGTGATACTAGAGTGTGGACCAGCCTTCAAGACCGGTAGGTAATCCAGTATATTCTCAGCCAGTAAAAAAATCTAACAGCTTTAAACAAAATTGTACTGTACGTACTATTATGTACATCGTAATAGATTCAAGAAACTCTGTTCCAACATTTTCCTACAATCCAAATATCACCTCCACTCACTCTTCCACAAAAACACACTTAAAAATAGCATGGATGTGATCTGAAAAATAAATTTTTATTTACAAACAAATTTAATTCAATTATTTCTTGTAATGTAACTAACAAGAAGAAGCCATTTAAATACGGGTTCACTTGAAGAAATTTGCTGGGTGTGATAAACATGGATGAAATACACAAATTTGTTCTAACCAATATTACACAATATTAATATGGAAAAGAAAGATAAATACACCCACCACTTCCCAATATGGAGGGGAGAAATGCAGCAGCAATAAAAAACACAAAAAATTGCAATATTTTGGGATATGCCCTATTTCATGAAAATAGTAACATGCAGACACCTGTGATCAAAACAGCCAGATGATTCATGTAGCTTTGTTGATCACAGGTACAGGCACAAGCTCAGTCATACTAGATGATTGTAAGCAAAAAAAGAAATTGAGGGCCAGAGGGATGGGACAATTTTTAGGAATGGTTCCAACTTTTAGAACTAAGAGTCAAAAATTAAAAAATAAACTAAATAAATATGAAGACGGAAACATATTAACAATGTCAATCTAATTAATGTCTCATCAGCATTTGACTGCAGCATCCATTGGAGTTAAAACTTAACTTCACATACTGAATTCATATTCCCTATTTGTCTCAATATTTCCTGACTATGTCTTTCGTTTCTTCTCTAAATTTTTAAGCCACATTAAGAACCTATTATGAATGTGTGTCAAAGCCCTTCATAGCCTATATGACCCCACAACTGTTCATGCACTGATAGTCAATTTCATCCCAGTTAACGGACTTCTTAAGGATCCTACAATTCTGTCCATTTCCCTCCCGATTCCATCCTTTAACTGCTCTTAAAGTTCACCTTAACATCCCACAGAAGGCATATCAACTTTCAAATAACCAGTCATATTTCACCATACACAGATCATAGCTTGAATTTTTCTAGTGACTATGCAATACTTGTAGATTCCATCCTTTCTACTGCTGATATAACATCTCTTTACACAAACAATCCACATGACCATTTTATGTGCTATTGAAATTTCTTACGTTAACACCTTCCACCACTACTTTTCTGACTTGTCTTGCCCATTTCACTCACAACTCGACGGCTAAGGTCATTAGAGGTGGGATGGGAGTGGGGACAAGGAACGGGAAGGAATTTGGCCATGGGCTTTTTGAAGGAAGCATCCCGGCATTCGCCTGGAGTGATTTGAGGAAACCATGGAAAACTCAAATCTGGATGCCCGAACAGGGATTCGAACCCGCCTCCTCCCGAATGCGAGGCCAGAACGTTAACCGTTCACCCATGACGCTCGGTACTTTTCATTTTCATGGATGTTGTTTGATTATATGCTGTTTCTTTGCCATCTTGAGCTTCATTCAAGGGTAAAGTTTTTCTGGAAACCCATTCACTATTTGGTAGGATGATATCCACCTACTGTCGATTCCATACATCCCAGAGATACAAGGCAGACAAATATGTTCTCAATTCATTTCCCTTAGCTAATATTCTGATAAAATCACAATAGCTATATCAACTTTTGGGCCTCTTCCCTTTAAAATTTGCATTTTCTTCTTGCAACTTGTTCATCTTGAGGCATGCTCCTCAGCGTCTAGATTAGTAAAAGTTCCAGTGTTGTTGCAGCAGAATTTATCTCGCAGACATAAAAGCAGCTATTATTAAATTAGTGAAATCTCATAAAGAAAAAAAAAAATAATAATAGTATATTGCTGAGGAAACCATGGAGACTATTTGAAAGCTCAAAATGTGCAGATTCTCCATTAACTGAAGGTAAATGACAATGCTTGAAGCATTACACATTTCGGATGCTTCATTTTTGCAAGCGAATATTCCTACCAAGATGCTTCGTGCCTGACAGCACTGGGCCGTAACGGTACCTCAGGTAGCGCGGCTCGGAATGTGTTTACTGGATGGGATTTAAAGAGACAGGTGTCGTGCCTGAAATTTTCCATTAGGTGAGAGAGAGGAACATGTTCTGTGAAAATATGGACAAAAGTAGTGCCGAAGAGGATGTGTGTGTGTGTGTGTGTGTGTGTGTGTGTGTGTGTGTGTGTTTGAGCCAATCACAGCCCGTGTGGTTTCACGCGGACTAATATGATTTCTCTGCTTTCCATAAAACGCGGGAGGCGAGGACTTTGCTCCGAGACACCGTCGCGTCGGGTGCTTGTGTGAAGGAGGGAGCTTCTGAGCGGGTCGACGTAGGTTCGACACCCGCGGCGACTAAGACAGCCTTCCATTGCGACCGGCTAACTACTAGTGTGTGGCGTATGCAAATTTGTGCCGCTCTGCTTTGTGTGTTGCCGAGAGTGCATCAGTGCGACCTCACACACACGTGAGTTATTAAGTAACGTGAATGGTGGTAACTACCATCCGGTAATTCGTGATTGTTGTGAAGATCTCTTGTGGTGGTCTCCTTCAAGCCTCCTTCGTCGCCAAGGAATACCTCCACGGTAATATTTTCAGGTACCTGCTACCGCAAATCTTAGTTTGAAACTTTCGAGACCCCAAAACTGTGTTACAAAGCCCAGTAACGGCCTTCATCGAGATAAAGAGGTTCTCACTCTCTGAACTGAGCTAAATTATCATTGTAAATGGTCTGCTATCCCTCTGCTTCGTATCCAACTTGTATTTCATTTCATTTTTTTTGTTTTGCATTGGTTCCAATGTCATTATCATAACAATTTTGTGCATAAAGTAACTTTTCTTTGCACATAATAAAATATAATGTAATTAATGGTAGATTGCCGTTTTCATTATTTGAAATCTCCTATTTCCAATGCTTAATGGATATAATTAGCTACTTGCATTGTTACTATTAAAATAATTATTGCAGGGAAAACATTTATTAATTTCATGTGGAAGTAATTCCTGGCGCCCAGCTCTTATCATGAATGCAAGTTTTTTAGCGGATATTTACAGCTCTCACCAATAAACGGTGCAAGGTGTAATGTGGTAATTGTGTCAATGGTACATTACATGCTCTGTTCAAGAACTTTACACGGATGTTGAAGCAAAATTTCTTATATTCTTCCATTGCCGTAAGAGACATTTAATTCAGAGATGCAATACCTGTCATACTTAGATTGACTATTGCTGTGTGTTATTTGGTAACCGAAGACTCATTCATGTAACTCGTGTACTTGTTTAAAGTCTCAAAGTAGAAAACATCTGAAATGTTGCCTGAAGTTGTGCAAGCTGCCATCTTTGGATTCTCTTGGCATAATCGTATTGGATATGAATGCAATACCGTTATATACAAACCTCATGTATTCATGACCCACAAATAATTTCCTCATCTGACAAATATTATTAATCCTATCTCTACGACAGACTATGCCATAAGACGTGAATTGCACACAACTTCTAGTTATTTTTCAAAGCCAGTGACTGGATTTTTTCAGAGTAGAGGTTGCCGAATGTCATTCCACAATTAACTTTGATCAAGTATGCTGTTTATCATATAGCTACCAGGAATCGTCAAAAGATAAAATATTCAGCATCCTACAACTGGATATTCCAACGCCTGTAACAGCAATAACCGCAATACCTGGTTCACTCCTGGCACCAGATGCTCTGAACTTGCTTGGTAGAAGTGTGCCTACCAGCAAATAGTGGGTACTAGACACTCACGACATTTCTATTTCAGATCCTCCTTAACTTCCTTTTAAGCTTCCCTTTCCCTCCTGAATAAGCCATATCGTCCATTACTATCCTAAGTTTCCTTTTCTCCATCAGGAACTCCCATGATTATGTTTATTACTGAAACTATCTTACAATATATTAATTTTAGTTAGCCAGTTCACATTAATACTTGAAACATCTCTTTACCTTTCATTTCTCTCTCACTATTAATATAACTCAAGTATTTTCACAATGGTAAATACAGTGAGAATTTTGTGAAAGATATAGACTCATCATGGCAAACACTATTTAAGAAGCATGCATGAAGAATATACACCTGAAAATGTCCAGGGGAGACAAGGAGATATCAACTAGATTAAAGCATGGTAAAACAGAGATTCGGGAATCAGGTTCTAGACCAGAGAACCACAAAGTGGTCAATACCGACCCCTTGTGGTCGATTAATACACGAGGCTTGAAAGGGGATCAATTAAATTGCCTAGGGAAAAAATGGGAATAATCCAATAATTCAAAATATGGAAATGATCAACTACTGCCTAACCTACTTATAACTTAAGCTTTACTTTAGCCTCAGCTGCATTACATATGTGCTACTCTGTTTTCAAGCATCTGGCAATTTTAGTCTATTCATGCATCTGGCAATGGTACTAATGTTGCAAACATGTTATAAGTGCTAGTAGTTCATTATACAAAATCATACGTTGCACTGTTATACTCTAGTATACTCTATGTATTTTATATCTTAATGTAGATATTTTGTACTGTAAAGATAAAATATCATAATATTCCAAAAATCATAAATTTAGATACTTCTTTATTATCCTTTTCATATCTAATAGTACAGAATAGATTAATTTTAAATATAGTTATTATTCCTTCCAATTCTAAATATTTATTGTTAGCAAAAAGCAGCAACACTGCACTCGGAGAAAGAACAGGTAGTCCTTTATAGCTCATGTGGGATTAAGTTGCGCCTCTTATTGATGCTGTTTTGTTGTGCAGCACAAGTATTATGTTTTTCATATTAAAAATCTTATTTTAATATCTACAATGTCAGCTACCAATGCTTAGAAGAAATGCAGACGAGTATTTGAAATATGGTTTTGTGCCATCGTTTGCTAATGAAACTATTCCTAAATATCTGTTATGTGAAAAACTTTTAACAATGATGCTCTGAAGCCGGCGAAAATGAAAGACCTCTTAAAAACGATCCATTCTGATTAAAAAAAAAAAAACTTTTTGAGTATTTCAAAATGCTGAAAGAGAAATTGGGAGTTTGGCCAAATTTTGATAGATATTTGAAGTCATCTGTTAGTGCTGATAGTGAAGGAGGACTGAAGACATCCTACACCATCTCTCTTAATATAGCAAAGAAAGGCAAATCGTACTTTTTTGTGAAGATATTATAATACCAGCTATAAAAGTTTTAATTGAAAATGTTATGAAGAAAGACTCAATTAGTTTTAAAATGCATACCATTAAATGCCACTACTGCCACGTGACATATTGAGCAAATGCCTGATGATGTGGAAAGAACCTCTGAGCTCCAACATTGTAAGTTCAAATCTTCTCATGGCTTATGTTAGGTTTCACAGCCCATTCCTGAATGACACTGTTGATGAATTTCTATTAGTCAAATATCTTCAAACTGATTGAAAAGATGAGGCTTTTTTTCTTCAAGATTATTTGAACAATCACAACAGTCCTTTCGAAAATATTACTGCACTAGCTAATGACGGTGCACCTGCTATGGTACACCGTTACAGATGGATTTTCGTCTTTCTGAAGGAAAAGGTTCCTATAGTACGTACTGTTCACTGCGTCCTACAGAGGCAACATCTTGTAGCCAGGAAACTGAGTGGCAAGCTTTATTATACTCCAGAAGTTGTGAAATTATGAGAAAAAAATGATGAAACTTTCAAGCTATTACTTTTGCAGACTAAGGTAAGGTGATTGTCAAGAGGTGATAGTTTGCAGAGGCTCATTGACTTGTAAGACTCATCTGAATAGTTTCATAGGAATGTGGATTCATCAGTATGCAACAAGTTAAAACAGCGCAATAATCATCTGTTCTATTTGGCAGACCTTTATTTGAAACTTTAATGAAGTACAGAAGTAAATGAAAAGATTTCCGACGGTGATCTGGAGATTTATATTAAAGATCTTGATAAATTAAGAGAAGACTTTAAAGCATGTTTTGAAGACTTGGACAATATGTATGTTCCCAAATGGTTTGCTACTCCATTTGTTGTAATAATATATAATGAAGGTAGTGAACCTGGCTTAGAAGATGAAATGATTGAAACATGTGTTGTTTAAAAATAAAAACTGCAGTGAGTTTTGGAGCAATAACAATATTGCTACTAAACACCCCAAGCTCAGAGCAGAAGCCGAACCTTTCTTACTTGCATTCCAAACTTTGTACATGGTTGAAGCTAGTTTTAGCCATGCGAACGCAATTTTGACAAAGCAGAGGAACAGACTGAACATGGAAACCTGTGGTGATTTGCAACTAAAACTATCCCACTAATATCAACTATTTTCCTAAAAAGGTATTTTAAAATATTTTAAAAGTATTCTATAGTAGTCGCAAAATGACAATAAGAGGTTCTTTTTTCAAACGATATAATTTATATAACTACGTACATTTTTGTGGCTTGAAACCCGTAAAATTTTTCTACAGTATAATTATGTTAAATTCTCAAAAACAAGTGTGTATTTTACGTTTTACGTGCGGTTTAAGAACTATAGTCAAAATTCCATCTATCCATAATTTAGTTATTATTTTTAATGTTATAATAACAGTGAAAAATATATTCTTTTATTGTTAATTTTATTGGGTGGACTTTATAAGATATTGGAATTATAAATTTTTTCGTTGGGTTGTTTTTCAGGTCTCTTTAATGATTAGCATCTGTAAATGCAAAAATGTTTTATTAAATACTTAATCTAAGGGTCGATAAGAAGTCAAATATTCTATGAAGGGGACAATGGGATAAAAAGATTGAGGACCCCTGTCCTAGACTGTAAAGCATAGCCATGAGCTGAAAGACACTGACCACAATCTGATATTTATGAAGTGCAGGCTGAAGTTCAATAGGGTACAGAAATCATACAGGCAGGAAGTGAAAAAATTGAAATATAACACAAAAGAAAAATTTGCAGAGTTGTAGATGTGGGTCTATGGCGCGTTTCCACTGATGCAACAACGAGCGACATGTAGCATACGGCACGCGTTATTTTGTTGCTACATGTTGCCGTGCGTCTTCATACTTTGTCGCATGTCGAATGTCGCCCAAGAATCTGTTGCCAGTTGTCACTTGTTACTTGTTGCCGTTGCTTGTAGCATGCGGCAAAAGCATTTCAAGTTATTCTGCAGCTGTATGCCAGCACCGTGCGTCGTGTCATCTGAAGCAGTGGCAGCTGCTGCTTATTGGATCCTCGCAAACAGTAATAAAGGAAACAAAACTGAATACGCATTGGTGGTGTTTTGATGGGGATGCTAACTATTGTTTCTTGTATGCCAATATTGCTTGTCAAATGAGGATTTCATACGGACTATTGTTTCGCCAAACTTTATTTTACTATTTTTTAATGAAAACTGAACTCGTAATAACCTCTCCCTGGAAGTAAATTGTTATCTCCTTACGTTTAGAAGACGCATTTCCCCTACAGGCACACATTATGAAGCGTTATCCATGCGTCAAGAAAAAGATTCTATGAATAGAATATACAATTACAAACAAGTACGCACACGACGACTGGTGGAAAATACTTTTGGATTACTAGCATCAGTTTTTTGTGTGTTTTGAAAAACTTCAATGATAAATGTTAAAAACACAGAAACTATCACATCTGCTTATGTATAACTACGCATTTTTTTTTAAAGCAATAACTCAAGAATTCTTTATGGAACCATAGATATTGATACTCAAGATGGAACTGTCATTCCAGGCTCATGAAGGACGATAATAGACGACACAGGTATGGTTAAAATCAGATGAAGATGCAAAAGGCCTCTGGGATGAATTCACTAGGTATTGTGTGATAAAAGAATGAAAAGCATCTTGGTAAGATATACAAAGAAACAAAACACAAACTTTACGTTCTCATATTACCTGATTTCTCACCATCACACACAACTATCAAAAGTGAATGGCCAACTAAAAAAAAAATTAATTTATACTTTATAGAATCTAAATAGGGAAACATTTTTGTATCCAAGCTATAAATATAGCCTGTATTATTAATATGTAAATCCTTTTGTAAAGTTTTTATTATATATGTCAGGAGATTATAAGCAAATCACTTTTCTTTAGGTGATGACCTGCTCATCGGTGTAGTAGTCCTTTTATGTTCCCGTTCAAAATCAGACCTCAAATTCTTGATTTTATTTTTTATTACTTTTTTTTTAAATTTCGTACTTGGTAACAAGTAATTTGTTGCTTTTCACATTCCTCTTTTTATATTAAACACTTGTGTTGTTCCACATCTCCCGTGGAGTATGATAGTCTTCAATAATAAGGTTGAATCCTGTATGTTCCACTCCATGTCGCCCGTTTTCTGTCGCACTTATCCACCACCAGTTGGATACAGGCAACATCGTGCGACACGCTATATTTTTGTCGCACAGTGGCCCATACGACCGGCGACATGGCCCAACATGTGGCATGTGTCATTGTTGCTTGCTACATGTCGCAGCGTGTTGCTTTGCTTGAAATACTCCGTGTCGCATGCGTCAATGCCGCATGCCACATGTTGCCCGAAGTTGCCTCAGTGGAAACGTACCTTAAGAAATAGCTGTGGAAGTAGTCAACTAAGCATGAATGGAATGCATTGAACAGAGAAGCTGGCAAAGAAACATTAGGCTTTAGACAACAAGCCACCTGAAAACAATGGATCACAGAAGAAATATGGGAGTTAATGGATCAGAGGAGAAGGCACAAAAATTCTCAGTATGAAGCAGGAAGAGAGCTGAAGTGAAATTTTATAAATCTATTACATAGGAAATGCAAGAAAGCAAATTAAGCTACTGCAAGAAACATGCAGAGAAGAAGAAAAGGAAATGGTCACATGTGGTCTATAGCAGGATCAAACAAAAGTTTAGAGATATGAAGAAAAGATGTATGAACATTAAAGCTACTGATGGAAAACATCTTTTAAGCTTGGAAGATAGAGCTAACTGATGGAATACATAGAGAAACTGTATGATGTGGATGAACTGAACTGCAGTGTACTGGAGATTTCAAAATTGATGACTTTGGAATCTGATAGAGCTGTGAAAGAATTTGAAAACAAAAAACAGTTAGAATTGATGAGATTCCTGCAGAACTTCTGAAATTCCTAGGAGAAGAAGGAATCTAAAGATTATTCAAACTGATATAAACCATTTATGAAAAAGGAGGAAGTACAAGCTGACAAATGTGAGAATTAGCGCACTATAAGTCTAACATCACATGCTTCAAAATTACCGACCAGGATAATATACAAAAGAATTGAAAGGATGGCAAAAGAGATAGTAGATAAAGATCAGTTTGGTTTTAGGAAAAACTGTGGTACAAGAGAAGCAATTCTGGTTACAGAATAATACCAAATCGGCGCATCAAGAAAAACAAAGGTACTTTTATGGTGTTTGTTGATTTAGAAAAAGTTTTTTTTATAATGTAAGGAGGGACAAGAAGTGCAAAATTTTAAAAGAAGCTGTGACTAGAACAGAGAAATACCCTACAAGATATATAAGAATCAAATGGGTATAGAAAAATAAAAACTCTTGAGAGATATGCACGAGTTAAAAACAGTGTGAGACAAGGTTATAGGCTTATTCCCCATTAATATTCAACTTGAGTGTAGAGGATGCAATCAAGGAAGTTTTTTTAAAAACAGAAAAAAAACTATGTGGCATAAGTGTTCAAGAAAAAAAAAAAATCAGTATGCTACAATTTGTGATGACATTTTGCTGTTAGCAGAACAGAGTGAGGATCTTGAGAAGTTATTAAATAGCATGAACTAAATACTAAGGATTTTGGACTAAACATAAACCAAAGTAATACAAAAGTGATTAAATGTAGCAAAAATGATAGCAATAGTAATAGTAGATTAAATATAAAAATAGGATCAAATGAAATAGAAAGTGAATTCTGCTACGTAAGAAATAACATTACAAATGATGGGCACAACAGGAAAGATGTTAAAAGCAGAATAGTAAGAGCCTTCATATAAAAGAGACATCTTTTAGTTTATGTAATATTGAATTAAGACTTGGGAAGATTTTTTAAAACTCTATACATGGAGCACAGTACTTTTTGGCACTGAACCTTGAACTTTAGGAATACCAGAAAGGAAAATTGGAACATTTGAAGTGTGGTGCAACAGAAGGATGCTGAAAATTAAATGGATAGCCAAGGTATGAAATGGACATGTTTTGAAAATTATGGGTGGAGGAAGAAGCTTTTAGAAGAATCTTACTTACAGAAAGGAGAGATACGTTAGTAGGTCACATTTTAAGACATGCAGATTGGTTAATTTGTTAGTGGAGGGAAAAGTCAAAGGTAGGAACTGAAGAGGTAGACAAAGATTAGAATACATGAAGCAGATAATTGAAGGTGTAGGTTGTAAAGGGTATGTTGAGATGAAGAGGTTAGCACAAGACAGGAAGGGATGGAGGATTGAATCAAACCATTCGGCATAATAATAAAAATAAATACAGTGAATACACAATAAGAGAGAAGATAAACAAAATATATAAAGAAACACAATGTGTTGGGCTGCACAACCAAATTTTGAGTAAGTATCAAGCAAATGAACAAGGCAATTTACCAAAATTAGCAGCAAAAGGGCTGCGACCTCCTCCCTCCTGCTATTAGCTTTGATAAGTGATTGGTATATTTCTGAAATTCTCGTTTGTTTTCTTATTGACTTACAGCACTTTCCTTTTCATTATTATTATTGGAGAATGTATTGTATTTGTTGCATGCCATGCCTGGATCTCTAGCAATATCGGCAGAGGTGAGGCAATGTTGAGGCAACTATGGCGTTAGTGGGTCACATCAGCAGTAATTGCATATATAAAGGAGGCCACAAGACAGTGGTTGGGTCAAACTTGGTCGGTCGGCGGATGTCGCACGGAACTTATTGCCGGCCCGGGCGGGCCAGCCTGGGCCCAAATACTGGACTCCGAAGCCTCGCCACTGCCTCCGCCCTATGCTCTGCTCTAAACCTGTAAGCATCTCTATCTGTATCTACTGGGCCATAGTACTGTTCCATTGTATATAGCTGAGACTATGGGTCTCCGTTATTATTCCTTTCTATGAAAGGGTTGTAAATATACTTCTGTATCTTCAACCACTGTTTTATTAGCAGCAGTAGTAATAGAAGCTTGCACTCCCACGCTATAGACCATAACAGTGATTAGCTCCCTCCGAGTAGCCAAGCTACTCGACAAATTGCTCCCCTGCGTCCCAAGCCACAAGGCAATACCAGGGTTAGCTGTAGAGGCGTTGCCCGGAGTTCTAAGAGAACCGGGAACGCGACATATTGTAGTTGGTTAATTTCATTTGAATGTACATGTTCACATTAATGAAAATATGGCCTCATCCATAGAATGTTTGAGAAGTTATTTACTGCCATGAGAAACAGCACAACACAGCACATAATCAAATCAATTTTACACTGCTTCATCCACTAAAATTTTGCAAACTAAGCAATAACTTTTTTTTGAAATCTGCTTCATACTCACTTACCCCTGTTATAGCTTCATTAATTACAACATCAACGACGTGACGCCAGGGTATAAACTGAGTTGTCTGATAACCACATTTATAAGTGATTGTAAGTTGTAGTCCGAATGGAGCAACAACAAGAAGCGACTCTGTTCAGAAACAAGAATCAAAATAAGTTTTTCTTAAAATAATCAAGTAATTATTAACATTTGAAAGTGGATTATACTACACTAAACACAACATAACACTAATGTGCTCTCTTGCTGACCAATTGTTGATGAAATTGACAAGTAACCAAGAAACAAACAATTAAGAGCTAAGGCTTTAAGATTATTTTGTTGTCTGTCAATAAGTGAACCCAATTTCTATTAGCATACATGTTTGAATTTATTGTACCACACATTGGTGTCCATCGAAACAAATTTTAAATGAACACTGAAGTCTGGTCCATATCACTTTCCTTAGTAAATGTTGTTAGTACAGATTACAGAATTAATAATAAACATTTTACTTACAGTTTTTTCTATTAATACAATATAATCCGAGGTCGTCCCATGGTAGGTTCTTGGTATTTCTGATTAGTTAATTTGTGGTGGAATGCATGCTCTGATGGCAATTTCTCTAATAACCCATTTTTGCCTTTTGGTGTGGCTGGATCTACAGTTTACTGGGTGTGTAAATATGAAACCAGAATTTTTTAATTAAAAATACACATTTACTGTATAAAAATGATACAAAGTACCTCACTTGAAATATTCTCCATTGCTAGATATACATTTTTCCCATCTCTCTGGTAATTTATGAATGCCACACCAATTGTTTTTTTTTTTTTTTTTTGCTCTTTTGGTACAAACCAGTAATCGAGCCATTTTCGTACATGTCCATAAGAAATGAAGCGATGTCCAGCGAGTGCATGTCCCATCAATGTAAAGAGAGAGTAATTGGACGAAGCCTAGTCAGGTGAGTAAGCCACATGTGTCAGTATCTCCCAACTGAGCACCTCAATCATTTCTTTGACCGGTTTTGCTGTATGTGATGGTGCGTTGTCATGAAGCAAAATCACTTTGTGTTGATTTTTCTGGTATTCTGGTCATTTTTCCCCACAATGCTTTATTCAAATTGATCACTTACTGTCTATAATGTTCAGTATTAACAGTTTCACCAGATTTTAGTAGTTCATAATAGATCACACCACTTTGATCCTACCAAACACAGAGCATTGTCTTCTTTCCATAGCGATTTGGCCTTGATGTTGATGATTCAACTGGAGTTACCCAAGATCTTTTACATTTAGGGTTTTTGAAATATATCCACTTTTCATCATCTGTCAAAAGTCTATGGAGAAATTACTTTCTTTATACTTGGCGAGCAGCATTTCACATGTGGTTTTTCATTTTTCTTGCCGCCTTTCATCCAGTTCGTGTGGAACCCATTTTCCCATCGCTTTTAAACTTATGGAGACAGCTTCTCGTTTTACAATCAATTGATCTGCGAGTTTTTGTTGTGTTTGAGCATCATCCTCATCCACCTCGCTTCGCTCTCTTCAAGCTTCTTCGGAGGTCTTGCACGGTCTTCATTCCTCACGTCAAAATCACCAATTTTGAATTTTTTAAACCATTCAAAACACTGCGATTTACCGAGAGCAAGCTCACCGTAAGCTTCCACAAGCATTCGATGCGATTCTGTAGCAGTTTTCTTTAAATGGTAACAGAAAAATCAACGATGTCCACAAATCGTAGTTTTTAGGCTCAAAACTCAACATTATTAAAAACTACACTGTTGAATGAAACTTGTATTGTTGTGAGTTGAAAATATGTATCAACTGCCAACCAAAGAAACTGGTGACAATGATGCGATCTGATGGTAACTGCTTTGATAGCTAGAGCCATCTATCGGCAAATTCCGGTTTCATATTTACACACCTGGTAATATGGAATATGAAGCACCGAAAAACCTGGCATAGTTTGTATGATCAACCAGAACTCTTGAAAATTCCTGGTTCACCGGGATTTGAGCCCAGGGCCCTAAGCTTTGAGAACAAGTGCCTTAACCACTGAATTACCTACACATTGGTTGTTCCAATTTTGATGTTCTGAATATAATTTTGCTATTTCTTGTTTTCTGTGTAAATTCAAAATACAAATAAAAAATATGTACAGTAGTGTATTTGAAAAATGAAATTTTAATAGCCAATGGACATTAGCAATAAGAAGCCGATATGGACTGACCTCAGATTATAATGTATTAGGAAAAAAAAATATATAAATTATTTCTAAAAAGACGTCTTTTGTTACAATCCATTACTCCCTTCATACCTAACCGATATGAATAAATGAGGTATCACATCTTATTTTAAGATAGAATTTTTTCAAAATTCTACTCTTAAAGTACAAAAGTATCACTACTTCTAAAACATGCCTTTTTGCAACGAGCCATTTATCTACATTGATAACTAACTAAAATCAACAAAATGAGGTAGCATTTTAAAGATAAAGATTTCCACTTTGTTCAGATCATGTTTTAAGAAAAGAAGTTTTGGAATCTGACCCTAAAGAGCAAACGGTTTCCTACTGTTACTGTCAAAGTAATGAGAATATTTCAGGACGTAGCTATGAAAGTATTGTATTGTCGCAGTTTCTTAATATTTGTGCAAATTTTCAAACAATTCGGAAATCTGGAAGTGGGTGAACATTGAATTGAAAGATTTCGTCACTTTTCTATTGTTACTGTCAAAATAATGAGAATAGCAGGACATTGCTATGAGAGTGTGATATTGTCACCGGTTCTTAATGTGTGTGCATAATTTCAAACAATTCAGATATCTGAAAGTGGGTAAAATTAAATTGAAAGATTTAGTTACTTTCCTATTGTTACTGTCAAAGTAATGACTAATGAGAATACCAGGACACAGCTAAGAAATTAATGTATTGTCACCGGCTCTCACATGTGCAAATTTTCAAACCATTCCAATGTCCGAAAATGGGTGAACACTGAAATGAGATATTCAATTGCATTCAAATGGTTTCCTATTGTTACTGTCAAAGTAATGATAATATCAGGATATAACTATGAAATTATTGTACTATCGCTGTTTCATAATATGTGTGCAAAATTTAAAGCATTTCAAAAATCTGGAATGGGTAAAAATTGAATTGAAAGATTCTGTTACATTCATACAATACATATAGATCAAGCTAATATAAAGCGTGTTAAAAGTACCTCAACCATTAACCACAAAAATGTTTAGCCAGCTACATGCAATAAGATACTTGAATAAAACTATCCTTGCATCATATTCAGCTATCCCAAACAGGCTACACTTGCAACCTATTACAATCAGTAGAAGAACATGCCAATACCCATGATTCTAACAACTTCAATGACCCATTTACAGTGAGAGCTATCAGAGTTTTCCGAAACCACCATCGCATCTGAACACTGAAAATGGGAACCTGAGTGCCAAAATCTCTCATATGCCAGACATCCTACTGGCCTAAAGCAAAACTAAGACCCTACCCATTACTTCTTGTTTATTTATCAATAATTTTAACAAAATTCTTCTAAATGTATTTATTTGTGTTTAATTTCTCCATTAATACAAGTTCACATTTTTACGTTCATGCGTATGTACTTTGATTATTCACAACCACCTGCATAGAATATACCTTCTAGTTGGTACCATTTAAATTTCATTGAGAAACCACACCCTGTACCCCTTTACACCCCTTAATTTTTATACAAACCCACATTTTTTATCCGATTTCAATAGAACTTTGAACACATATTCTTTAAATAAAATGAAAAAATACTGTCAACATTTGTTTTGCAGAAGCTCAACCCTCTCCCCCTTTTTACTGCCATAAATATAGTCAACGTTCTTTACACAAAGTTACAGTCAACACTGTTTGATCGATCACCATGAAAGTTGGCACATATATGTATTTTTTCATGGAGAAGGTTTTTGACCAAAACAAATTAAAAAAACCACAACTTTCTCCCCTTTTACACCCCTTAATTTTTATACAAACTAACAGTTTTTATCGGATTTCAATAGAACTTTGCACATGCATACTTTAAAACAAAGAGAAAAATACTGTCCACATTAGTTTTACAAAAACCAAACTACTTAATTGTTTTTTATACATACCTACAGTTTTTATCCAATGTCAATGGAAATTTGCACATGTATAGTTTAAATCAAACAGAAAAAGATTGTCTACATTTGGTACACAAAAGCCAAATCCCTCCCCTCTTTACCCCTTTAATTTCAAATGTGCATTATAGAAACACACAGTTTTAAATCCCATCAATATCAATTCAGCTGTTTTTAAGTTATGTCAGAATATTAATGAAATAAATGTGCACCAAAGTCTCAATATGTACTTCAGATTTTAACTTGGACCCCATCCTGGCATTTGCCTGGAGTGATTTGGGAAACCATGGAAAACCCAAATCTGGATGCCCGGACGGGGATTCGAACCGCCGTCCTCCCGAATGTGAACGCTATCCGTTACACCACCACGCTCGGTTTATATTTTCTGCGTGATGCAGGAACCAACAGATATACTCCAGATACAGATTTATGTATGTGGTATGTATTTATGGCCAAATGGTACATGTTTCAATTATCGAGCAGCAATTTTAACAGATATTCTGATTAGGTTGAAACACTGCATAGACCAAAATTTAAATTGACATTCCTTATCACAGCATCCAAATCATCCACTCTTGGAATTGTTGGGGTATATAAATGTTTAGTTTAATTCCGGAAATGATTGGTGCCAAATTAATGAAACTTGGTACACCTGGCATACATCTGCCCTCTAAAAATAGTGTAAGATATATATATATATCGTGGGCGTTTCTAAATGAATATTGGGGTTTTAACGCTTTATAGTAATGATTACATAAAATGTTAAATTATAATTAATACATGAAATGAAAGAGCAACTCAAATAGCTCTGTTTGTTGGTACCCATGCACATGTGCATGCAATGTTTCCTCTGTCATCCTTTAGAAAGTGCTAGTAGCTGAAATGGCAGCTAGTGAACAGAAAGTTTTTTTGTGTTCTGTAATTTGTAAAGACTGAATCTGTAGTTACTGTGCAACGTACATTCTGGTTTAAGTTCAGATATGATCCACCAAGTCATAACAACCAGTGCTCGAAATTGACCGGGCGTTAGGCGTAATTACGCCTGAATATTTTCGTTTTACGCCTGCAATCTCCGTCAAAGGCGTAGAAAATACTCCTAAGCATCAAAACTTAAAAAATTACATTTCGGAACTTGTTTTCAGTTAGTTTTGGGTGTTCAAGGTTAAATTCTAATAATTAATTTCAATTCTTGTCGTTTTGATCTATTTCAATGTTTCCAATAATACGTTTCTGAAGTTCAGAAGTGGCAACATTATAGGGGGAAGTACCGCGAAGGGAGGAAAAAAAAAAAAAAAACAATTCTAGCGCGTGCGTTATTCTTCTGTTATTTGCTTAACAAAGGATCTAAAGATGTCTCATAAAATTACTGACTTTATACCATTTGTAAAGACAAGTATTGGTGATAGAAGTGTTACAAGTACCGATAAACGAGGACTGCCAGAAAATGAAGAAACATCAGCTGCTGACAAATCATCAGGCCCTTCAGCTACGACCAGTAGGCCTGCTCCAGGAGGTCAACAAGCAAATAAACGATCAAAAACAGTTCAAGATTTATCAGCTACTATGCCTGCTGTTACCACCAGTACATCGACAACTAATGTCGTGGGTAAACACACATTAAGTAAGTGGCAAAAAAGTTTTCCTTGTTTATCAGTAGAACAAGGCAGCGAAAATAGTATGTTTTGCGTCGTTTGTAGGCAGTTTGCGAATTCATCTTTAACGAGTTTCGTAAATGCAAAGGTTATATCTAGATTAGAAACAGTTAAAAAACATGACAAAAGTGAAGTCCATCAGAATTCATGTGCGGCAGATTTGGCGAAAAAAAAAATTCATTGCAGACACCGTTAGCTCTTACATTGAGTGCCATGAATGACAAAGTACACCAAAAAATGTGTGTTTTATTTAATACTGCTTACTCCGTTGCAAAAGGCAACTTTGTGTTTACATATTACCCATGTTTGTTAGAGTTACAAGAAAATCGCGAAGATATAATCAGAAATTTCTTAACAGGATTAACAAAACGTTTCGAAGATCTTCGAACTAATTGCATGTTTAAAAATATAAACATTTTTGATGCAATTAATATTCCAAATGAGGATATATTAAATTATGGAGTAAAGGAGTTTGAAGAGGTCCTCAAGGATTTACCTGCAGCAGTGACCATAAGCAATGAACAAGCTTCTGATGAATTTCTGCGCTGGAAAATATGGGCTAAGGACAAGAAATCTCTATGAAGTCGTCAGCTTTGGAACAGAGTATATAGCGAAAATAGTGAAGACAACCAATATCCAAATTTATTAAAAATCATTTCATGTTACCGTGTGCTTCCATTCACTACTGCAATATGTAAGCGAGGTTTCAGTGAGCTTAACAACATTAAAACAATGAAATCAATAATCATGTTAAATTATTTCACAATTTTGGTATATGATATATTGGCACATGCAAATCATATTAATCTGTTTCTGGGTCTATTTATAGTTTTAAACTGTGCTGGAGTATGTTATAAGCTATAATATCTGTATTTTCATAATTATAATATAATTACGCCTAACATTTTTGTTTTACGCCTGAGTCTGAAAGTTAGGCGTAACAAATACGCCTGGATTTAAAAACGAATTTCTAGCACTGATAACAACCGTAGATGGCACCACCAGTTTGAAAAAACCGGCGGCCTTTGCAAAGGGAAGAATACGGGATGACCAAGGGTTAGTGAAGAGTTGTTGAGCAAGTGAGAGAGTCTTTCATGCATAGCCCAAAGAAATCAGTTTGGAACGCTAGTCGTGATGACTGTTTGGAAAGTTTTACAGAAATGCTTACAACTAAGTTTTTATCGTTTGCAGTTGATACAGGCTCTAGAGCATACAGACCATTGTTACGTGCTAACTTTGCACATAAAACGTTGTTGCACGATGATATTCTGGATCTTGTTTTTAGTTATGAATCGACATTTCACCTCAGTGGACATGTGAACACTCAATGTCCGCATTTGGGGATCAGAAAACCCTCAAAAGATGGTACAATTGCAACGAGATTCCCCTATTACCTTGGTTCTCCGGGTGGAGCGGCATCGATTTATTAAAATCTAACGTTTCTGCCATTGTGCTGTGGCTTTCATCAGAGAACAGCACAATCGCAGAAACGCTAGGTTTTAATAAACTATATATATATAAGGAAGGATTGGGAAATATGACCCAACACTTACCACAAATGAAGGCGGCTGGGAACGACGAACACAAAAAAGAACAAACACAAGAAATCCACAATATTTTGGCGTATAGCCTTATTCTTGCAGAAGTGAGACACCAGGTGGAGCCAGACGTGTACACGACGAGGGCTGTTTGGTGAATGGCATGGCCGGCAAAGATGGTCGTATAGGAGAGGGGGTGGGGAGGGGGGGGGAAGCGCAAATACTAGATCAATATATATATATATATATAAAAATCGGCCCTTAATTAGGGGATTGCAAAATCTAGAATTCCGATATCCATGTTTTAGTGGTTACATACTAATATTTAGCTGATTTTGAATAAGGTATTAATTTGATCTATTTTGTTAAGACCATATCGCAGTACCATAAAAAAAATCACCTGGCAAAGATACTTGTGGCTGCTCACATAATAACTCCACCTGAGTCGTTATTAATTCGCAACATATTCAAGAGGTCAATGGACTCAATATCATAGCATTGTCACATATTTATTGTTAAACTAACTTATTCCACAATCCAAAGGGTGGTTGGATTCGCCCGAAGGAGGCATACTAAGCCATTGTATCAGAGGTAGGCCGGCCAGTTCCTTTCCTCTGGGACCATGGACTGACCTAGCGTTGCTCATATGATCAAATATAACTCTTAAATATTCCTGCTATCAGCTGGATTTGAACCCAGGGCTAGAACCAGAATTTTTTTGAAAGCAAGTGCCTTAATCACTGAGCTACCAGAAAGTTCACAAAATGAAAACTGCTGTCCCATATTTAAAATACAAAACAATCTTTAATACCACTAAAAAATTAATAATAAAATAATTGTTTCAGAAAAATAAAAAGGCTTCAAAACAAAACAAAAAACACGCTAACATATTTAAAGTAACTTTATACCTTGGTTTGAAGAAAATAAAAGATCTACTGGAGAATGCGATTCCGCTACAACAACATTCACTGCTGTAGTCAATCGCAAGACGTCTTATTTTCAAGCAGTAATTCCATTGTAATACAGCCTGGACCAGCATGACACCATTAATGTACTTCGAAAAGTATTTCTAGCGATGTCTTGCATTTGACTACTGCAGTATTATGATGTCAATTCCTTGCGGAATCACGAAAATAAATCTAAATTGACAATATTTTACATTACTATTATTGTCATGGCCACAAGGTAATGATTTAAAAATTCCCTGATATTTCCAGGTTTTCCAGAAAAATTTGCCATATTTTCCCTGATTTAGAAAGTTTATTTGCATGATTAAGATATTTTAAGTTTTAGTTAGATTTTGATTGTAAATAATTAAATCTGGTATAAAACTCAAAAAATCAGAAAAAGAAACATGTTTAAGAATGATTATTTGAAAATTTTATAACTAATTTAGTAATCTTATGAAGCATAATTAAAAATTAGTAGCACAAAAATAAGATAATGACTAATATGAACTAGAACAAATTAATAATCTTTCAATATTTGGTAGATAAAATAATTGATTTTTTTAAAATTGTTCATCAGTAGCTTGACTCAGTCAAAAGCTTAGCTTTTTTATGCCTTTTTTTCATTTGCTACACTTTTCTTTTCAAATCTTCTGGTTCAGTTATTGTAAGCTTCTTTTGTTCCCTCTTCAATTTCTTCTGTTGCCAAGATAACACTTGTGCGTAAGTTTCCGCGAGTCTACACAAGATAGCACAAACACAAGTTTGTATAAACCATGCAATCGTGTAGGCTCACCTAGCGTGGTTGCTTGGGTGTGCTGCTCACCTTGGCAGTGGTTTATTTGGTGCAGATCCAAGATACGAGCACAATGTTTATACTGTCACATGGATTCAGCATTTGAAAGAGCTCTGAATGACGCAAAACTTTATAAATCGTACCTATTTAGACATCTGGTTTGTATTTACATGATCTTATGTATTATTTTGTTACTTCTTTAATTTGCATTGTATCATTAATACAAAAGTTATAAAGCCATATAATTATCGCTATTCACATTTTTGCTGGCATTGGTATCTTGAATCTAGGCTTTTGTTTTGATATTAAAGTTTCAATTTTTCTCAAAAGAAGTTCAAAACCAGCTTCTGACATTCTACAGGACTTCGAAGACTCTCCACAAATTCAAATTTTTTTTTTTGGAACATGTGTTTCACACTTAGCTTGAAATTGTAAAACTGTTTAGTGAAACATAATACCTTTATAAACTTACTACTCTACGATTGCTGTTTTATTCAGTAATAAATATAACTTCTGACTTCTTATTTAGATGTCATCCACTTTTTTAAATATAATTTCGAATGCTGAGTTCCAGTGATAGTTCATGTCAGCACTTGCGTACCAACATCTCGTCTTCGTATCTCGATGACGCGCAAGACGAGATGCAAGTTGCTAGTGTAAATGCGGCATTTGTTGGCTATTTTATGTCAAAAATAATAAAGCTGAATTATTTAATGCAAAAGTTCAATATTAAAATAAAATATCAAAAAATTTCCAAATTTTGGGTTGCTGCAATTAAAATTCCCTGATAATTTTTGAAATTACTTGGATTCCCTACTATTTCCTTGATACTTCAAAGTTGCTTTAAATTCCCTGATAATTCCAGATTTTCCAGGTCTGTGGCCACCCTGATTAATCAGTTATTTTTGGAGTCTGTGCCAGCCAAAGCAATAAAAACAAAAAATGACAATACATAAAAAAATCACGTTACTGCTTACCTATGATTAATGCTAAAAACACATTTCAACAAAACTGAAACATACAGATGATACACCTACATTATACTAACTGTAAAGCATTTACCGCTTGATACAACCAACCAACTGACAATGTAGCACCAGAGATATTCCTTAACCTCCAACGAGGCCGAGTCACATATTAAAATACTGTCTAATTTGTACCCCTAAACTATCTCCTGCAAAAACAATATGTGCCTCACTACATGCATATTCTAAATTTTCATTCATAATCCCCGTGTCGCCTCGAACAGCAAATAAAATGCAGTAATTTGTTGCTCACGATGTGACAGCTGGCACAGACTTCAAAAATTAAATAATTAATGTAAAAATTTCAACAATAGTAATGTAAAATACTGTCCACTTATGAGTTATTTTCCTAAGCAAGGTTCTTTTATACATTTAAAATGTTTAGTGTGTTTTTTTGAAGGCAGTTTTTATTTTTTTGAAACAATTAATTTATTTAGTCTTTTCCCAAGCACTACTGATAGTTCACATCATCATAATTTACTCCCACTACCTTCACAAAGCATGCAGTAGGCTGTGCTGTGTGCAAATGGAAGTAGGCAGATAAGGTTTTTGAATCGAAGTATTGTAAAGTGTGTTCGTGTTTATTTGGCCCTACTGCCTTTATCAGACAATAATGAATAACAATAAAGAAGAAGTTACAGAGAATATGAAAATGGTTTGGATACTGACTAACTGGTTTGATGAGACTTATGGAACTACAAACAGGGAAAGATGAAGAATTACCCGAGGAGAATCATTTCAATGTTACGGCGAATGAGCATACTGGGAAATAAGAAACAGTCATAAGGACAGTGGCAAAGACATTATTTAGTTGAAGTATAGAAACCTGTTGTATTCCAAAGGATTAGAAATGAGCCACTGTAGTACCAATTCATAAGGGTTGACGACGACAGAATGCCAGGACAGTTCATTAAGATAGACCACTGGTGCCTCCTAAAATATTATTACCATAAGTGTCTACCCACAACCCAAACAGTGCTTGAAAATAAAATATATTGCGATTATCTACCACAGCATTATGACAGCATTAGTCAGCAACAGGAAATGCTATCATAGTGGAATCGTGGTTGCTGGTTGACACGAATTGTGCAATAGTTATAATAGTATAGACCTATTAGTAAAATTTCAGTGGTTGCCAAGTTGATGGAGTGTTGAACAAACTACTACATTAAGAAACTATGGGTGATATCTAGATCGCGATACTGCTGCAACCACTTACCGCCTCACGATGTAAACACTTCCCGATGGAGAGTGTATGATGTCACTGTGTTTCCGCGTGTGTCGTGTTCAGCCTTTGATCGATTTGAGAATACACATTAGGCCATAGAACATTAATAAAAATAATTACGGATTGAAAAAGTTAATGAAAATTATTACTTGCACAATTAATAATATTATTAAAATATGTACAACATTCCAAACTGATTATTGATATTGTTCATTAGTGTTAACATTATTAGTCACAATTACATTGATTTGTATTTGATTCTGTTCTTCTATATTTCCTCGCGTGGCTGAAATTGCTATTAAAATCATTCATACGAAATAAAATATTTATAAAAATACGATTTTGTCAATAAACGTTTGTGTTTAGGTTGGCAGCCAGTACCATACTAACAGTGATAGATACGATTTGGAAATTTGGTTTCAGCAATATCATGTGCGGCGGTTACGTTTCACTATGGTCCAGGCTGCATTAAGATGTAAACAGCGATAGATACGACATAGAAATTAGGTATGCGCAATAAGGTGTTAGATAGTTACGTTTCAGTGTTGTCCAGGCTGCATCAAAACCTCATCACAAATGAATTTATTCCTGCACAACTGGTGCAAAATTGACGAATTCTCGATATGAGACGTATTTAGTGATAGACTATTTTCCATGGAAGCTGCCATCCGTTACTGACATTTAAAGCTGTGAGCGGAACTTATAGTCACATTCAGCAAGGTAGTGATGTCATACTCTCTCCTTCAGGAAGTGTTTACATCGCGAGGTGGTAAGTGGTTGCAGCAGTATCGCGATCTAGATATTACCCGAAACTATATAGTGAAATGTTGTTAGTAAGCCAGAGATTTACCACATTTGGGAGGATTAGCCACAGAATAATTTTGATTAAGGTGACAACCACTGGGATAAACCAAGGTTTTCCTTGCTGGGTGGATGAATTCATAAGAGATAGGAAGGAAAGAGTCATTATCAAGGGAGACGGAAGTGAGGACAGATGTGCCACATGGGGGTTTAATTCTAGATCACGATATCATCATGACACCAAATCAAAATGAATAAAAATGCCTTGAAATGTGCATTAATTCCTTTTTTGTAATATGTGCTTGATATTTCAAATTATTTCCTTTACAAACCATAACAAGAAATTTATGACAGCAAAAATTTTTCCCAAGGCGAGAGATTCTTTTCACTAAACGCAACTGCAGCATTTCTTTAGCCATAAGGAAAACAAATTCCTCCATGGTCCAGGCCATTCTTCAACCTAACCACAATCACTAAGGAAAAAAAAAAAAAAACACACAGAAGTTTAGATTGATATGATCCCTATGCCGATAATTGTATTGGTGGAAAGTGTTTGCAGCATTGAAGTGGTATCACGATGTAGAATTAAAGGGTAATATCTAGATTGCGATACCGCTGCAACCACTTACCGCCTCGCGATGTAAACACTTCCGGATGGAGAGAGTATGACGTCACTACATGTGACATGTTCATCCTTCGGTCGATTTGTGAATACACGTAAGGCTATAGAACATAACGTAACCAATAGTAATAATAATAAAAAAATTACAGATTGAAAATGTTAAAGAAAATTATTACTTGCACAATTAATAATATTATTAAGGTATCAACAACATTCCATATTGATAATTGATATCATTCATTAGTAACGTTCCGTAATGTCATTAGTAACAGTGCCGTAATTATCAGTCACAATTTCATTGATTTGTATTTGATTCCATTCTTCTATATTTCATCGCGTGGCTGAAATTGCTATTATAATCTTTCATACGACATAAAATATTTATATAAAAAAAGATTTCGTCAGTAACCGTTTGCGTTTAGGTTGTAACGCAGCCTGAACCATACTAACAGAGATTTAAGCGATTTGGAAATTGGGTATCAGCAATATCATGTGCGACGGTTACGTTTGACTATGTTCCAGGCTGTATTAATACGTAAACGACAATAACAGCGGTAGATACGACGTAGAAATTAGGTATCCGCAATAAGTTGTTCAATAGTTACATTTCAATGTGGTCCAGGCTGCATCCAAACCTCATAGCTAATTCATTTATTCCTGTGGTACTGGTGCAAAATTGACTATTTCACGATATGAGATGTATCAGTCATTCATGGACTAGTTTGGAAGTCCTCGTTACTGACATTTAAAGTTGCGCGTGGAACATATACGTCACATTCAGCATCGTAGTGACGTCATACTCTCTCCATCAGGAGTAAGTGATTGCAGCGGTATCGCAATCTAGATATTACCCGAATTAAACCCGTACTCTGACCATTTCTGTTCATTATTCTAACGAATGATTCTGTTCTTAATCAAAGTTAGGCTGTTTGCAGATAACACAAATGGCATATTACTGGATTGCACACAGACAGGATTTCAAACAAATGCAAAGAGTACAGACATGATATCGGGTAATATCAAGATGGGGATACCGCTGCGGCCTCGTGTAGTAAAAACACGTGATATATATATGACATTATTGTGACGTATTCAGTCTGCCTACTTACCAACACAGTAACAGCTATAGATATGATCTGAAAATTGGATATCTGCAATATCGTGCGTTATGGTTACGTTTCACTTTGGTCCAGGCTGCATTACGACCGAAACGCATATTTATAAAATATGATTTCGTCAATCATCATTTGAGTTAATGTTGTAATGCAGCCTGGACCATACGTCACTATGATGTCACATATACCACGTGATCTGTGTGTTTACTACGCAAGGCCGCAGCAGTATACCCATCTTGATATTACCCAGGATATCTTGTTACGTGGATAAGCATAGAATGAAGTTAAATACCATAACAACTTAAGTAAAAAGATAGGTAAATAAAGGTTTTGTTTGATTGTTCAGTGTAAGTGAATCGTTTAAGGAATAAAATGTAAATATCTAGGAATATCAGTTGACAGTAAACTTAACTGGGCAGGGTACATTGGCAATGATGTAGGGAAAGGGTTCAGAGTATTGTAGCAGTTGGAGATTTAATAAGAGGATGTGCCAGAGAAGTAAGAGAGATGTGCTGCAAAACACTGGTCATGTCTCCTAGAGTTTTCTAGCACGATATGGGACCTACTCGATGGTATCACATACTAGACTTGGGGAAGGTGGTAAGGTTGTCAACTAGATTTGTCTGTGGAAATTGCCAAATGGTGTAATCACTAAATGAAATGATAAAAGATTTGGTTTGGAAATGATTGCAGTATAAAGGCAGAAGAAGAGAATTGGGGATTACTGGAGATAGCGATTCTGCCGGGAATTGGCATCATAATACTGCAGTGGTCAAATGCCAAACTCCGCTAGAAATACTTTTAACGGTTTCTTGCTGGCCCGGGTTGTATGGGTCTGTTGGAGATTGCGATTTCACTACCACAAAATTAAATAATATCTTTGTAATACTGCTGTAATCAGTCGCAAGACAGATTATTTTCAAGCAGTAATTCCGTTGTAATACAGCCTGGACAATTATACTCAAACAGAAATGGTCCAAGCTGTATTACTGCTTGAAAATAATATGTCTTGCGATTGACTACAGCAGTATTACGATGTCATTACTGAATGTTTTTGAAGCGGAATCGCGATCTCCAGTAGACCCGAGAATCACAGTTATGTGCAAAAGACACTCAGGTGATTTAGAAGTAGCGTGTGGAAGGGAAGAGGGAACCATGATAGTAAATAACATTTGATTTCAGGCACAAGAGAATATGAAAGTTTTCATATGTAGGTTACGTAGTGTTGGATTGGAAAAAATTACCTCAGAAGACCTAGCTCCAACTGTGATGGGCTTAAAGGTAAAAATCTGTATGACTTGTGAGCTCCAATGCAGTTAATAATAATGAACTCTGCAGTGAGAACAACCCTAACAGGAATTGTCCTTTACATATAAAATTTTATTATTATGTTTCCTTGAGTGAAATAATTCAAGAATATAGCGATATTAACACCACCTAGTAGTCTACATACTAATCCAATATTAGTTAGGCAGATTGACAACTGCTTGCCCTTTCCTACGATTCATACAATTGTACATTACTATTCGTTTCATATCATACGTAGGCCTATAGCGTTGGAGATGGCATATTGATAACATCGTATGAATGCTCTGGTCTACATGTTTCGGGCTGAAATGAACAACTTTCCATTGAAACTATAAAACTTTAACAATTAACGCAATGTATACACAAATACAAAAACTGTGAAACGATCACTTACCACTTTTCACACGCCATAAAAATTGTGAGACAAAGCAGATAAACAAAACACACAAAAAAACAACAATTCTAAAGTCAGGTATCACCCAGTTTGAATTTAGCAAAATTGTGAACACTGCAAAAGTAACCGTCATGCGAACATTACTGATATCTGTTTCTTCTTTCACTATGAACTCATAGCACAAATCAGATGTGTTGTGTTGTACAACATCTAGATGTAGTTTACGACCATACAGATTTGAATGATCGTAAGAAAATATTACACTATCATGTCTTGATGGCATCTGAAGTGTACTAAGCATTTACGTCCAACCAAACTAGAAACAAAACATTCATTATACACACCGCCATTTCACTACAAACAAACTCTAACTTGGCACCAGCGACATGCATGCTCAAAAGACAATCATACCAACTTCGTATTGTCTCTGTACTTTCCGTCTGTGAACTCTAGCCCATTGTAATATCTTGTACCTAATGTCGACTTCGTGTTGTTAACCAAATCACTACATTAACTAAATTGTGATTTTTAATTTACTGTAAAAAAACTTTTTCTTAATATCGATATTAAATCCTGATAGCATTTTGCTGTTTTATTCCGTATTAGCGTTCAAAACAGTGATTTTTTGGTTAATTGTTATGGGCTTACCTCAGAAGTAATACTGACCAAATTTTATGCTTAGTGATATAATTATATACTTCTTCGTGAGTTAAGATAATAATAATAAACAATAATCATCTCTAGGTGGTATAGATAATAATTTATCATGTAGCTTTCTTTAATTTCTTCTGTTTCGTATATTATAGTACGTTAAAATATAAGTGAACATCAAAATGCAAATCAATTAGAAGGTCATAACTAAAAGAAGGGAAAGTTTTTAGATGGCATTTACATTATTATCTTCTTTACGGTAATATTTGGTATCAGAATAAAAAGGATGAAGCTCTTCTATGCACACCTAGGGTTACCAGATGTCCTCTTTTACCCGGACATGTCCTCTTTTTTGGACCGTAAAAATGGTCCGGGCGGGTTTTGAGAAAAATCAAGGAATGTCCTCTTTTTTTTAGTTCCGTTTTACTACTGCCTGAACTTGAAAGTGTGGGAATAAAACTCTCCCATCTGTCAAAATGGTAAACCCTAAAGAATTTAACCTTTATGCCAACAATGTGATATTTTATCTACACTTTTCCTTTTTCTGTCTCGGCACTGTGTCAAGATATAGTTACGATTTCTGAGCAATAGGTGGCGAGGCAATTATCGTGAAATACGAGCTGCGGGGCGGCCGGTGAAGAACATTATGTACGCAACAATGCAAAGTACTTCGGTAGTCAGCTCGGCTTCTAGAATCATTGTTTTCAACTGCTTTACTGTTAGTTGCGTTTTGGTTGTTGTGAAGTGAAGCAGTTTTACTGTTCAAGTGAAATCATGCCAAAACGCAAATGTGTCTTCAGTGACGAATTACAAAAACGATTTCCTGACTTCAGACCGGGAAGAATTAGCTCAGAGGCAGAATGTCTTATCTGCCCATCAGGAACATTTGTTTCAGTTGCTAATAAAGGTAAGATTTATAACCATGGGACCGATTTTACCTAAATGTCGTATGACACTGGAAATTTGCGTGTATTAGCTCAGATTTTCTTACTCTGAATAACGTATAACACTCACAATTATTTATTTGCAGGGGGGCTAGACCTAGAACCTCACAAAAACACTGAAAAACACAAAACGCGGATACGTACTGCAGCATCTCCATCCAAAGTTGACGAATTTTTTGCAAAAAAGGATTCCAAAATTAATGATCTGGTCCATGCAGCTGAAGGCACCCTATCTTTTCACACAGTCAAGCATCATCAAAGTTTTAAATCAATGGACTGTACTGGAAAACTGCGAAAGTGTTATTTACAGACTCAAATATAGCGAAACAAATGTCATGTGCTCGCACTAAAACAGAAGCCATTGTGGCGGAAACACATCGCGGCATTAACAGTTGTCAGCGTTGTCGCGGCGGCTGCTAACGCAGTATTAACATCGCTGCATACCGGGGCAACGATCGAAAACAACCAGAGAGAGGCAGAGAGAGTACACCGTTGGCGAGGAATATTAACAGTCGCATCGATATGTTATTTCAATGTAATATAATGTGCATATGTATATGGTTACTGGTTATATTAAACGCATAGATAAGAATTTAGTCTTCCATATTGCAAACCACGATATTGTTTATATGGGCAACGTATCCCCATAATTGGTGACCCCGACGACGAAAAACCCGAACTCTTTTGAATAATGGATGAACTTCAAGAACAACTACGCCAGCTACAGGAGCAAAATCACATTCTGCGACAGCAAATGCTTCAACAGCAACCCTCGCAATCTACAGTCTCGCAGGTTGGCACATCTGTTAACCGTCTTGCCGTGAAATTACCAGTTTTCTGGCCGGACAAACCGGCATTGTGGTTTGCACAGGCAGAATATCAATTTGGCATCGCGGGCATTACGCAAGATTTGACGAAGTACGCCTATATAATTTCACAGCTGGACAGCCGCTATGCGGCCGAAGTGGAAGATATTATAAAAAATCCACCTCCTGAAAATGCATATCAACACTTGCGTAACGAGTTAATTCGTCGCCTCTCTGCATCAGAAAAAGCAGCGAGTTCGCCAGCTGTTATTGGAGGAAGAACTTGGTGATCGAAAACCATCCCAGTTTTTTAAGACACTTAAGATCACTAGCTGGTGCCACTCAAGTGCAAGATAATCTCCTCCGGCAATTATGGATCCAGCGCCTTACCGTCACAGGTACAAGCTATCTTGCAAACTCAAGCTGACACACCACTAGACAAAGTTGCAATACTAGCCGACAAAATTATGGAAGTTTCTACACCTGCTCTGCACGCCGATGTTAATGCTATCGGCATGTTTACCTGCTAACACCGAGGTAAGTCAGCTTGCCAAAGCGCATAGAAGAACTTTCGCAGGCAGTTGGCTACATTGCAAGCCTCGTTTCGCAATCGTTCTCGTTCTCGAAGCCAGCCCCCGAAGTCGCGGGCAACGCTCACACAACAGCCGTGATTCTTCGCCGCGTACTGACACCTCTCAGGTTTGCTGGTACCACCGCCGTTTTCAAGGCCAAGCTCGCAAATGCCAACACCATGTAACTTTCAGTTAAACCCCAACGGCAGCCAGTGATGGCGGTAGACGGCTGCCCAACGGGAGGTAACCGCCTTTTTGTCTTTGACAGAAATAGCAGACATAAATTTTTAATCGATACTGGTTCTGATTTATGCTGTTTCCCGAAAGATTTTCTAAAAGGGCGTCATCAACGCAACAAATATGAACTTGTTGCGGCAAATGACTCTACTGTTCATACCTATGGAACTTTGTTTCTCAAGCTGAACCTCGGATTGCGGCGCGATTTATCTTGGAGATTTATAATAGCTGATGTAGCTGTTCCTATCATAGGCTCCGATTTCCTTGCACATTATCACTTGCTCCCGGATTGTCACAACAAGCGTATCATTGACAGCTTGACAGGATTGTCAGTGCCTGTACAGCCGGCTAACTGGAAGCAACCTAGTGTGAAATCACTAAAGGCCACTACAGTTTTTCATGAAATATTGCGAGAATTTCCCAGATCTCACGCGCCCACCTGGAATGCCGAGAGAAATAAAGCACTCTACTGTACATTTCATGCGCACAACACCTGGACCACCTGTCTCTTGTCGTGCTCGTCGCCTCGCTCCAGACCGTCTTCAGATTGCTAAGAAAGAATTCGAAGCAATGTTAATGGAGGGCACTGCGCGCCGCTCAGAGGGACCATGGTCCTCGCCTCTTCACCTGGTACCAAAAGAAAGACAAGGGTTGGCGTCCCTGTGGAGACTATCGAGCTCTCAATGCACGGACAATTCCAGATAGGTATCCACCTCACCATCTCCATGATTTCAGCCACCAGTTGCGTGGATGTACTATCTTCTCTGTCGGTCGACCTAGTCAAAGCCTACACTCAGGTTCCAGTGAACCCGGATGACATTCCAAAGACAGCAATTATTACACCGTTTGGACTTTTTGAGTTTCCGTTTATGTCTTTCGGGTTGCGGAATGCCGGACAAACCTTTCAGCGTTTCATTGATGAAGTCCTATCTAGCTTAGACTTCACCTTCACCTATGTAGAACGACATATTGGTATTTTCTAAGGGCCCTGAAGAGCACGAGCGCCCATCTGCGATTACTTTTCCAAAGGCTGGCATCTTATGGATTCTCGTTAACGCTTGTAAGAGTGTTTTAGCCTCTCCAAGTGTTACCTTCTTGGGATACGAAGTCTCTGCCGCTGGCACTCGACCGTTACCAGATCGGATCAGCGCTCTGCAAAACTTCCCCCTTCCACAGACAGTCCGTGAACTTAGACGCTTTTGGGAATGGTGAACTTTTACCGCCGTTTCCTACCTTCAGCAGCAGAGTACCAAGCATCTCTCCACTCGGCAGTATCCAACCTACGAGGCTCTCAACCTGTACCTTGGAATCCGAACCTGGAAAGCACGTTTAATACCTGCAAAGCCAGCCTTGCCAAATCGACGCTACTAGTTCATCCCGATCTCAACGCACCTCTAGGATTGTTTACTGATGCTTCCAACACAGCTGTAGGGGCTTGTCTACAACAGCACGTAAACGCTACGTGGCAGCCTTTAGCATTCTTTTCTAAGAAGCTTTCACCAAAGCAATCAGAATGGCCAGCGTACTATCGCGAGTTACTCGCTATCTACGAAGCCGTCCAACACTTTCGGCGCTTCTTGGAAGCCCACCAGTTTACAATTTACACCGATCACAAGCCACTTACGTACGCGTTTCAGCAACGCCGTGACAAGCTCCCACCTGTGCAACTGAATCAATTATCGTTCATTGCGCAGTTCACCACCAATATTGAACACATTGAAGGTTCTTCCAATGTAGTCGCAGACGCACTGTCCCGGGTCGACGGAATCGCAGACAGAAACTTGAACTTTTCCGCTCTGGCAGACTCTCAGAAGGACGATCCGGAAATCCGTTCGTTCATCAATGGCGAAACATCACTTCGCTTGGAGCAAGTCCCAGTACCTGGCAGTACCATTCTCCTCTTCTGTGACACCTCAACCGGAAAACCCAGGCCCTTTATCACCACTTCATTCCGAAAAGCAGCTTTTTCGTCTGTTCACGGCCTGAGTCATCCCGGCGCCAGAGCTACCGCTCGTTTGGTATCAGAACGTTTCGTCTGGCCTAACATGGCGAAAGATTGCCGCGCATGGGTCCGAGCCTGTCAAGATTGTCAGCGCGCCAAAGTTACCCGACACACAAACGCACCAGTCGGAAAACTTTACAATGCCATCTGCCCGGTTTCAACATGTTCATTTGGACATAATCGGACCACTTCCAGCGTCAGGAAACTATCGTTATTGCTTAACAGCCATCGATAGACTTACTCGCTGGCCAGAGGTCTGGCCTTTAGAACGCATCACTGCAGAGGAAGTTGCCAACGCATTCGTAGCATGCTGGATTTCACGATTTGGATCACCTCTTCGTATTACCACCGACCAAGGCAGGCAGTTTGAATCTGTACTGCTCCGGAACCTGGGGCTCTTGACTGGAACGCTAAGAACCCGCACCACTGCCTGGCACCCTTGTTCAAATGGCATGGTGGAGAGATTCCATCGTCAACTCAAAGCAGCTATTATGTGTCATCCCGGTATGTCCTGGCTGCAAGCCCTTCCCATCGTTCTTCTCGGTATTCGTAGTGCCTACAAAGAAGACCTCGGCACCTCTTCTGCCGAACTTGTGTACGGTGAACCACTACGCCTCCCAGGTGAATTACTGTGCACCGCGACGGAAGAACGTCTGGAAGATACATCCGACTTCGTGGACAAACTACGTCAACAAATGCGCAGACTACGTCCAACACCAGCCACCAGACACGGTCACAGTTCGACCTTTGTTTTCAAGGACCTCGAAACGTGCACTCATGTGTATCTTCGGGATGATTCGGTAACGTGGTGCCCTGCAGCCACCATACACTGGCCCACACCGCGTGTTAGATCGCCAGGATAGGACTTTCACCGTTTAAACAAGGATACACCAGTACGTGTCAGCATTGAAAGAGTGAAACCTGCCTTTCTGCTCAATGACGATTGTCCTAATATTGAGAGTAGTGCTGTGACAGAACCACCTAGTATGTCAATCAGCAAAGCAAAGAAAGAACTACAGATCATGATACAACGGACAACCCGAGAACCACAAGATCCGGTCGCCGAGTAAAGTTCCCCAAACATCTTCAGCCGTAGCCTCATCAACTCCGTGGGGGGCTGGTGTGGCGGAAACACATCGCGGCATTAACAGTTGTCAGCGTTGTCGCGGCGGCTGCTAACGCAGTATTAACATCGCTGACCATAACCGGGCAACGATCGAAAACAACCAGAGAGAGGCAGAGAGAGTACACCGTTGGCGAGGAATATTAACAGTCGCATCGATATGTTATTTCAATGTAATATAATGTGCATATGTATATGGTTACTGGTTATATTAAACGCATAGATAAGAATTTAGTCTTCCATATTGCAAACCACGATATTGTTTATATGGGCAACGTATCCCCATACCATTATTAATTCTGTATTATCACCTCATTCTGTTAATGCTTCTATTGACGCTTTGGAGTGTATTTCATGTTTTGGTGTTGCAACAGATGGCAGTAACCATGGTTCTGTGAAACTCTTTCCAATTCTAATTCAATACTATGACTTTAAATCTGGGGGAATTCAAACAAAAGTGATAGAACTTAAAAGTAGTCCAAATGAAAAATCTGAAACGATTGCATCTTACATATGTGATACTCTTAGAAGTAGAGGTATTAATAATAAATGTGTTGCTTTTTCTGGGGACAATACAAATACAAATTTTGGTGGGATTAGTGGACTTGGTAAGAGGTCGGGAAATAATGTTTTCGCCCATCTGAAAAAACAATTTAAATGATAGATTAGTAGGATTAGGCTGCCCTGCTCATGATTTACATAACTGCTTTCAACATGGTATTGATGCAGGACTCACATTAGATGTTGATTCCATAGTATTAAAAATATTTAATGATTCTTCTGTGTACACAGTACGTACTGAAAGTCTTAAGGACTTTTGTGATTTTGTAGATGTACAATATAGGGAAATATTGTGTCATTCTAAGAGTAGGTGGCTGTCCCTTTTTCCTTGCGTTATGAGACTAATTGAGATGTATCCAGCACTGAAATCATATTTCAGTTCTCAGGGTGAAATTCCAATTCTGATTAAAATGTTTTTTTCCAAAATGAGCTTAGTGAAGCACGATTATGTTTTGTTCATTCCCTTATGTCATTATTTCAACATAATGTTTTGGCCCTAGAAAAAGAGAAAAATTCACTGGTAGAAATGATACATATTCTTGAGGGTGTGTTGAATACTCTTCAGGAAAGAAAAATCCAGAATTTCAAATCTTTAAAACTAAAAGAAATTTTGAGAAAAAAAACGGGATGAAGGTTATGGTTCTAAATGTGATATGCTAGAAGGAGAAATAGCACATGTTTATGATGCAACAATTACGTATCTTAAGAAATGGTTGGTTCAGTATCAAGAATTTTTGGTATTTAAATAGATGGGTCTGAAGAATTCTCCAAATTGGGGAGATGTGGAACAAACAATTCTCTACCTAAATGAAAAACTTAATATTAAAATAGATGATGTAAAGTGCTTTGATCAGTTTTGCAACTTTCAGAAATTTTTGACAAACCAGGCTAAGGTTAATACAGATCAGTTGTCAAATGATATCTGGTGTAAATATTTCCGAGAGTCAAAGAACGGTGCTTGTTTCTCACAACTACTAAAAATTGAGGAGTTTTTCTTTGCTATTCCCAGCCACAATGCTAGTGTAGAAACAGTCAGTGGACCAAAGATAGAAATAGACTCAGTGTTGAGTCTGTTAGGGAATTATAAGTGTGCAATATAATTATAAGGATTTATCTTGTGTACAGTTTTATAATTATTTGTTGGAAAATAAGAAATTACTCTCAGAAATTGGTTCATCAAAGAAATATCTGAGTACTTCAGGGAATAATGATGAAGATGAGAAATGTACTAATGATGATTTTTTGTAGTTTATATTAAAATGTGCCACAAATTGTTGTAACGTTGCATGATTTAATAAAATAAAGTAATATACTATCTATTGTAGACGTTTAATTTGCAAAAAGTATAGTGAATTATGCATATCTTAAATATTTTTATTTATTAAGTGTATAGTTATAATTTATCTTAATGCAACATCCGTAAATGTTGAGAAACCCACAACACTTTTGCAGAATTTAGTATTAATCTAGAAATATCCTCTTTTTTGAAGACCATCATCTGGTAACCCTATGCACACTGGAGTCCACGCGCTCAAATTAGTTTGAAAATGTTATTGCTACTGCAAATCCATAAGCGACCTATGTCCGTCTAATCCAATGGCATTACACAAAACTACCGCATCAATTTGTATAGTGTTTTCGCGATTTGAAAGGTTATGGTCCATCTTAAAATTTACGGTATATTTTATGACTTTACCAGACCGGGGAAAGAAGGGAGAAACAATAATTCCTTCTTCATACCAAACAGACAGGCACCACTGATCGTATCCGCATCTTAGATGAGATATCCACTATAGGTTGTGCTGCAGTATAAATAAATACTCCACCCCTATGAGTCTGTTAATGCTGGTTTTTTTTTTTTTTTTTTTTTACTAGCTGACTTTGATTATTTATTTCTTCAGTTTTCCCAGATTCAGTAAGTTGCAATAAACTACGTCAAAATAAAAGGAATACGTTTGACAAAACACTAAACTATAATAAGCGTAACGAAATTACAATATTTATTTCACGGTAAAATCTTTGAACTTAATATCGATTCTAAAACCTGCCTGTTTGTTTAATTGTTGCTTTTCTCATATCAGTATTTTTTTTAAAAAAAAATCCTTTATTCCTTAAGTTAAGTGTTAAGGAAATGATATGTTACACACAACACGTAAAATCTTTTCGTAATATCAGATATAATCCTTACCAAAGTTTTGCTTACTGACGTGGTTATTTATGTCTTCATTTTTCCGAAATATAGTACGTTGGAATAAACAGAAACGTCAATTAAACCACTACAAGGACTAACAATCAAAAAAGGGACATCCTTTCGCTGTGGGCTTGACATCTCTCTTGTGTCCATGCATTTCTGAGTTTCAGATTTTTTGATGTAGGGCTCTTAGGGGAAAATTTATGTGAGGTGATCAATTGTCTATATTTACTGCGTGTGGATGTCAATGGGTCAAGGCTGGCTTCTGCGAGGTCCTTCTGGGTTTCTACAAACCAGCGTGCTTTGTTTTGTCGCGGACCGTTAACGAGGTGGAAAATTTTCTTGGTAAGTCGTGAGTTATCCATTCGTGCTATATGTCCATAAAATTTCATGTGTCTTTTCCGTGCAAGTGAGGTGAATCTTTCGGTCAGTGAATACAGTTCTTCTGAGCTTTTGCGCATTCCAGATGCCATCTTGGATTTTCGGGACAGAATATTTTTCTCAGTATCTGTCTTTCTATTTTTTCTATTCCTTTGACATTTACCGTTAATGATGATGTCTCCGTGGCATACAGTGCTCCTGGAAGAACGACGGTGTGGTAGTGATGGAGTTTGGCTTTGGTGGAAAGCGATTTCTTATTGTACGTATTCCAAGTAATAGCATATGCTTTTTGCAGTTTTTCAGCGCGGTTCTTGTGGGCTTCTTTCTCAGTTCCAGTATTACCAATAATTTCTCCTAAGTACTTAAACTGTTTAACTTGTTTGATAGTACCCTATTTGGTCACGAGTGGCTTCAGGTTTGTGCTTTTGGAGTCCATATATTGCGTTTTCTCATAAGAGATATGGAGGCCGGTTTTCATAGTTATCTCATGAAGCTTCTCTACAGCATGTTTGGCTTCCTCGACAGTTCGTGTAGTTACTGTTAGGTCATCCGCAAAAGCAAGGCATTTTATGTTGATTCGTTTATCCTTTGTTCCCATATATATTCCAGATATTTCTTTTTTCCATATGCTAATGATCTTGTCTAGCATCAAGTTGAACAGGGTCGGTGATAACCCATCCCCTTGTCTTACACAAGTTTTAATTTCAAAAGATTCAGAGATTTCACCCATAAATTTCACTTTTGAAGTTGTATTTGTCAAAGTTTGTTGAATTAAAATAGTGGTTTTATTATCTACTCCATATTAACGTAGTATATTGAACAGCGTAGTGCGGTCAATCGAATCATATGCTTTCTTAAAGTCTACAAAAGTTACCACTGTGCGGGTTGACTGACGATGTTGGAGAATCATTTTTAGGTTCCAGATCTGTTCTGTGCATGATCGGTGTGGTCGGAATCCTGCTTGGTATTCATCAATCTTGTGTTCTGTCTGCTTCTCCAACCTTGACCGGAGGGCACAAGAAAGTACTTTATAAGCGACTGGCAGAAGTGAAATCCCTCGAAAATTGTTTGGATCGGTCCTGTCTCCTTTTTTTATGTAGCGGGTGAATTAATGCAATTTTCAAATCTGCAGGTATGACTTCGGTCTCCCATATATTTGAAATAATAGTGTGCAGCCGTTCAGTCAGTAGTTCTCCCCCGATCTTGAGCATCTCGCCTATTACTCCGTCTTCCCCTGGTGCTTTGTTATTTTTCAACTGAAGTATGATATTTCGGATCTCACCCAGTGTTGGTGGAGCTGAGTCATGGTTTGGGGAGGGTATCTGGAAATGGAGTTTCTCTGTAGGTGGTTCACAGTTGTACAGCTTACTCGAAGAACTGCTTCAGAATGTCACAATTGGCATTTGTGTTGGTTTCAAGCATACCATCAGGTCGACGGAAGCAAAGACTTGGAGGTTTAAATGTAGACAGTTCTTCCCGGAAAGTTTTGAAAAAATTTCTTGTGTTGATTCTTTTGAAGTCATTGTCGATTTCCTCTAATCTTTTAATGTGGTACATACGTTTGAATCGTCTGATTATTTTTGATGTTCTTTTCTGTGTTTCTAAAAAAATCTGCCAATTATCTGGTGTTCGGTGGCTATTGCAATTCTTCCAGGCATTGATACGTGAATCCAGGGCTTTATCGCACTCTAATGTCCACCATCTGTGTTTCCGTCTCCGTGGAGGCTGGTCAAGTTTCCTTGCTGATACTTGAATGGTATCAAGAAGTTCGTCCCATGTCTGTGTGTTCGTCTGTAGCGATTGTGTGAATTCCTGTGCATGTTCTTGCAAGTATTCTGGATCAATGCGTGGGTTTTTAGGTTTTTGATATAGTTTCCGATTGGGTCTGAAAGCGAACTTTGATTTGTAAAAGATAATGGTCGGACCCTATATAACCCTTCCGTACTCTCACATTCATAATTTCTGGAGATAAGTTTCTGGTAATCGCTACATGATCTATCTGGTATTTACCTATGTGGTTGTTTGGTGATTTCCAAGTGGTCATCTTCCGAGGAGGCTTCTTAAAGTGCGTGGACATTAACTGAAGATTGGACATTTCACGGGTGTTTATTAGGCGCTGTCCGTTCGCGTTTGTCTTTCTGTGCGCTGAAAAATTCCCGATTATGCGTCTGTATTCCTTTTCTCTGCCGATTTGTGCATTAAAGTCTCCGAGGAGGATCTTGACATGGTGTTGAGGGATTTTGGCAAGTACTCTTTCCAATTGTGACCAGAACTTTTCGATTTTGTTTTTGTCGGGTTCATTGTTGACTGGAGCATGTGCATTCACGAGTGTGTAGGCCTTGTTAGCACATTTTACTGTGAGCAAAGACAGACGTTCCGAGGGTGATGAGAAATCTACAACCGAGTTCAGGATACTCTTGAGCACTAGGAAAGCAGTTCCAAATACTCGTAAGTTACTATTAAGTAATTTAGTTGCGGGTTTTCCCTTATAGATGCGATATCCACCTGAGTCAAAATGATTGGAATCGCAGAGCCTTGTTTCTTGTATTGCAAGTACAAGGATCCTAAATCTGTCACAGGTATCTGTCAGTACCTTAATGTTTCCCTGTTTTTGTTAATGTCTGTACATTAAGTATACCAATAAATTGTACTTTTTTTTTTGAGGAGGTTTGGGAATCTCCGACCCTTCCCTGCATGATGCCCTGGTCCCCCAGAATCCGAATGACCAGGTTCGCCGTCGCTGTCTTCAGCTCGGGCCTGAGGTAGTAGCTCTTTTGCTTGTGTTTCCATCATGCTAAATTATGGTTGATTTTTGCTGGTGGGTGTGATATCACCCAGGGCGAATGAATCGTTTTATCGATTCACTCTCATCGTACGGATTGTTAGTTCGTATGGGCAGCTGATGTTTTGCTGTGGTGTGTTTGGTCCGCGAGAGCTATTTTATTTCGCTCAAGTCCGCCGGTAAACTGGAGAGGACCCCCCTATCCGCCACCTGGGACGCGCCACGTGGGAGTATCACCTCTCCCCCTGCTACGACAGCGTAGTAGGTTCGTGGTGTAGCGTTTTTATTATTATTATTCGTGAAGAATTTGGTGATTAGTGGCATTATGTTTAATGATTAATTAAATACCTTCATTAAAATTATAGAATTAGATAACTTTTAATGAAAATACAAGGTGTGCTGCAGTTCTACAGCCCCTACCCACGAGTCGCCACTGTATAATTCGTAGAATATTCTGAAATCATTTCCATCGCACTGTTTTGCAATAAATATTTCTTCAGTTAATCAACAACACAAGTTTGCTCTTCCCACATTATACACTCCTTATGGCCAGTATTTCTTAATAAAGCATATATTAGAAATGTTTGGTACGTCTTTCACCTATGGCCTTTCCACTTGACTACAATGAAATTAGATCTCCAGTCCCATACACTCTGGATGGTCTAACCACTGCTCCTGCCCAGTAAAAGGATTGTAATTCACAATCGCTAAACAGGTTCACCCCGAATGTTGGAAAGATATAAATTACTTACTTACTTACTTCCTCTTCATGGATAGGCCAAAAGCCTGTTCCGACCTCATTCTTCTGACCATCTCTTCCTAGGTCTTCCAATGTCCCTTCTGCCTGTGGGATGGTACTCCAGGGCAAGCTTAGGAAATCTGTCTTTTCTCATCCGTAGGACGTGGTTCTTCCAGTTATCCCTTTTTTGGGTAATTCTATCATTTAGCGGGGAGATATTCAGTTGTTCCCTTATTTCCTCGTTCCTCCTCCTATCATTTAGGGAATACCCTTTTACTGACCTTAAAAATTTCATTTCCGATGATTGAATTTTGCTTTTGTATTGCGTTTTATTTACCCATGTTTCGCTGCCATATAGCAGAGTCGGTACGGCCATTGTTTTATAAAACTTGAGCTGAGTCTCCTCTCGTGCTTTACCTTTCAGTGTTCGTCGAATTGTTCCACACATATACTGAAATCGGTGAAGTTTCTTCTTCACCTCGTTATACTCATTGAAAGATAATTCACATCCGAGATAAGTAAAGCTGGAGACTTGTTCTATTGGCTGATTGTCTACCACTATTTTAACTCTGATAGGGTATTTCCCCTGCCATGCCATAACTTTCGTTTTTGCACGAGACAACTGCAGATTGTAATCTTTGCTGATAATGTTTAGTATATCTTCATTTTCCTGGAGGATAAATTGGTCGTCTGCAAACAACATAGTATTTATGTAAGTGTTGTTGCTTATTTTTATACCAGGATGGACATTTTCATTTCCTAACTAAGTCATCTATATATTTATTAAAAAGTGTTGGAGACAGGCTACAACCTTGCCGCACTCCTTGGTTAATTGCTATTTCTTCTGTAAGTTTATTTCCCAGGTCTAAGACGATTTGTGTCCTTCTATACATATCTTGAATAACTTGCATCAAATGCTGTGGATAACCATTTCTTTGCATTATTTCCCATAGTTTTTGTCTATTTACTTTATCGAACGCTTTTTCATAGTCTATAAAAGCAATGAAAGTCTTTAAATTAAATTCTCTTCTCTTTTCCAGTAGTTGTCTAAGGCAGAATATATTATCTATGCAGGACCTTCCTTTCCTAAACCCACATTGTTCTTCTGATAGGAGAGCATCTGCTATTACTTTTAGCCTGTTATTTATTATTTTTGCATATATTTTGTATCCCGTATTTAATAAACTAATCCCTCGATAGTTATCACATGAATTCCTATCTCCCTTCTTAAAAAGTGAAATAACTTTGGCCTTCCTCCATTCTTCTGGGATGGTTCTCTTTTTCCAACACATATTAATTAAGTGTAAATATCTAAATTTCAGAATCATTCCCCCATACTTAATCAATTCTAAATTAATTGTATCTAGTCCAGGAGCTTTTCTATTTTTAAATGATTTTAGTGCTGCATCAACCTCCTCTATGTCTATAGGATCTATTTCTTTAGTATCCACATGGTTCTTTATAATTACTATTGTACCATAATGTTCTGTAGTGTTTTACCCATGCCTCTTCTTCAATTACATTTATATTAGCACTTTCCTTTTCATCCTTGTTGAGATGTTTCATAAGTTTATAAGCCATCTCTTGTCTACCATGGACATCATCTTCTATTGAACTGATTAATCTATCCCATCCCTCTTGTTTCAACTTCTTTGTTATTGTCTTAACAATATTTCCTCTTCTTTTATATTCATTTTCATTTTCTAGGGTTCGATCCTGTATCATTTTTAGATAAGCCTTTTGCTTTTGTTTGACAGCTTCTGCAATTTCTTCGTTCCACATTTTAAGTCCAGTTTTTCTTCTAAATTTCTTTTTCTTGCCAATGGCTTCATATGCTGCTTTCAGTATTGATGAAGCTATAGTTTCCCATTCTTTATTGATGTCATTATTTGTTGGGTTTTCCAGTAAGCGCTGTTGTAATCGGCTTTGATATAGATGTTTTATTCCTTCATCTTTTAAAAGGTAGGTCTTAAAAACTTCTTGATCTTGTTGTAAGTTTTTATTCATTCTTTTCCTCCATTTAGCAAGTATTCTAAATATAAATTATTCTATCTCAAACAAACAGTCATATTACAAAACTGTTAAAAAAAAACAGTCTCTCAAAAAATTGGTTCCTGAGATTGTTAAATCTAGCATACGAACAAACAACTTTTTTAGAATGCTAAATAGAATGTTATTTTTTGCTCCTTAACAAAACTAAAGTATGGAATTTAAAACTTTATTTAAAAGTTATGTTTTCATTCTTTAAAAATTTTCTTTCCTTTAAGTGGGTTTATGGTTAAAATATTATCCTTTACTTGTCCTCCAATTTCATTATTCCAAATACCCCCAGTTTGTTGCTGCTACACATATGTATATAAATCTCTTAGTGGACCATTTTCTATTCATCTGTTTGTTATGGCACCACAATAAAAATTACAGAGCAGAGTTTGATGGTGTTTTGACAGTGTGAAAGCTTAGGATCTAATTTAAAATATTATGCCTTATGAAGTTATCTGTAGCTTTCTCATGAAGTATAGCACGGACAACAATCTCCGATCCATGTGGTTAATCCAGCGTCCATTTTTTTCAATCGATGAATCACAAACATTTTTTCTGATAAAGAGATTGAAGCCATAGAATTGCTTACTTTGCTTCCTGAAGTCTTAATTGATCGTACAGTTCATTCACTGATAAGAGAAACGACTCACCAAGACGTAAGCGGTCAAGCATTTCTATTTTTACTTTAGGTGGCAAAAATACTTTCTTTTAGAGTGGGAAATGAATTATTTTTGCTTTCAGTCGACATAAAAATCTCGAAGAAAAGTAGTTGAAGGACACTTGCTATTAATTCGAAAATACTGAATTATGACGAATATCCAAGTTGCAGTAGTAAGACAAAAAAGCATCACGAGCGGTGAGGCGAGATTTATCGGAAGCCAGATCGCCGCGTGTAACACGATGGTTTCGTCAAGAACGTTTCAAACGAAAGTTTAATAATAGTTAATTAAAGGAATTAATATGCTGCATATTTCTGGTATAATGCTTGAAATCAGATGCTTCCATATGTTGATAGTATATTGTAAGCTAGTAAACGATTCACCAGTTGCCAAGTATCTCAATTTTATTGCTAATCTTTCTTCAGTGGTCGCGGCTTTTTGAAAATTTATAACATTTCTTTAAATTATCTTCCGTATCGATTCCAGTAAAAAAAGTAGTGTGTGGATGACTTTGTTGTAAAGTTTCGAAAATGATCACTCTCTTCTTCTTCTCACTATTTGGAAATAACTAATTCTACGATATTAATAATTTTAAGAACCAGGTATACCAATTATGCATAGACGACGAGGAGAGAATCAGGGCGGTTAAACAAATTTCGAAAAAGCTCTTGAGTGTAGGAACAAAAAAATGAAACCGCCGGAATATGGCGGCAGGCCATCCAGAAAGCTTAAATAGCCTCTCATCTTGGAACACGGTAGAGAATCAAAATCTTCCAGAATCATCTCCAATAAATGGAACCATCCCAAGAAGACTGTATAAGCCGACCACTAGAGCCAGACGACTAGCTGACCTCCAACAGAATCTACACAGGCAAGAACCACCAGAGCACACGACTTTAACGCACTAGCTTCGACACCCGGGGTAGGAAGCTAATTTTCCAACAGTTACCATCATCTTATGAGATTCCAGCCATTCCGTTTCACTGAAATTAAGCTAAATAGTAGTCTCATACTTGTGTTCCGAACATAGCGCTTTTCGTCCTTAACCTAGTAATCTTAAAGAAATTGCTGTGCTCTCCTAACAAAAACTTGTAACATTTACGAAGTTTGTAGTTAAACCGCTCGCAGTGCGAATTCAGTCTAATTTTTCTATATTTCTGACAGTTACATTGTCTCGCCAAAATTCTATATTCCCAGGAAGAAGCAGCTCACTTGAACGAGGAATATAATATTAAACTCTGAGAAATTTACCAAAAGTAGGACGAACTCTTGTCCTCCACAACGGAGCACAACATTCTTGAGCACTTCGGGATGGGTCATAAAAATATTTGATGTCGATTGCGCGGTTCTTCTACAAAAATCGACATCAAAATGTATCCTACAGTTAGACATTTTGTGCTTGTATTAGCACACGCAGTCAAGTCACTTGGCTAATTTTTGCAGCGAGTGGCAATGTCAAATACTATGTGACACATATAGCTGTTTCCTCCTTACGCTGATGTTGGTTGCTGTTGGTCATTATCCGAGGAAGAAGGACAGCAGTTCCGGAAAAGACGGCCACACAACGGATCAAGAGTCAGGAGAGCTAGTAACAGTCAGTGGGATGCGAAATCTGGTGCAGTGTCGGAGGAAACTGTCAAAATCCTATCGGTTTATCTGTCCGCTAAACGTGTTGGACAAAATACAAGTATAAGTAATGGGCAGAGGGAGGGATGAATCCAGTCAAATGGATCCATAGCGAGCAGATCAACAAAAGATGTAATCAATCGAACATTGAAACTGAAACACAGCTCAAATCGGATTTACGTGAAAGGGTATCTTGTCGATATGAAGATTAGCACCGTGTAAAACTTGTTATGTGTTACTGAAACCGACCATCAAAATTGTTACGTGAAGAAAAGTCCAGTGAATCGATATCTTGGTGTGTGAAATTAGATGAAAGATTAAATTTCCATATAGAGAAAGTTTCTGGGAGAGCCACCTCAGTCATGAACAAATTAATTAGCATGGGGCAAAGACATTTTCAGCTATCTTTGTTACTCGCACTTCTCATAATACACTATTAACAACAGTCATAGCCAGCGTCTGGGCCAGATATCTGCGAAAAGTAAAACCCAGCAAAATTCTGAGGAGGACACAGCGGTGGCTCAGTGGTGCTTACTAGACAACAGTAACTGATTAAATTAAATTAGATTGCAATTGAGCTCATGCTCCAGTGGCAATTTCCCTAAACACCCATCCTCCCTCTGTTCTGCATCCACATACATTTACCCTTTACAAATTTTAACTTTAAATTCTTTTAACGTTTTTGGCAAATTATTCATCATTTTTCTTGGTAACTTATTCCAATTCCTGACACCCTTACCTAAAAAAGGTAATATTCCTACACCCTTGTGCCTGAAATCGAGTTCCAGCTTATGATCATGGTCATTTTTCCCTTCAATGCATTACTTTCAATTCTTGCACAAATATCTTTCCATGCCTCATCACCAATATACACCTTGTACACTCCCATAGGCCCTCTTCACCCTCCTTCTGTCTTCCAATGAGTCCCATTCCAGCTCTTTTATCATATCTGTTGCTGATTGCGTTCTACGATAATTTCCAGAAACAAATCTAGCAGCCCTTCTTTGCACCTTCTCCAACTCCTGTATTTGATACTCAAGATGTGGGTCCCATACTACACTACCATATTCAAGCAATGTTCTCACCAAAGTTTTGTAACCCAATTCCTTTACTTCTCTCGTACATCATCTCATCACCCTCTCCAACAAATGCAGAATTTTGAAACCTTTTCCTACCACCTGTCCAATGTGATCTGCCCAGTTAAGCTTGTTATCAAATGTAATGCCAAGACATTTATGTTTGAAGTCTTCAATAAGCAATTCTTTCCCCACATTATAATGATAATAAACCTGTTGTTTTTTATTTGTGTATCTAATAAGCTGACTCTTCTTTGCATTTATCTTCATCCCATGTTTACCAATCCAACTAGATATCCTGTCCAGATCACCCTGCTACTGTTTACAAACCTCAACCGTTTTGATCCTTTTATATAACATTATGTCATCTGCAAACAATCTAATTTCTAATAGTAAAAAATCAACACAATTATTCATTAGAATAAAAAATAGCAATGGTCCCAATACGCTACCCTGTGGCACTCCCATTTTTACTTTCACTTCTTTTGATACCGCATTTCCTGCCCTAACTTTCTGTGTTCTACCTTTCAAAAATTCTTCTATTCAGCAAATGCCCTAATCGTGTCACTTGGAGTGTGGCCATTGGTCTGGAAAGCTAGGAAGCACAGAGCATTATACTAACTCAGGACAGGTAATCTAGAACAGGAGGGGAAAACCAGCAACAATAACTGCAGAGGTAAGTAGATTGTTATTAGGAGAATGGCAACAAAGGTGGAACCCGCCAGCACAACAGAAAGAAGAACTGACGATATTTTTCCAACTGTTTATATAAGGCTATTAATCTTACATCTTCTCCAATCACCTGGTCTGATACACTACCTCAGAGAGCATGGACCTTACAACAGTCAGCTTCAAAAAGGAGGGATAGTGGACAACGGAAGCTGCGATTGTGGAAACGAGAGAACTTCGGAACATATATATGAGAATGTTTTTCAGCAGCAGAACAAAGAGCGCCGTACCAGGAAATGCTATAAGGCAAGTGCATGTTCAACATAATCCGTGACTTGGTATTATGGTACTCTCTAAAAGCAGCAACCTGGTACTTACAAACAGACTTAATTGGCAGCGACCGTTGATCCAGCAGTGATCATCCCGGGAGGACAAGGAATCAAGAGAAATTATCAATGACGTAAAAGAAAAAATTTAAAATTGTACGTTCCAGGAAATCCCAAGAAAGGAAATCCTAATTGGTAGAAGAACGAACCCTCTACCTCCTGGTGTCATCTCCTGTTGGAGGTTAGTTACTCTGAAGTCGCTAATCCTGGCGTATGTGCATGGGCGCCGGCAGGATTATTTTAAGGGAGGTGCATTTGGTTTTTTTATATACATTATATACAACCATTATTACTTATTAACTAAATATACTGAAGTTATTGACAAGGTGGTGAACAAATTTGTAAAACAACCTAGGCGCCTTAAGTTATTATTCAAACAGTGAATTTAATAATAAATTTTTTGTTTCTTAATCATTATCTGTGTATTTTCTTTCATAGCAGGGGGGTGCAAGTGCACCCCCTTGCACCCCCTCCCGGCGCCCATGCGTATGTGTAAGTGTAAGAAGTACGTAAAGTGAGATAAGGTGAGACAAAACTGTTAAAAGTGACAGAACTATTTACTTAGTTGAGACGTATCTGAATGTATGTGAAAATGCGTGTGTGTATAAATACATATACCGATGTGAGCGTAGAAATGAATGCGTCTGTATGTGAATCCATATATGTATTTACAACTAGCATACACACATATGCATATATATTTGAAAGCATCAATTAATAATTACCTAATTTTTTATAAGTGTGTATATGTATCCGTATACAAGGAGAGACACAAACGGAAAACGCAGATACCTATTTGATGAAATATAATGTTCGCGGGTTCGCAGCCTGATGATGTTTAAATATAAACTTAAGACGGCGTTCTCTGCCATCATCTTCAGGTCCTATGTGTATGCTGCCACAACCAGAACCGCAATGCAGTTTTTTTTTGGCGTCGACACAGCAATATACAGCAATCGTAATTTTTGAATTTTAAGTGTGTATGTATGTGCACCCATCACACAAAAAATAACGAACTATTCAAATGAAACCACAGTGATAGTTTCTGATGTGTTTTAATAATGAGAAGGAAACTGTTTTTTTAACTGCTTAACGTCTCTTAACAGCGAGGCCTTTAGAGACGGGAAAGGATGGGAGGCAAGGAATGGGAAGGAATTCGGCCATGGCCTTTTGAAGAAAGCATCCCGATATTTGCCTGGATTTGGGAAACCATGGAAAACCCAAAGCTGGATGCCCGGACGGGGATTCGAACCGGCGTCTTCCCGAATGCGAGGCGAGAACGCTAACCGTTACACCACCACGCTCGGTGGAAGGAAACTGCTCCAAGGCAATTATAATAAGTACACGACACTTGCCATGGATGAGGGTTGCTGGACTGAGACGAACACAAAAAAGGTGGAAACACGTAACACAATATTTCGGCGTTGAACCTTAGTCTGTAATTTCATATCGTCACTCAGCCTTTTTTTCTCTTGCAGTCAGATTGTGTATGATCTGTACATTTATATCATGTAGCAGGGATACACTTAGAAAAGACGTGATTTTTCCCATAGCAATTATATGCAGCCAGCTTACGGCTCTCCAAACCCTAAAGGCTTACAACAAGACTAAAAACGTTGCGTACAATGCGGTATTGGCATAAGATACCCCAGAAAGTGACATAATTTTAAATCACAAACAAAAATCTGCAGGAAGAATTGTGGCAAGTAATATCCACAGTCAACCTCACCCCCCTTTTTAATTTTTTGCAATTTTTAAACATGTGGCAAATTGGTTTTCATGAGACGTTTTCAACGGCAGAATGGTTTGGTGATGGTTTTCCCTTTATATTATCTCGACCCCGCGGTTTTTGGGACACCTTTTTATCTAACTTACAGCTTTCTATATACAATTCTTGCGGTAAAATTCTGAGTCCACTCGCACAAAGTCGTCGGTAACTGCTAGTAAATTATATATTAGTGAATAATAAATGCTGGGCCTGCTGGAAGGGTCTTATAGGGGGTTGAGTCCAGGGTGATGCCTCGTATCAAGGATATATTGGTCTGCAGAGTTAGAAGCGTGATGTGGTTTCTGGGGATATTCTGTTTGCCATCATTGTGAAAGAGTCGTTTAGGCTGTTCAAAGTGGGTTCCAATCCCCGCACGGCCATCAAGATTTCGGTTTTCCATCGTTTACCGAATCACTCCAAGCGAATATACTGAATACCTGAAAATATCCTAATATGTTTCAGTTTCAAAATAATTACTTATAAAGCTTTTCTTTTAATCATTTACGTTCTCCTTAGTAGCAATAGTATTACTAAGATTTACTGCACCAACTAGTTATGAACTATGTTATGACTTTGTATGTTTTAGAAATCGAAAGCCAAATACTTAAAACTATTTACTCCGAAGCAGGTGCAACTTTTTGTTTCCGAGTTGTCAGTGTGAAGAGCTGAATAATTCGCGGTATCGGCGGCGAGCGATCGTGAAGTCTTCTATCGATCTGCATTGTCGGTGGCAGTGTTTTGGCCGAGCGGTCGCCTGGACGACGCCTTCCGACGCCGCGCGCCGCGACGCTGCGCTCGTCTAGTGATGGCTTCCGACGACGGCTGGGTGTTCGACTCCCTGGTGGGCTTCTTGCAGGGGCCCATCTGGAACGCTCCGCTGCTTACCTTCATAGAGAACAAGTGTGCTAGTAAGTAATTCACATCTTCCTTACCATACCATTCAGTTCGTTGTAACTATGATTCATATTCGAACTGAAAACATATTGCTAAAAACGACCTAGCAGGTCAAACTGAGGTACATAGATACACATCACTCTCGTCTAGCTGTAATCCAATATAGAATGGCATTAACAAATTTTTTCACAGTATTCTTACCACTACAGTACAGTTTGTCTAAAAGGTATGAATATTAGCTGTCGATATTAGACTTCCATAGCGATTTCTTAGGTACTGTTATATATCCGAATCCCATTCAAGATCATTCCAGATTTACGAGCATTAGATATACTCCGTTGTTAGTAGAATTACAATGTAAAAGAAATAAACAGCTACCAGTGAAATCGTAATTAGTATAGGCTTCTACACACAAAATACATTTAAGTGAAATTGGATAACTATCCGAAAACTGATAACACTGAAGTTAAAAGTCTTCAACACAAAGTTGCACACAATTTGCTAGAAGATAGACACAATTGACAGCTAGATTGATTTTAATACAGTAATTCGTATACCGTTTGTTATAATCTTCAGAGAACTAGTTAGCACATTGTGTTTATCGTGAAAGAGGCAAATAAATGGCAGAAACGAAGGTGATCGTGGTGTTATCACTGTGTCTGATGTGTTGAGGGAGCCATTTCTAGGTAAACACATCACTTTATTTCCCACTTCTTCACCCAGTTCGACTTAATCTTATTGACGTTGTTTATAAAGCTGCTGGCAGATGTCTCGGTTAACGTTCTTGCACCTACAATCACTGTTAGAAGTATATAATAGATGATGTGATCTTCGGTATTTCTGATTTAATTTCCTTTACAGCTATTTCATAAATTATTCTTAGAGGATCAAGTTATGAAAAATACACATTGAAAAGGAAATCCAAGAATAGTATGTCTCCGGAATCTTAGAATCAAAGCCAACTCCAAGGTTTAATCCACTTGAACAAATACAGCTGAACAATGAATTCCCACACAGTAAAATTTACGGTGATAAATTGTCAGATTCCAGTGGAGATGTTTCTCCAATTGAAATGAAAAAATATATATATATATTAGTAGTCTGCTGTGAAATAGCTATTAGAGTATCCATTCAAATATTGTTTTAATGTTATCATGACAGGTTGTAACCCTATATTGCTTGCAATGAGTTCTTATGCTCCACCCATTGTTTGATATTTTCAGTAGACGGAAAATGTGAAAATCTAGTGCTGAAGGCCCACCTCTTCGTCCTTCCCTTTCCAATTTCTCCTCTCACGATGGCAACTCGTCGACCAGGATATCTTTTTTAAGGGGCCTAAGTAATCATTTAAAAAAAAAAAAAAAAAAAAAAAAAAAAAACCCGAGAAGAATAAAGGCCACGTCCTCTTTTAAAAAATCGTATATTCATTCCACGGCAAAAAAAATAAAATAACAACATAAATCTGTATGATCCTCTTCCAAAGATTCCTAAGGAAGGAAAATTACATTACGTTACCCGCCAGTGTGGCTCATTGGCTGGAGGAGGTACAGTGGGGCGCAGGCTCCCGTGCAGCAGCCGACCCGACTGCAGTTTTTAGACAGTTTTCCGCAGCAGTTAAGACGAATGCCGACCCGGTTACCAATCTCCACCACATAAACTACACATTTCACTGAGCGTAGTTTTACAGACAGATGGTAACACTTCACTTCCCCCATTAGTACTTAGTACGACCTGATAGTAGGTATACAATGCTTGGCGTCAGCAAGGGTATGCGGCTGTAAAACCGAAGCTCCAAATTCGACCATGCCAACGATGTTTAAAACTCATCAAAGGCAGGCAATCCCAAAATATTGGGAAAAGGTGGTGAAGAAGAAAATTGAATCACACTATCCGTCACTGGGTAGGTAGGCCGCCTTGGGATTTTTGATTTCACCTCAGAACATGTCTTGAGTATGGCAAATCCGTAGGCCTCCCACCAGGTCGTTACCAGACGCGATTGTGATCATTGGTTTTCTCGTTAAGAAACGTTATTCAAGGCAAATTACCATAGTCAATTATTGCAACCTCTGTTACGCTGGAACTGATATGGTTCGTCAGAAATGTCATTGGAAATGGTTTATTAACAAGATGGGTTACAAAAGCTATTGAAGAAAGCTTTACATAGTATGCTGTCCTTCATTACCTTACTGACGATAGGTCTTGCAGCTCAGTAATACGGTGTTTGACTTAGGAACAAGTAGTCACTATTTCGACTACTGCTTCCGGTTGGGATTATTATTTCCCCTTAATTTGTTCTCTACCTTTCTAAAAGCCTAATTCGTTTACGTCAAATAACCTAAAATGCTTATGTGATTCAGTTCAAAACGGTAGATCCATAAAGAATTAATGATACAATTGAGGCAACAAATTCGAGATCGCCGGACACTAGAACCATTAATCTTTTTACCAAGGCTGAATGGTACTAAAATGAATAGAATTATGTTGACTTTGCATCAAGTTTTGCTCATTTTTCTCTCAATATACACTCTTTGCTAAAGAAACACCGCGCCTAAAACCGCGCAGCATTATGCTGTATCATGCTAACAATAAAATTATTTTAAAATTCAATAAAGAGATCTCTGATGGTACCCTACAAGTAGGCACTTGAATTCAGTCGAAAGGGAGTGGGAAATTTTTCTTTTGTAAGTAAGGGAGGGGCTTGAATAAATTACCAAGGAAAGAGTTTAAATTTGCAATTCGTAAAGGACAGGGATAGGTAAGTAGTGAAAAATCATATGGTGAGGGTGTAGGGACATTGCCATAGGGGCATGTGTGCTCTATCGTAATTGAGTTTAAATTTAAAAAATAATTAATATGTGTTAGCACAGCGTCACTGGCGTCTTCGACAAACCACTATTTTACAACTATCGACAGTTTCACCAAAAATCTTGACTCTTTGAACTTCCATAATCAAATGGGCTCAATAACTATAGCGATCATAACGAAATATTGATAATTTCTTCAGAACTTACTCACAATCGCAACTTTTCACAATTCCTTGTGTTTTATTATTAATAGTGCGTAATTTAGTTGCAGAATGTATTTTTCATTGTGTACTGTATCTTCAGTTTGTTTAGGTTGTAAATTAGTAATGAATGACGACTTTGTTACAGTTTTTGACGCAGGGAACTCGGAAAATGAAGAAGAATACAGGAAAGTTCACGATGAATACAAGGAATTGGTAAGAGACCATCAACTTTCGTTGCTCCTTGCTATACCGTATGTATTGTTCCAATAAAATTCATAAACTGGATGTTACTTTATCACACTTGAAGATTAAGTCATTTCGTACTGGGGAGTGAATACGTATTTTTAATGAGTTCGTGGTGGAAAAGTAACAAATCATGTAAATTTATGCTCGTGTATCTCGTAAAATATTTGTTATGACACACCTATATGTCTGCTGTGCCCCTACAGATGGCCATTGAAGAACCCTCCATGTGAACTGATGTCTTAAAAAGGTCTGTTTTGATTTGTCAATTCGCTTAGAAGCTAATCTGTTGGTCCAGCACTGTACGTAAACGTCTATTTTTAATAGAAATCTTCTTTTCCACTTAGGGTTTTACGGCTCGGCAGACTATTGGGGACAAGAAATGGGAAAGAATTCATCCATTACCTTTCTCAAGAAACCATCCTGGAATTCACCTGCCATGAGTACGGGAAACCATGGTAAATCGAAATCTCAACGTTCAAAACGGGGGTCGAGTCCGTGTCTTCGCCAATTCCAGTCCAGCGAGTTAGCCAGTAATCTAAAATCAATATTCCTCAGTTATTAGGGTCATTCAAACAAAAACAAGATTTTTTCCACACAGCTTTATTGATTGTTAATAAAAATACAGATCAAGTAGCATATATTTCTTCATAGTTTCCTTTAACAGAAACACATTTTCTTCATCGAATAGGAAGTTTTCTGAAACCGTCATAGAAAAAGGAAATGGCTGCGCCAGTAGCCAATTGCGCATCTACTGTTTCACCAGCACGTAGTCTTCAAATAGTTCGCCTTCTAATACCTCATTCAGTGGATCAGACTTATGGCAGTCTCATGGAGACATTTCTCAACTGCATGAATGGTGTTTAAAAGGTTCTTAGTGCATTTCAGTGATTTTATTACGAGTTTGAACTGTTTTATGTGTCCGTGCATTGTCGTGCAGAAGGTGGACATCACGAATCGGTTGATGGCGTCTTATAATACGATAAGCAGCCTTGGCATCATCTAGCAGCTAGCAACAGTAAGCTGTATTCACGGTCCTTCGGGTATGTAGGAAATCAATCAACAAAATTCCTTTTTAAATCCAAAAACACGGTTGCCATAACTTTCCCAGCAGACAGTCGTGTCTTGGCCTTGATCGGTGCAATATTTTCAGCTTTCCTCCACTCTATACTACTTCCCTAGTTTTCTATAGTGATGGGCTAACGTTTTAAAAAAAAAAAAAAAAAAGCCTCTACTTCTTGATTCAATCTCGGCAGCAGAAATGTGACGATCGTTTTTCACAAGCTCACGCAAGGCCTGAATATTGATGTCACTGACGTTTGTCGCCAGATGCCATTTATGGCGTTGATTCTCCACTTTATCACGACAATTTCGAAACTTCTTGGCACAATCGAACGCTTGGGCTTTATTTAAAGCAGCATCTCCAAATTGTGCTTGGAGTCTATTCCAAATTTCACTCGATTTGACACCGTCGTTGAGGAGAATACGAATAATAACGCATTGCGCAGCAGACGGTGTTACATGTGCATTCATGGCAACAATGAAAATGCGGACGTGTTTGCGAGGGCTGTGAAAACGGCGATCCCCTCTATCCCTCTGACAGGCTGCACTGTTCATGCTACTAAACAAGGCAAACGAACAAAATTCCGGTTTATATTTGAATACCCCATGTAGTTACGAAGGTGACCACAGTAGTCCGTCGCCAATCAGATTAAATAGTTGGGTTTACAGTCCGTTCGAGTAGAGGTGAGCGAACACAGTCAGTTTCTACCTTCTTATTTTTTTCTTTTTCTTTCTTTTTGGTGATTTGGCTGCAAGGTCATAGAGCATGATCCAGCATTATGGTTTTCTCACCGTGTATATGTATGAACATTGATAGAATGTTAATTCAACTAAGTGCAGATAAGACATTCATGTTACATTCATTTGTTTATTATTGATTAAAGGTTCCGTCATTGTGTGTTGCTGGTTTCATTACTAATTTATCTGGTCTCCCTCCACAGTCTCCCGTCCCCACGAGGAGGCAGACCACGTCTATTTTCTGGCGAAACCATGTTAACAGTTTACAATTTACACTTTAAGAAAGTTCTATGTAAGGAATTAGCATATTATTCCACTTCACTTAGTTAATTGGTAACTGTTATGCAATGCTAAATAATTAAATATTAAAACAATAAACGTTACAGATGGTAGTCGGTTAGTAGATGCATAACAATGTTTGCATTGGTTGTTTTTTGACGAATACAGTGCGAGCTTACAGCTGTTAGTTGGTTATTGAATACATATTACATTAACTTTTTTTTAGCTTCTCAAGACACAGACACACAAACACACACACACACATATATATTTCGTATTTATGGATTTGAACTTTTAATAAATTGTGAACGACGTCTACTGGGTTTTATAAACTTTATTATGCTTCAGCTCTTTAGAATACTTAACAATTGCATCATCCTTGAACATGTACGTTACAGGAGTTACAATTTTGACATCTAGTGCAATTTCTACATGCATACGTCAGTATTTCCTCCTTCATTTCCATAGCCTTGAGCAAGTTCGTGTATAAACGGAATTCTGTTACTATTAATTGGGGACTTGACTTTTTTTACTGTACATTGAAGGAATAGTAACATTCCATATCTTCCTTTGACGCCATTAGAAAAATTTCTGCCTCTTAGTAGTAAGAACATGCCCAGTTTTATTCATATCGATTTGTGCTCAATACGCACGCCGCTCGTGTGGCATTAACCCCGCTGGCTAGTTCCTGTATCCACACTGCTGTCCACTGCAAATTCCGTAAGTCCCGCGGCATGGCTCCGACTTTGAAAACTTTCACAGTTCTTTGACTGTCAATTACATGATTTTTATTTTATAGTACCCCAGCTACGGACGCTACGTCTTCGAAGGGTATAGTTATTGTTATTATTATTATTTACATCTTCTTGTATTGTTCATACTATTCCTTCCATTGTTATTATCCCTGAAAAAGTCTACAATTCCTGGTCCGTCTGTGCATTTCCAGCAGAACCGGATTGGCCGACCCGTTGGGATCACTTCCGGCTACCGGAAATTATCGACTATCCTGTGAACTATAATGCTTCCATTCGCTCATATACACTAGTGCAGCTGCCGAGGTCCCGGAGGTGGTCTGCCCCGCCCGATTGCTGCTCGGTCCAGATACTTTTTCCTGTGTAGTTTAGATACTTTTTCTGATAGGTTGTCATAATTTCTCGTCTAGGATTATATCTCGCGTTGGCATGCTTCACATTTCATTAAGATTCGCTGTTCTCATCTTTTCCGTTTCAGGGCACTCCAACAAGACGTGCGTCACACTCATATGCACTAGTTTCCTTCAACCCACTTTGGTATAGCATGTGGTTATACAGCCCGTGCCCGATCATCTAATGTATTAGGCCAGGCGGAGATTCAAAGTATCCTGTCTTTGATATTTGGAAGCACGCTGTATATCTTCTATCTGTTTGACTGCTGTCCCACCGGGTTTGCCACTCGGCGAGAAGTGTATTTTTAATGTCCACCACAGTTTGTGCTGTTGCTCCCACAATCCTGCACCTTGGTCTGATCTTCTATACACAGCCAGTATATGGCTCCTTGTCGTCTGATCTCGACATCCAATAGCCATACCCCTACTAGTATTGTAAGTGAGTCTGCGGATGTAGTAGCATCGACACCACTTAGCCATATCAAAACGCTCCTCTTCACTCTCAATACCGCCTCCCGAGATTTCACCTGGCGTAATTTATGAGCCCAAACACTGGCCGCATACCCTACCAATGATGCCAGGATCTTCATATTATGATGTTCGAGAGATGAAATTTCCTCTGGCCTATGCTTACAAATGACCGCCTTAGCCCTTTCACACGTCTCGGAAATATGTTTTGCGAAGTTTAGGGGCTCATGCAGAGTGATGCCTAAGTATCTGGCTGTCGGCTTCCTTTTTATGGTGATACCGTTCATCTTAAAAATTGGATTCCACCTCAATTTCCCTTTAAGTACCATCATTTGGGTCTTCTTAGATGCAAGACTCAGCTTAGCCTCCAAGCACCATGCCTGAAGTTCATCGATCACTAACTTGGATTAATCTTCTAGATCTTGTCTGGTCCGACCCTCTGTCAACAACAGCATATTGTCTGCAAAGGCGACCAGCACCAGTAAGCCAAACAACCCTTCCAAACGCCTAAATGCATCTTCAAAAACTAAATTCCAGAATGGCTCAATTACCGAGCCCTGGGGATAGCCCTTTGTCAGGCGTTTATCTACCTTTCCTCGTTGACATCTCAATATGGCGAATCGATCCTTACAGTAATCCCACAGTGTATTATATAGGCTACTTTGACAGCTGATTTCCCTTAGGCGGCGGAACAACATCGGCAACCATAAATTATCGAACGCCCCCGAGATGTCCACGAAAATTCCTATTACATACTTCTTAGAACTATTTTAACTAAATTTACCGCGCTGCTTATCACGTCTCCAGTCAACATGCCTGCTCGAAAGCCATATTGGTTCATATTAATGCCCATTCGGCTTCTGTGATTCTGCAGTTTGTTAATTAATACTTTTTCTTGTGTTTTTCCAAGAAAATATCGGCCGATATGATTTAAGATTTTCCAGGATCCCTTTCTGCCCCCTTGGTCAATACCATGAGTTCACTTTGCTTCCAGATATTTGGAAGTCTGCCTTGCTGGAGGCACTTGTTAAACAGTATGCATAGTTGGTCTACTAGGGCCTGCAACAGTCCTGCTACTATCCCGACCGGTCCCGGGGTTTTATGCTTTGCCATACTGTTTATGGCCTACACTACCTCGTCTACTGTTATGTCATCTCCTTCCGATTCAGCTGTGTAAACCTGAGATTGATCACTACGCATGTTTATATGAGAGTCGCTACCTTCCTCATCGTCAGGTAGTAGCTGTCTTAATAATTCCTCCGCTGTTGTTGTCCAATTTTTAGTCATGATACCTTTCTCAGTCCTCACAGTGGCTAACGTCGTAAGTGGTTTCATTTTTCCGGCAATGTGCAGATAAGACAGGACGTGCAAAATACCTATTGAAACGCGACACGAACCCAGGGCCGCTGCAACGCAATGCGCATGATAGCGCCTTCACTTCAAGGGCCGGCACCCTGTTAGTCTTCGAATCAAGTCGCAAGTGGGATGGGTTAGTAGCCTATATTCGTACATGGCACTGGCACATTACCAAACAATGGCAGTTGCAGACGCTGTCACAAGCTTATCGAAATTTTAATCGAATTTCATATACTATCAATCACACCAAAACACTATGTTCGATTCGAAATTCATTTTAAAATTAATTTTGAAAAATATGCTATAGATTTCAATATATTTCTTTACTGCTTGATGTCTCAGGTCACTCAAATTAAAGACAAAATGTTTTGAAAGGTAGCATAAATTTATTCTTTCACATTTTTCTAGTACTTCAGCATTAAAAAACTGATTTTTTGGAATGGATGCACGATGGCACATAAAAAGCCTTTGGAGGCAATAGACAAAACGATGCAAGATCTACGAAACAATCAAAACCGGTTTTGTAACGCGATGATCGAAATATAAACAAAGCACCTTGCAATTCATTGAGACTTCAGATTTAATTGAAGAAATTAAATCACTTGGTTAACATGACATTCTGACTTAATTTAACTGTGATTTAAATTCTGGAACAAAATCGCATGGTTCCAAGTCGATCACGTTCCTGGCACATTACAGATTTCCGACATTTCAGTGAAGTACTGCCGATATAATTCAACTTGCAAGTAAAATTTCACATTGATATATTTCTGAATATACCCCTCCTCAAATTGAATAAGCATTGAAAAAATCGTTAATAAATACATTCATCACTCAAAAATATGTTATTGTTTTTTCTACTTTGTTTACACATTTTAAACAGCTTTTCATAAAATTCACAAAACGATCACAAAAAATCTGTCGAAATTTGGAAAGGACAACGTCTATTGGGTCAGCTAGTAAAAAATAGTTTAAAATTAGTGTGTACAGTAAAAAAAAATATTTTGAAATTTTTTATAAAAATTATATTTGCATAAAGAATCTAGAAGGCGCCATCTGGTAACAATCTGTTTAAGTAACCTGCTCGGCAACTGTCGGTTGGAGTTGTTTGCATTCTTTAAAGAATGCACACTGATATGCGAAACTTAAGGACGAAAGTAACATTTGCTTGCTATGTCAGTATCAAGTAAAACGATGAAACTTGAACCACAGACTGAAAGAAGTACTACAGTATGGTACAGAAGGCAACTGATGACTGAGCTCGCTGTGACTTATGTTGGTCTTCTAGACACTACAAAAAGGAGGGACATGGTTCTTAAAAGGGTGTGTGATCACCAAGTAGAGAACCTGTGTACTATAATAGGGAAGTGAGGAGGTTAAAGTGGTTGGTAAGAAGAGAACATAACAGAGTTAAGAGACAGCAAGGTAGTAGGGAATATTTAAAACAACTAAACAAGGACTTAATAACAGCGAAGAAAGTGGCTAAAACTGAGGGAAGGGAGGGTATAGAGACGCTTATAGATAAGAAAGGAGAAGAAATAACTGAGGATTTGAAAAAAAGCAGAGATTTTAAGTAATTGGTTCAGTGACAGCATTAGGGACACTGAATCAGAAACGGGAAGGTCTAATTAGGAGAACGAGCTTAAAAACACAATTAGAAATGAAGATACTATAAAATCTGAAATTCATCCTGAGGAAATCATGAAGGAAAATAAGAAAGCTGTAAAAAAAAAATAAAGGGGCTGGTATAGATAATATTACTACAGATATCTTAAAGATAGCCGGATGTGACATTGTACCTTATCTTGAAATATTATTTAAATTGAGTCTGGATATTTGCTGCTTACCTCAGGACTGGAAAAGGGAGATAGTAGTACCGGTAAGTAAAGGACGAATGAGAAACAGAGTCGAAAATTACAGGCCAATTAGTTTGACACCAGTGGTAGGCTAATTAATGGAAAGATTGATATGCAACCACATCAGAAAAATATGTGAGGAACGTAAGTGGGTTTCAAGTAGGCAACGTGTGTTCAAGCAAAGATATTCATGCGAATCTCAGTTGGTGGGATATATGCAAGATATTTCAGATGAAATGGACAAGGGAGGCCAAATTGATAGTGTAGCACTAGATCTGTCAAAGGCGTTTGACAGAGTGAGCGATAAAATGGTAGTAAATAAGGTAAAAACTATTGGAGTGGATGAGAAAGTAATTTCCTGGGTGGAAGAATTTTTAAAAGGTAGAAAACAGAAAGTTAGGGCAGGAAATGCAGTATCGAAAGAAGTGGAAGTAAAAAAGGGAGTGCCGCAGGGTTGCGTATTGGGAGCATTGCTATTCACTATTCTAATGAATACTTGTGTTGATTGTTTACTATCAGAAATTAGATTGTTTGCAGATGAGATGATGCTATATAAAAGAATCAAAACGATAGAGGACTGTAAACAGTTGCAGGATGATCTGGACATGATATCTAGTTGGGTTGGTAAACATGGGATGAAAATAAATGCAAAGATGAGTCAGCTTATTAGATACACAAATAAAAAACAAGATGGGGAAAGAATTGCTTGCTGAAGACATGAAACGTAAATATCTTGGCATTACATTTGATAACAAGCTTAACTGGGCAGGACACATTGGACAGGTGGTAGGAAAAGGTTTCAAAATTCTGCACTTGTTGGAGAGAGTGATAAGGGGATGTACGAGAGAAGTAAAGGAATTGGGTTACAAAAATTTGGTCAGACCACTGCTCGAATATGGTGGTTTAGTATGGGACCCACAGTTTGCGTATCAAATACAGGAGTTGGAGAGGGTGCAAAAAAGGGCTGCTAGATTTGTTTTTGGAAATTATAGCAGAATGCAGTCAGTAACAGATATGATAAAGGAGCTGGAATGGGATTCATTACAAGACAGGAGGAGGATGAAGGAGGTCATGGGAGTGGTGATGAGGCATGGAATGATGTAGGTGTAGGTATGAAAAGTATTGCATGGAATGGAAAATATGACCATGACCACAAGCTGGCACTCCATTTCAGGTGCAAGGGTGTGGGAAGATTCTCGTTTTTAGGTAAGGGTATCAGGGATTGGAATAAGTTACCAAGGGAAATGATGAATAATTTACCGAAAACTTTGAAAGAAATTAAAGTTAAAATTTGTAGAGGTCAAATGTAGGTGGGTGCAGGATAGGGGAAAGATGGGTGTGTAGGGAAATTGCCACCGGAGCGTGTGCTCCATTGTAATTAAATTAAATGCATGGTCTGCAATGTGCTGTCATGTTGGCTACAATTTTTGTGAAGAGCTCTCATGGAAGGGCGTTCTATTCTTCCACCATCATGATTGAAAACTGCTAGCTGATCATTGGTCCATTTGGACGTGCCAAAATAACTTTCTCCAATGTATCGCACACGTGTAAGAACGGAGACTTTCCCCGCGTATGCTTGAAATGAAGTCTTCACGGGTGTACCGCCGAATAGTGTTTTCAAAACACTATCCGGTGGTACACCCGTGAAGACTTTATCGCACACGTGAATGATGGGATTTTAGTCGGGGGAACGGGCAGGCCAGTCGATTCATCGAATATCCTCTCGTTCCAAGAGCTCGTCCACCTGTACTATTTGATGCAATCGCGCATTGTCATTCGTAAAAATGAAGTCAGGGTCGAATACACCCCTGAAAGACGCACTTGCGGAAGGAGTAGAGTGTCACAATAACGTCAACCGATGGTTGTACCACGTTCATAGTTTTTGAGGTCAGTAAGTCGATTCAACGTTATGGCTTCCCACACCAAAACACTTGGACCACCTAAATGATCATGTTTGAAAATGTTCCAGGGCACATTACATATTCTCACCTCTCGCTAGAATCACTACTCACATTGAATATGCTCTTATCTGAGGATAACACAAGACTACACTCCTCGTCGGTCCAGTCCTGGTCTTATCGGCACTATCGCAGACGGTGCCGCCGATTTACAAGTGTCAATGGAACACATCGGGGAAAGAGACCAGCCCCAAGCTGTCGCCGCGACACCGTGGAGTGTGAGACTGCATGCCTTGCAATCCTGTTAAATGTGGTTACAAGTACACACACTGTTTGACTTTGCCTGTTGCATAATGTAGCGGTCATCCACTGCTGTAGTTGACCGTGGTCGATCACCTCCTCTCCTTCGGGCAGCAGTGCCTGTGGTTAATTTTTTTTAAACTCCTTAACGTCTCTTAACAGCGAGGTCTTTAGAGACGGGAAAGGATGGGGGGGCAAGGAATGGGAAGGAATTCGGCCATGGAAATTTGAAGGAAGCATCCCGGCATTCACCTGGAGTGATTTGGGGAAACTATGGAAAACCCAAATCTGGATGCCCGGACGGGGATTCGAACCTCCGTCCTCCCGAATGTGAGGCCAGAACGCTAACCGTTACACCACCACGTTCAGTCCCCGTGGTTCAGAATGCTCCCTATGCACGTGAAACAACGCTATGAGCAATACAAAAATCCTGGGCTGTACTCGTCACACTTCGTCCTTCATTGTTTCCTGATTATTTTTTCTGTTTCTAAGTCATCCAAATGTTGTCTACAAGCCATGTTGTCATGAATAACACCACGACTGCACTGTAACAGCTCACTGATTGACACACCGCGTCTTCCCCCGTTCCATCAAGTGCCTCGTGTTACGGGCCAGACGCATCATTGTTCTCAAAACAGTTTTGTAAATTAAAGAAGTTTGAAAAAAATCACTTTTGACAAAGCAAATACCTATTTTTGTAATATCTACTTTTTAGTATTTTTCAGTTAAAGATACTGTACATAATGATACAAAGACTGATATTTACTAGTAGGCTCTTCAAGATACCTTTCATTAATAAATACTTGCATTTACTTATTTCCACGTCGCTGTATTACAACAATTCGGTGACTTACCATGATACTATGCGAAATATTCACATGGGTCAGCTAGTTTACTTTATATTCCCGGAATGCAGTCCAGCATGCATGACATTATTACCATCCATCCACGTTAATTCACCTTAGTTTTTGATCTTCGTGTACGTAGCATTCCAACACCAGTGCGTTAGCAAATTTTAGAATTTGTCACACAATCCGTTCCTTTTTGTGCCCTATGGGAGCGTGCGAAAACTACGTGGCTCGGTCCAGGGGGGGAGGGGGAGATGTTGGCTGGAAGGCTACGCTGGGCTACGTAGGGGAGGGGGGGGGTCCGAGCCAGACCACGTAGCTTTCCTTTCATAACATTTTTTACAGTTAAAATGAGGAACAGACCTCACAACAGCATGTGAATATTTATTTCCCTCAGTTAATTAACAATTTACAATAGTCTGACAAGAGAAAACAGAACAAAATGCCTTCTGGAATCAAAAAGGAAAAAATCTACGTGCTACGTGGTTGGGTGGGGGGGAGGGGTTGAGGCAAGGGCCACGTTGGGCTACGTGGGGGGTGAGGAGAGGGAGGGTTCACAGGAGGACAAAATGGAACTACGTGGTTTATGCACTCTCCCTATAGTCTTTCTCTTTAGCTCTTTATATTCGTAACCGTCTGCATTTGAATTGACTATCCGTGTCTGTTGCACTCCCCTCTATATCTCTTCGCTACGTGATGAAGCGTTATAAATCGAAACTGTTCAACTCTGCGACTGATACCGTGCATTGATTGCGGAGTGTGTGTTTAAGTGACCTTCGGAAGGCCATTACCTAGAGGAATGAAATTATTAATATCCTTCTGTAAGGCGCACGTACAGCTAGAAGCTGACGTTTAACTTCTGGCAAAAATAATTCGTGGTGGAAGTCCTATTAGCTCTTAACTCACACCAAGTTTTATACAAAGGAATAGACGAATGCTAAGCAAGTGTACACTGTTTAGCTCATATTCCTCTGTTAATAATGATTAAGCTTTACTGAATCTTCGAATATTATTAGAGGATATAGACTAACTAATGAAAGGAAAACTGCTACTAATGGCGTAAATCAGACAGAAAGAAATGCTTCTCTACGAAATCGTTTATTTGTATAAATATTTCGCTCTTGTAGTATGGAATAACTTCAGTACTTCAGTGATCGCATTTCGCTGTTTAGTTTATGGTCAAGCAAAGAGCATCCTGCAACATAAGTGAGAATGCTTCTACAGATTTCAAATGAGCTGTTATTACTATCTTGCAGCTCGTAAAATATAACATTACAATTTTCGATAATTTTTATGTTAACTCTTTATTATGGTGTTTTGTTATCCATATGAATTTACAAGAATTATTTATTATTTACGGCGGACTCAAAAATATGGTATTTGAGAAAATAAAAATGCTGATTTTTACTATTGAAAATCGAGCAGTCCTTGCAGTTCATTGAGAAAACTAAAAAATGCATGAAAAAAATAATACTAACGCCAGTGTTCGTCGAAATTTTGGGATATTCTATCTCATGATTGTTTACGAGTGAAAATCTATGTGAACCAAGTTCGGGTACTGAAGTGGCCCTAGCGATATGTTTCGGCAAAATTTTGATCTGACGGACTTTACGGTAGATGCTCTGATGTTGGCCCCATTCAGTCAAGGTCTGCATGTGGGGCAACAGATGACTGACTGTTGTCTGCATCTATTAACCGAATGAGTACTTCTGCATAGTGAATGGCCTCATCCAGTCTCTTCCACTAGCTCCCGATGTGCGCTGGGCTCGGAGGCAGTGTTTGAAATTAAGCAACACAGGCGATCTCATCGATAGATACCCTTCCGATTAGTGTCTCAAAACATATTGATGGGGCTTGTCTCGGGAAACAATAAAATACATTGGTTGTCTCGGCATTCCTCACAAAAGAAACCTGACTGAAGTGGCCAGATCGTGATATTGCTCAACGTTAATCTGTTGAGCATTAAAAAAGTATCCTGGCACCTCGCTGGTTGATAAGGCGTAAGAGCATTAATTTTAATGACGATTTTGTGACTGCAGTGAACTTTAATTACAATTTTATCTGAGATAGCTCCTCAGCCTTTCTACTCGGCTGATCAGTGAACTTCAACCAAAACTTCCATCCCATTTATCACATTCATATATGCGATCTGCCATCATGCTTCGTGTTTTAATAATTTGCAATATATTTAGTATGAAAGGGTTCCTTCACACTCACTTTTTGACACAACCCGGTAGAGGGTTGTATAATCAGGAGTTATTTATGCAACTTCACATAGACATCAGTCACTTCTGCACACTTTGCGATAGAATGCTCCTGAAATGACCTACCCCACTTATTAAGGGTAAACTGGTATCTCAAAAAGAGGATTTAGTAAAGTTTTAGTTTCTGTACAGACCAAGTATTACATGCTACACAACACATTGAAAATGGCGTTGAGAAGGGTCTTGTTACTGGAGTAGTATTCGTTGACTTTACAGCCGCTTATGGTGCTATCAGCGTAAAGAATCTTCTTCCTTTAATATATAACCTGCTGCCGGAGTTTAGCGTCACAAAAATATTTTGCGAACTCCTCGTTAAACAGGAAATTCTTCGTCAGCTTTCGAAATACCAAAAATCCTCTTCACAACAATGTTCTTACCCGGGTATTCCTTAATATTTACGCTAATGATCAACCTCTGGACCTTCGCGAGGTTTTCATTTACGTTGATGATCTTGCTATAACATCTCAGAAGGAGACTATTAAAGTCGTCGAAAATAGATTTACCGCAGCCATACGAGCTTTTGCAACTTACTGCAAACAGAATGATCTTGAGACAAACCAGACAAGATATAAAGACCTAACATTTACCTACGTAATAAATGCGCTAAGCGAAAACAGAACGTGACGTGGAATGGAACGATTTTTCAAATCAGCGATAACCCAAAATCCTCGGCGTTAAAAACCATTGCCGCAATTTCAGGATGAAAGTATCTGCACGCAATAATATCTTAAGCAAGCTGATCGGAACAGGCTGGGAAGCTAACCCAAGCTTCATCCACATTTCTGGCTTCGCATTTTGCTATTCCGTAGCAGGGTACTCCCGTCCTTTGTGGCGAATGTCAAGTCATGCTAAGATGGTCGATGTTGCGGTTCACAGATCAAATTGACTCATCACAGGATACCTGAGACTCAGAGTTAAAGAAAAACCTCACACCTTCTTCATGTGCATACGCCAGAACCATCAAGACTGAAGTCCCGATGGTACTATTTATGCCCCTGAAAGGAACACCAAGTGGTAAAACAATGTTGGAAGAACAGAATGGAGCAAAATAACGAGTGGATGATGCCGAAAGAGGATCTGGAACTTGGGTCTGAACAGACTTCGATTTTGCGTTGGCCGCTGCAGAGACCTGTCACTTCCTGGAAATACCTGGGAAATCAGTCAAATATCACTTGTTTTAGGAGCAAGATCCAAAAATAGTACATTTGTTGTCAAGTCATGCTAAGATGGTCGATATTGCGGTTCACAGATCAAGCTGACTCATCACAGGATGCCTGCGACTCAGAGTGAAAAAAGCTTCACTCCCTCCACATGTCCATGGGTCAGCACCATCGAGAATGAAGTCCCGATGGTACTACTTATGCCCCTGAAAGGAACACCAAGCGGTAAAAGAATATTGGCCTGTAACAACAGAACCATTTTCGTAGTATTTAGGAATTATGTTTATGTTTTAAAATTTTGCTAAGTACAAAATGTTGTTTTAGTATTAAGAAATAACGGTTCCTTGTAGACTCTATTGAACGAACGATCTGAATGTACAGATAAATAAATAATAATACAAAAATTTGAATTATACAAAGATTAAACAGATCCCAATCAGACCTTCAATCAGCCACCGAAACCGCCATCGTGTTTGCAAAAAAAAAAAAAAAAAAAAAAAAAAAAAAAAAAAAAAAAAAAAAAAAAAAAAAAAAAAAAAAAAAAAAACTACTACACTGTATTTGAAGCAGTAATCGAAACGAGAAAAAGAGATAGACCTCATACATTGAGTCCAGCCGAACCCAAACGGACTATTCCGTCATGTTGCATAACGCAACTAATTATCATATGTCACATTTAACGTACATGATGGTCCAGGCTTCGGATAATCGAATCGTTTACGAACTTTATTTCGTTTTTAACCCCAAAAAGAATATTTTAACTTTCGCGAATACTTTTGCACAGTAATACAACAGTTAATGCTACTCGTATCCTGTCAGATCAACCTGTAAATTCCTTACGGGGAATTCGAAAACTTGTTATCTCGAATGCATAATTTCGTGTAGGAGTAGTATCTGCTGGATTAGCTGGAATAAATATTGGACATGTTTCCGAATTCGTGTAGTGGAAAACGTGGTGTCGAGTAATACAATCCATTCGAGCAGTACAAATTCACTCAATCGTTTCACATTCAAATAAAACATTACACTCTCTTGTACTGACGGAAGTCCTATATTGTAAACAAGCTCAGTTTCTCACTTTGCCGTAAGTTGCATTTTCCCAAACTTAACTACTTTTGTCAAATTGGTAGTAGCAACAGTAGCAATACTTTAAGGCTTAATTATCTCTGATTTTACTCTGCTCAGTTCTGAATTAAGACATAGACTGCTGAGCAAATTGTCTTGTCCTTTTCTGGCGGAAATTCTGCCATTGAAACTGCATCTACTTTCGTCATAATCTTGAAAATCAAATTCATTAATGGAAATTACTTTTTCCATTCAATTTCCCAAACAATAGAGTTTCATGGTTCATACCCCAGAGTCTGGAATTCAGAATAGCCAACTGAGACCTGCACCTACTCAATTCTCCTGTTAAATCTGTTAGTTTACAGTTAATTTCAATCCTACTTAGTCTTAATTCCAGAGACTGGTTATCATATTTAGCCGATAATTCTGAAAACTGAGTGTCAGTCTTCGGCGATAATTACTTTACCAATTCAAAGTTAATTTGCTTTAATTCATTATGACTTCGGTTATTTGATGCTGGCTCAAATTGGAAAACTGATACATTTAGGTTCTTTAAAATTTTCAACCCTTTGATTCAAATAAGTCACGCAACATAAACCAACAGAATGAGATCAACAGCAACAAAACATAAAAATAACAACCAGTAAACATAACTACATCGCCAAAAGAAAGCATGTGTCAAACACAATACACCAACAAGAAAATGGAGAGACAGAAACAAATATATATATATATATATATAAAATAACACAAAAACTATGAAAGAAACAAATACACAAAGATTAAGTTCAGTTATTACAGATAACATTATAATTTAATTTAACTATTAAAAACCATGGTTTTTTCTAAAAGATTATATCTTTGTATTTATATAAGTTATTAATTTCGTTTAGACTGGTTATAAATGGAAGAAAAAATACTGATTTAAACCATTACAGAAAGGTCGTGGCTTCTTGCCGAAAATATCTGTTTCTGGCATTTATCGCCGTCTTCTGTTAAGATCCATCAGCTGTGATCTTGACCCACATTCTGAGTTAACGATAGCTCTTAAAACCGTCGTAAAGGAGCTGGCTCGCCTTTCAGCAGTCGATGATCTCGTCAGCTAGATAACCTGAAACCTTCTCTCTTCGTCCGTCGTACACATCGCCTCTGAGGTGGATATTATTAGCTCTTCTCTATGACACCTCGCATATTTATGCTGTTGTTCCAGTTACAAACTTTCCACTGAATTAGTGCGGATTAATTAGTTACCGACAGTTACCAGACACCCCTTCGAAGAATTCCGTAGATTAATAACATTTCCATACCTATTGGGGTAACAGCGTGTTATGAACGCGAAAGTCCCAATCTCGTCTCGAACACATGACAGCTGCAGTTCAATTTTGTTTTAATTTAGTAGTAGTTAATAACTTATAACGGCCCAGAAATGATAGGTATTGTCGGTAACATTAAAATGATAATCATTGTTTCAAAAGAAATATTACTTAATTTATTTAGCACAGTTACTTGAAATCAATATTTAAATACTCGCGCTCCACTTTAACAAGCAGCTAATACACTTCACATTCATATTACAGCTCCCTTACTGTGGAAACGCAAACAAGCGTCATACATTATTGACAATCCTTTCGTCAGCCATGCTCTGCACCATGGAGGTAGGAAAAAAGACGAGACAACGTACCGCTAAAACCGTGAAGTCTCCTATAAACTCTGGAGCCGACTGCGCATGCGCGGCGGCCATACTGCTTTTCCCAAAACATCGGGCTTTTAACATTGTGTTTGGTTTGCTGCTCTCAATATTCCATTCACTAATATTTCAAAGTATTTGTAATGCCAGCTTGTGCTGCGTATGGTTGCACAAATAGGAAACAATCTCGAATGTCATTTCATAAGTTAGTTACATTGTAATTACTGTTTAATAAGATATCCACGGGCCTATCATTATGGATAAAAAGTTAATTTATAGCTCCCACTAGGATGACGTTATCCTCAAAAATTTGTTGGCGTAATGCAGACAACCAGTATATCATACATTTTTACATTTTGTATACATAGGCTAGCCTTATTCTAAACTTAAGTGTTGAAAGCCTAAATTAAGCTTCGACTTTTAATGTATGGTAACAAGATAAATACACTGATGCTCCTGGCGAATTTATATAGGCCTATCTACTACTAGTACAATAATTTTTCTTTCCTCCGAGCGTTGTACCCGCTCAGCTGTTGCTGGCCAGAGCCAAAGATTCTTACAATGCTACTAAAAACTTTACAAACTGCGGCCTGTGGGACCATTTCATACAACAATCAATTTATAAATATTAATACAATTATTCACTATACTTATAATCAAACAAATAAAAATAATGTAATATGAATAATAATAATAAAAATAATTTGAGGGGCATTAGATAGTCACACAGTCACAGGCCTCCATCTAAAACTTTAATTTTATGACGTAGTGATATTGCGAGAATCATCTCTCTATCGCAATTAAATTAAATTAAATTCTTAACGAAGCTTTAACCAAACAGAGAGAGAATTTGTAACTTTAGTCATATAAAAACGGAATCTCAAAAAGAAAAACAACTATGCAAAAATTTGTTTCTCTGATATTCAAATTTTCATTTGACTAAATCGGGTTCAATTATTCGCCACAGAGTACAAATGTTTGTGTATTCATTTTGTAAATATAATAACTCGATTAATTTTCCCCAATTTATTCGGCTACCTCCAATACTGCGCTGATTCTGAAATTATGTTTCGGAATATTCACGCATTTCATAAAAACATACCTCATTTTATATCTGTGACCAGACATACTGACAGTGGCTTCGAATGCGCCGTTACCAAATCTTCCACTTAACAGTTAAATTCACCTGTTAGCTTGTAGTAATAGATTGTGCGTTGACCCTTGTACTAGGCAATACAGGACGCTCAGCGCTGCCATTTTCTAGTGTCAGAAAGAGAGCGCTAAGCGAGAATGTTCCCACGTGCGGCAACAGCGCGCTCGCACTTACCCACCAATTTCCCTGATCACAGCTACAGTATTATTTGTACTTTCGATAATATTCCCAGTTATTTTAGTTAATAAGTCTGCGTGTTATGATAAAATTAAATTAAATTTTGTATTTATGAAGGGAAATAATTGAACACGGCATGTTTCAATGCTTTTCTTTTATCTGTGCTAAGGAGATAGTATAGAGATCTTAAGAGGTCTATTCTGATAGAGTAGAAGGCAGAGTGCACGATATTCTGTTCGAAACAGAATCCAGTATTACTTCTGTCGATATATTTACCTTATTAAAATAAAAGAGATAACATTACGAATATAATATTTGGCATTAGACACTATAATAAATTTGAGGAGAATTAAGTATGGCACAAGGCAATATAAAAATTTCCATGTCTTGCGAAACAGTGATGTAGATGGTACAGCCTGTCACGGTACAGGATGCCAAGACGTCTTCAGAGCCACATCATTTCGGAAAGAAAGAGAACTTATCAATTACTAGTTTTCGAAGTCACAGAGAGGTTATCTCATTTTCAAAATTGTAATACGTTGCGTTTATTGTTTACAACTGGAATGTCTCTGATCCAAACCAAAAGTTACAAGGTCGTAAGTGCCTTAATACACTCCTGGAAATTGAAATAAGAACACATTGACGCCGGTGTGTAAGACCCACCATACTTGCTCCGGACACTACGAGAGGGCTGTACAAGCAATGATCAAACGCACGGCACAGCGGACACACCAGGAACAGCAGTGTTGGCCGTCGAAGGGCGCTAGCTGCGCAGCGGTTGGGCACCGCCGCAGTCAGTGTCAGCCAGTTTGCCGTGGCATACGGAGCTCCGTCTCAGTCTTTAACACTGGTAGCATGCCGCGACAGCGTGTACGTGAACCGTATGTGCAGCTGACGGACTTTGAGCGAGGGCGTATAGTGGGCATGCGGGAGGCCGGGTGGACGTACCGCCGAATTGCTCAACATGTGGGGAGCGAGGTCTCCACAGTACATCGATGTTGTCGCCAGTGGTCGGCGGAAGGTGCACGTGCCCGTCGACCTGGGTCCGGACAGCAGCGACGCACGGACGCACGCCAAGACCGTCGCATCCTACGCAGAGCCGTAGGGGACCGCACCGCCACTTCCCTGCTAATTAGGGACACTGTTGCTCCTGGGGTATCAGAGAGGACCATTCGCAACCGTCTCCATGAAGCTGGGCTACGGTCCCGCGCACCGTTAGGTCGTCTTCCGCTCACGCCCCAACATCGTGCAGCCCGCCTCCAGTGGTGTCGCGATAGGCGTGTATGGAGGGACGAATGGAGACGTGTCGTCTTCAGTGATGAGAGTCGCTTCTGCCTTGGTGCCAATGATGGTCGTATGCGTGTTTGGCGCCGTGCAGGTGAGCGCCACAATCAGGACTGCATACGACCGAGGCACACAGGGCCAACACCCGGCATCATGGTGTGGGGAGCGATCTCCTACACTGGCCGTACACCTCTGGTGATCGTCGAGGGGACACTGAACAGTGCGCGGTACATTCAAACCGTCATTGAACCCATCGTTCTACCATTCCTAGAACGGCAAGGGAACATGCTGTTCCAACAGGACAATGCACGTCCACATGTATCCCGTGCCACCCAACGTGCTCTAGAAGGTGTAAGTCAACTACCCTGGCCAGCGAGATCTCCGGATCTGTCCCCCATTGAGCATGTTTGGGACTGGATGAAACGTCGTCTCACGCGGTCTGCACGTCCAGCACGAACGCTGGTCCAGCTGAGGCGCCAGGTGGAAATGGCTTGGCATGCCGTTCCACAGGACTACATCCAGCACCTCTACGATCGTCTCCATGGGAGAATTGCAGCCTGCATTGCTGCGAAAGGAGGATATACACGGTACTAGTGCCGACATTGTGCATGCTCTGTTGCCTGTGTCTATGTGCCTATGGTTCTGTCTGTGTGATCATGTGTTGTATCTGACCCCAGGAATGTGTATATAAAGTTTCCCATTCCTGGGACAATGAATTCACGGTGTTCTTATTTCAATTTCCAGGAGTGTATATACCAGAACACCTCATTTCAATATAAATCAGATGTGAAATTTTCTTTTCGAACTGAGATAGCAATTATAAATTGTAGAACAATTGTAGAAATGAGGTAATGTGCATGTATTACTTTTATTCTCTTTAATACAACTTAATCGATCGAACTTGTTCCATCATTATGAACTTTCTATAGCATCCAATACTTTGCTCTAATCACAATATCATTGCCGCATTCGCGGCATATTGCATATTGCAGCACGCTTTAAACCACCCGTGTGTTTATCGCGGATTCCACGACTCTCTACCTTCCAGCTATTGAATTGTCTATGTCACAATAGCGATCCGTCACTGGAGGATATAAGACACAAAAATGATTACTCTCGCACCTCGGTTTCCTTACTATGTCTCCTCAGTGTGTGTAAGCAACACCACTGCTCTCTTTCTGTATGCCAGCTGCCTCAGCACTCGAGTTGTAGGCTAGGGCTGACACTTTTGTTATCTCTGATTTCTCGCCATGCCACCCTGAATACGTCTGGAAACCAAACAGTTAGTATGTATATCACGGATATAAGATATAAATTAACTGTATTGAAAGAAATCGTAACATTACAACAGAATCATGGACGTAAAATCTCATTGAAGCACACGAAAACTCCAACGATTAACATTTTAATTACATTTGCGTTAATGATATATTGATCTGTGAATCCTGACAAGTGTTTTCGACTGTCATCGGTACACTCATACCCTGGATTCTCAGGGGTAGTCGAGATATCGCGTATGGATTCAAAGATCACTTAAGTTTACACCTCTGATGAAGCTTTCACATCTTCCCCACAAGTTACTGAAATTCTTTCAGTTCATGATAATATTTATTGCTCATTACTGACTGCTAAATGTTTGATGATGACGTTGTATTGTATGAAAATTTTATAAGTCCCGGAAAACTCCTGTCAAATTCTATCACCCGCATAGTAATAATTGCTTAGTTCTTACATATAAATTAAACATACGACCACCCGCGATCAAGTACTGCTGAAAAATGGCTTCTCGACCTCAAGATGGCTAGCTTTTTATAGGGAAAAGAGGCGGGAAAATTTTCTCAGCCTCCAAATTTGCTGCTATCTGTCTAAAATTTTGATATCGTAAAGCCCCAATTTTTCTGCTTCTTTTTACTTACAACTTTTTCCTTAAACCGCATAGTTTTTCCAACTACACCTTCGATAAGTTATATTGCTGTTTTCTACTAATATCTTTTAAGATACTAATTCTAGCGCCGAGAATTTTAGATCATATTATTTGTTGAAATTTTCCACATCTTTGGTGTATGTTACATTACTGACCTTATTCTGAGAGTAACCTATAATTAACAGCAATTGCGCCATTCATTCCCCATCAGCGTGACGGTAACCTGCAATTTCAAAAATTAATATCTGGCTAACCACTTCAGGATGTAATTCACATTTGTTGTTCAGGCAAATCTGTTCTAATTTTTGAGACCTGATTTACTCCTCAACAGTGCTTCTGTTGAATTTTCATTTATGTCTGTGACATAAGCATTTAAGCGAGAGGAAAAAGAGACAATGCTTTTACAATTATACATAGAAAATCCTATTTTTCTCTCCTAAATTTTAAAATTTTCATAAAACTGTTATCATTTACTTAATCTTGTAACTTTCTGGATTTTCTGTACCTAATTATATCCTTCTATCTATTTTGTTAAAGATTCCAATTTTATTTTTATTACTAAAAACCGTACTTAGAATTTACTTACTAAAACTTTATTCAGAATGCCTCTACCTATGCTGACAACAATGAGTGATATTAAAATTTGGGGTAGCTCATTCCATTAATTGTTAATTTCAAATTTTTTTACTTCGTTCCATCCAAGCACATGTTGTAATACGACTTGAAATATCTCTTTAAGTAAAATTGTTTAATCTATATAAATTACACCTCAAAATGATCGTAATTTTAAGCTTAAATCGTGAAAATGAATTCAGCCAACGGCATTTGGTTTTAGAAACTAATTTTTAAAAACTTGTTTCCTTACGAAAATGACTATATTCTTGGTTTAAATATTAATAAAACGTTTGTAAAAGTCCTTTACTATATGAATTGTATGTGATTGGCCCTCTTCCAAACGGTTTGAGCAAAGTTATAGATATATGACAAGGTTAAAAAAAAAACTACAATCGAATATAAAATCAGGGTTATGAGCGTTATTTAATAAAAAGAACAGTTTATTCTACTGACCGTGGTTTGAACCATGGAGGAAAGAAATATATGGAGACGACGCAAGAGACCTTCACCACGCATTGAAGTGACGACGGGTGGAGGAGGAGTGGGGGGTTTGGCCGCACCCATACAGACACGGGGTATATGTACAAAAACCTCAAGAGGACTCTAGGATAAACGTGACGCCGCAATCTGGTGATGGATTATTATGTAACTCGATGAGACAAATAAAAAATTAATACAATTTTTTTTATTAGTTTTCGAGATATTCTGTTACAAATGTGAGATGTTTTTGGTTGAAATTCAGAAGAAAAAATTGGTCAAAATCAAATTTGATGATGGATTCTTATTTACAGAGACGAGACAAATAAAAAATAAAGAATAAAAATTTTCGATATCTCGCCTAGTTCTCGAGATATACTGTATCAAAACTGAGGTGTCTTGAGTTGAAATGCAGAAGAAACATTTCGCAAAAGTCAAATTTAATGATTGATTCTTATGTAACACGACGAGACAAATCGAAAATAACGAATAAAATTTTTCGATATCTTGCTTAGTTTTCGGGATATACTGGGATTGGGTTGATATGCGGCCTGGACCAAAAATTAATTCTGCCAAATCCGCAATGAATGGACATGGTGGACATGCAGAACGGATATATCAGTTTTTTTACTACCACTTGTGGTTAGGTTGAAATGCGGCCTAGACCAGAATAAAAATAGTTATCTTGTTACCATACATCGTAAGCTTAATTGGGAATAGCTGGAAGAAGTTTACATCGCGATATACGTTTTGTCACTAACTTGGTTCTCATGAAATTACTAACAATAATAGATAAATTCTTTGTCCCTTATGGAACAACAAAACCATTCTGGTACAGACTGCATTTAGACCTAACCACAATCTCCATTAAATTGTCGCTACAGAATAAAACTATGTAGATACACCCACATACGCGTATTTGAATTGCAAACTTTATTTGCGGAAACAACATCGTTTGCTTCATCAAGATTCCTAGATTGCATAGCATAATTTAACACATTTATTTTCATCATACACTGTCAGTATAAACTGCAACGAACGAAAGAAAGCGCAATACTAAATTCACTGAATCGCGATGTAAAACACACCCCTTTAAATCTCATTTTCAATACTCGTTAAAAAGTAATGCTAGTCTATTATGTGCAAAATACCAAGGTGTGCTGATTTTCTACACTACACCAACAAAAATTTGAGAGCAAAGTCATCCAATGAGCTATGACTAAATATTTATAGACAGGCACCAAAGTTTGGATTTCCTACTGGACACTTCAAGAATAATAATTAGAATTCAACTTACTTATGAAATGATATTCCAGGTTCTTTCCGCTCTTGCCTATTTGTGTAACCGTGTGCAACAGAAGATGGCATTATAAAAAACTTAGACACATTACAAAATGAAATAATCACAGCATCAAACACAATGTGAACTTTGCATTTGTATGAGTTCACAATATGGCTGCTGCCGCCACCACGCATGCGCGAGAGCTTAAAACCAGCGTCACAGATTTAACGTTACTTCTCCTCCATATATTTCCTTCCTCCATGGTTTGAACAGCAGCCAAAATTTGTACACACGTTGCTTGGGTGATATTATACCAGAATATTTGCACATTATAGCCACCAAATATTTGCTAATCGACTAAAGTTGTTCCAAATATGGGCAGTTTCGCACAAGTTTTTATGCAAGAAATATGTATTGTTACCAGTTGATGGTTTTTGTAGGCCTAATTCTTTTTCAGGCATCTTTCTTCGAGAAAAAAACTGAATTCTGCATCCATATAACATTTAGGGGAGAAGTTTAACACATTAACCTTTTGAATAAATATTGTACAGTATTCAGTGTCAATTGCAAACATGTCTTACCACAGACAAATAATGTACCTGTCAAAGATGTTAATAATCTCTCCAATTGTGCTTACAATAAATGATATATTATTCACAATTATTATATTTGATTCATATATTTCGTTAATTTAAGTTTTTTTTATTTCGGAGAACTGATTAAATAAACAATAGAAGTCAAGAAATGAAACATCATCCTAAGTAGTATGACCTTTGTTAGCTTTCCTGTAAGGAGTGAACATCTCAAATACAGTGTGATTCATGGTTCGAAATTTTCAGTCTACAAATGATCTCAATTACTTCGTACATCGGTACATATGTCATTAGCTATTTACTCAGATTTTGATCCGCACCATTATCTTTAAAAATTTGAAAACACCATCCAAATTCATGGGGTAGTTTATGCGTGATACAGGTTTGTACACCTTAAAAACACGCAGCTTACTTACATGTATCAACTTTTAGGTGTTTTTGGATGGAGATTTTCCCGGCGTATAAATGCAACATAGTTTTCACGGGTTTGCAGTCGGATATTTTCTTTAAACCATTACAACGTTTTGACAAGTTCCTCTACTTTCTTAATCAGGTCTCTTGTTAACAAGAATCTGCAAGACCATTGTGAAACTGCTGGATTTTGTGTAAGTGTGTGTCGCTGCCTCAGCAGCACGTTTGTGCATGTCTCGCTACCTAAGTAGCTTTACTGTTAAGTTTCTCTCTGTATTGAATAGGGTTGTTTTGGCGACTTTTTTTATTTGGGCTTTGAGGACGATCTTATGTGAAAAACCCCTACAGTTTTCTTATAATAATATCAGTGCTATTCCGGCTGATATATGTAATGGTACTCGGTGAGAGTGCCAGTGCCTTGGCATCGTGTTGCCAAGGGTATGGAGCATCTCGTCTGTTTCTCTAAATTTTTCAATTCTTTCGTGGAACTTTTCATTTTGATGAAAGATTTCTGTTCAGATAGTTTCTGTGTTGGTCGCATTATGGATGAAAGCTGTTGAAGTTAATCTTGGCGAGCGGAGGATGGTCCTTAGGCAACTGTTCTGGAGACTCTGTAGACGTAGCAAGTTGTAGTCTGCTGCCGTCCCCCATACCTGGCATCCATATAGGATGAAGGGGCGGATGACGGTCTTGTAGATGTGTAGTTTTGTCTGAGTCGTCAGCTCCGTACTGTATAGTATCGGAAAAAGGTTCTGTATGATACCCAGGCCCTGTCTTCTCCTCTCCAGGATGTGTTCCCGAAATAGAAGTTTAGAGTCTAGCATGATGCCTAAGTATTTGGTCTGCTTTTTCCAATGTAGTTCTTGGCCCATAATTTTGAGCTTTTTGGTAAGTACTGGCCGTTTAGTGGTAAAATAAAGCGCTGCACATTGTGTGGGGTTTACTTTAATTTTATTTACTTGACACCACTTGTCGAGTAATTGGAGGCTCCGCCGTTGTCTGTTGATGGTTACATCATGTTTGCTGCCCGTAGCGTATACAGTGGTGTCGTCGGCCACTTGTGCAATTTTGACGTGTGGTGCTACTGGAGCGTCATTGACGTACTCGCTGAATATAATGCTCCTTTGAAATGGTTTTTGCTGCCTCTAGACCGGTGTTTTAGTACTAGTCGCTCTAGTACCCTAGTGGCGGAGGGGAGTACGTTTATTGGCCAGTGGTTGGCCGGGAGACACTGGTCCTTTCCATGTTTCGGAATGGCCTTCACCTTGGCAGTTTTTCAGCTGTCGGGAAAGTATCGCTTGAGTACACATGCATTGTACACTCTTGTGAGGAGGACTAGTCCTTTTGTTGGTAGATTTTTCAACTGCATGTTGGTTATGCGGTCTGCACCTGGAAATTTATTTGCGCTCAGCTTTTTGATTATTACTGTTACTATTACTCTGCAATTCCCTAAAGTGTGTGGCAGAGGGTACATTGCACCTATCCAAAAGGGTAATAGTTTGGAAGGGATATACAGGATATGGCAGGAGGCGCCCATGGTCTATTGTGAGGAACCATCCCAGCATTCGCGTGGAGTGATCTGGGAAAACCATGGAAAACCCAGATCAGGATGGCCGGAGAGCTTTATCGAAAGCTACTCCTGTCGGATTTTAAGTTTACTCGCCCGATAAATCCTTTCTATTCCATTCTCTAATCGCTCGTGGAAAAAATGAATACAGAAAAGAATCGGTTCTGGCCCTGATTTCTCTTATCTTATTTTCACGGTCATTCCGAGATACGAATGATTATTGAGCGTACTTTCCCGAGTGTGGCTAGCTCGGGTTCGTCCTCAGGTGGTGCGGATAGTATTTCTTCTGATGTCCGTTTGATATTATCGGCCGTGCTTCCGAAAGGTTGTATTCCACCTCAACGCGCTGTGCTTCGAAGTATTCCGCCAAAACTTCCGCCTTCGCCATTAGTAGGAAGCACGGCCCGAGAGGCCCATTCATTGTTACATTCGGTTCCCTCGGCTCCTTGAGGGTGCGCACTAGTTGTCAGGTGACTCTATTCTGGAGGGTGAGGTGTGCCATCTTTGTCTCCCATTGTGTTGTCATCAGCTCTTGTAGGCGTCCTCTTAGTTCCTTGGTAAGCTGTCTATACCTACACTTATCTTGTGGTTCACGGAATCTCTGCCACAGTTTCCTGGCCATGTTTTTGAGGTAGCGTATTTGTTGGACTTCGGGCGGTAGTTCCGTGTTAGCTGGTGGCCTGTTACTCGTTGTTATGGAGGACTGCTTGTCAGCCTCCATCACTACTCTGTCGAAGTGTTGTATAGCCTGGTCTATCCTGTCAGTTGATGTGACGTTGAAATTTGGTTTTATTTTGTTATGTATAATTCTGGTGAAGTAATCCCAGCCCGTGTGTTTGGTTTTTTTTCTCTGAGGTGAGTGGTGAGATCCAGTTCTTTAGTTAGAGAAGGACAGGCTGGAGGTCGGAAGAAAGGTCGTTTATTGTTTGTAGCTGTATGCGTTGGGCGATGTCCTTGACGACGGCCACGTCGAGGACGTCCCCTTGTCGGCGCCTGTCGTGGGGAATATGGGTGGCTTCCTTGGCCTGACACTAAATCATCTGGGACAGCTTTTCGCCCAGAGTGTGGGGAAGTTCTTGCAACGTTGGTCGCATCTCCTTCCAGTTCATTTGGGTTGTCATCATTTTCTGTGTGGCATCTTCGGGTGTGTCGTTCCCGGGTTGGCTGCATTTGCTAAGACTTGCGTCATTAGCAAGGATTGCTGGTGTAGCAGCTGGATGATGACGTTGAGGTTGTCATGTTGGTTGCAGTCCACCAGATGACGCAGATGATGGGTAGCGGACTGCATCTTCACCGTCGCGTGTCGCTTCGATCCAGTTACAGCTTGATGTAGGCTAGGCGGATCTGTGGAAGATGAAGGCACCAGCTCGTTTGCGTAGGTTCTGCTTAATTGAGCAGCCGCTGTAGCATGCTGGGTGTGGGCCCGAATAGTTGGTGCAGGTTGGCGCCCCATCTCGTGGGACGCTGCATTCGGCAACTCTGTGAAGTCCGACACACCTGACGCAGCGCTCCTCGGCGGTGCAGTCACGAGCCATGTGCCCATGGCCTTGGCAGCGAAAACACTGCGCCAGGGCTAGTGGAGGTCTCTTCTTCAGTTCGAGGCGGACCTTGCGTCCTAGCATAGTTCTAGCGCGTTGCTCCCGCGGCCCGCGATCCACAGGCTGGATCGTATACAGTGGGAGGCGCTCTTCAGTGCCTGGGTGGCGCATTTGATGAACTGTGGAGGCGACGTTGCCGCCGCTGGAGAGCTCAGCAGCTACCACCTTAGCAGGCAGGCCCCGAACGACCACCTTGGTAGGTCGTCTAGGGATTTTTGGGATGTAGCGGATGCCACGTCCATCCAAATAGGCCGTTAGGCGTCGTAACTGTGAAGGATGCTGCGGTAGGAGCCGCAACCCCTCCTTCACAGGGAAGCATAAGATGTAGTCGCTGACTTCCAGCATTAGTTCGCCAGCCAGAGTTGTATAACTGCCTTCGTAGAAGGCGGTTAGTGGAAGGACTGGTCCTTTTTCTTCATCATCTTCATCTTCCTGTAGTTCATCGAATTCTGTGTCGATGGCCATGTCTCAAGGAGGGGGCGAGATGTTCTTGCTCCCAGGTACTGCTGGCAGTGAAGGCTGAGACGTAGTTGGAGAGTCTTGTAGCTTTTCTTCAACTTGTATACCATGAAGACTCTTCACCTCGTTAACAAGCCAGTTTGGGTCCTGGACTTTCCTCCTCAAGTCTTCTGCTTGACGGAGCATCTGTGATACTGAGGGTATCCTCTCTCCGTCGCTGCGCGGTGGAGAGTGGGTCATAGCTGACCACGGCAACAATCTCCTGGGTTATATTGTCCCTAGAGTGCAGGGAAGTTTTTGCGCTTAGCGCATCTCCTTCCAAGTCATGTGAGGTTGTCATCAATGTAGGGCTAGCACTGTTCGACTTGCCAGGTCGTAATTGGTTGCATAGGTTCAATTTAGAGTTGCATCATTTACCAGTTTTACTGGCCATCTTGTGTTTATATTGTATTGAACGTGGATGCCCAACGGTTTTATTAGTGGGTTATCGTGATTGGGGCACTGCATGTATAACTTCTTTGCAGTAGTTCGGAAGCGTTCGAGCAAAGTTGGAAGTCCGCTGATTCTATGTAGTTCAGTTGTCGGGGTGTCCCTTGGCAGATTATATGCAAACCGTATGGAACGGTTTTGAACTCGTTGAAGTAGTTTTATGTTTGAGGGAGCGGCGTTGCCCCAAACTGGTGATGCATATTCGAGGATGGGTCTAATTGTTGCAGTGTATAGGGTAACTGCGGTGTTTGGATGTAGAGGTGATTTTGTATTTAACACCGGATAAAGCTGCCTCATCCTGTTCATGGCTTTGGTCCGAGTATTTTTTATGTGAGTTTTCCATGATAGCCGTTTGTCAATCGTGACGCCTAGGTAGAGACCCGTGGGCGACCATTTGATACCTTCGCCGAAGAGTTTCACTGATTGAAGAGGAGGTACGGATCTTCAAGTCACCATGACTGCTTGGCTCTTTGCCGCATTAAAAGCCAAGCGCCATTTCTTTGCCCACTTCTCTATATTGTTGCAGCCTCTTTGCAGTTTTGTGATGACATGGGTTGCCCTGATGCTCTTCGCGAAGAGGGAGGTGTCGTCAGCGTATAGGCTGGTTTCAATTTGGTCGGTTCTTGGTATATCGGCCGCGTATATGTTATATAACACAGGTCCGATGACGGAGCCTTGTGGTACCCCGGCTTTTATATTCTTGACTGAGGAGATGGCGTCTTCAGTGGTGACGCGAAATGTTCGGTCAGCCAGGTAGTTGCGAATCAGGCGTACGTGTGGTAGCGGGACTCCTTGTACGAGCAGTTTGTAAAGGAGGCCCTCGTGCCAAACAGAATCAAAGGCACGGGATACATCCAGAAATACTGCACCAAAAAACTCCCGTTTCTCAAAGGCGCTCATAGCATGTTCTACAAGGCGAAGAAGTTGTTGTGGGGTAGAATGTTTTTGTCGGAAACAGAACTGTTCGTTGGGTAACAGTCGTTCTTCATCAATGTGTCGCTGGAGCCTCTTGAGGTAGATCCTCTCGAAGACTTTTTATGTGGTAAGTAGGAGGCTAATAGGTCTGTAGGATTTTGGGGAGCGTTTATCTTTGCCAGGTTTTGGGACTGGAACTATTTCGGCATGTTTCCAAATTTTTGGGTATTCGCTGGTTGCTAAAATTTTGTTGAAGACTGCTGTGAGGTATTGTATTGCGGCTGGTGGCAGATGTCTGAGTAGAGGACCTCCAATGTTATCGTGACCGCTGGCTTTGTGCAGGGTGACATGGCTTAGCATGTCGGCGGCTTCTTCAACGCTGGTTTCTTCAATGGCTCCTTCATCTGGAGTGTCTGTGTTTAGGAATGCGTCGAGTCTTTGCCTCACAAGGTTGATATGTGCATCGTCACAGTGTTCGTCTACTGGCTGGAAGTTGGCCTCGAAGGTGTCAGCGATAGCGTCTGCCTTGGCTGCCAGTTCGGTAACAGTTTTGTTGCCAACGATCAGTGGTGGCATTTTGTGTCTCTTTGTCGAATGATGCGTTTGGTGGAGTGCCAGATAGACCCGTCCTCTGCAGTGAGTGTCGCTACGAGGCCTTCCCAATCACGCGTTCGGTGTTTTTGAATATCGGCTTTAATTTATCTCTGGAATCGGTTGATGGTGCGTTTGGTGGTCGGATCCTCGTTATATGCCATTCCCTTGTCAGCTGATTTTTGAGGGTGATGGTCTGTCGGATGTCGGGGGGTAGTTGTCTTGATTTATCCGGCTGTTGTTTTACCGGCTGTGTTGCTTGGTCTGCAGCAGCATTGACTGATTCGGTGAACACAGTCATAGCAGCACAGGCTCCGATTTCGTCAGGGGACTGTGCATTGTTGAGCTGTTCAGCAAGAAGGGTCTGATAGAGGTTCCAATTGATGTTCTTCGTGTTTCTGGTGGGTTTACTCTTCGTGGGGGAAGCTTCGGTTGCCATTTAGAAAAGGACGGGTAGGTGGTCTGACGATAAGGCTGTTTTAGTGGCGACGGCGATATAGTGTTGCAGGCCTTTCGTGATTGCTATGTCTAACACATCTGGGGAGGATCTTCCTTTATAGAAGGTGGGCTCAGTTGGTCCCCAAACCACGGCGTCGTGTTGTTCGATGACTCGAAGTAGCCGTCGGCCGTGCGAGTTGGTCAATCTTGAGTTCCAGACTGTGTTTTTGGCATTGAAGTCGCCAGCAATCAAGATATTTCCGGGTAGGCGGAGGAGTTGTGCTATCTCTCCTTCTTCCACTGGGCCTTGAGGAGGTCGGTAAGCGGAGACGAGTAGTATTTTACCTTTTGGGGTTGCGATGGAGACGCCAGTTGCTTCGACTGTGGCGAGCTGAGGTAGGATGACTTGATGGTGCGTCTGATGAAGATGGCAGTGCCGCCGCCTGCAGTCAGTCTGTCATTGCGATAAGTGACGTAATTTGGAACTGAGCTTTTTATCCCTAGCTTGAGATGTGTCTCGTTGACGAGGCAGATGTCGATCTGCTCGTCTCTCATCAATTCTGTGAACTCACCAATCTGCCCCCAAAGGCCGTTGGCATTCCAGGAGCAGATTGTTAAGTCGTTAATTCTGGTCCCCATGTTGGTTTCTGTGAGTGCTATTGCAAGTGGTTTGCACCACTGTCTGGACTGCGGCAGCAATCTGTCGCGGGAGGTCTACGATCATGGTTTACATCGTGTTCATTGTTTGAAGCATTGATTGCATCATATTAAGTAGCAGTAACGGGTCAATCTGCTGGTGCTGTGGTTGTTGTTGCGGTGGTGGTTGTTGCTTCAGCTGCTGCGATGTCCCAGGCTCGTTGGCATGGCTGTTTGGTTGTGCTGATATATTGGGAGCCTCTGTTACATCAGTGTGATGGTTTTGGGTTACTTCGTGGTCATTAGTCTCTGTCCATAGGTAACTACAGCATAGGCTGTGTTGTCTGCCTGATGGCCTGTTGGTTGTGGGGCAGTTTGAGGTGGTTGCAGCGAGTTAGTGTCGCCGCTGTTTCCTCCCCATGCTGCGATCGGTTCCGCAGTCGACCAATAAGAAGAAAGCAGCTAATAAGCGACGAAGTCTTTGCTCTCTGCTAGGTGCGCGGGTGTGTCAGTAGCCCTTATGGCTTCCTTCATCATCATCATCATCATCATCATCATCATTGTCATTTGCCAGCCGGGCGATGCCCGACTGGCTGGCTGTTTTACCGTTGCTCCGGTCTTCAGCCTCGGTTTGATTGTTGTTGTCGGTATAGTAGATACCCAAAGACTCCGCACCGGCACCACGCCGCCCACAACGACTGCGCTCGTAGTTAGGTGAGGTGGAGGCCGCTGTACGCCAGCTAGCTTATGGCTTGGTGGTGGCCACGTTGCTGGAGAGTGCAGCTGTGATAGCTGCTGATACTTGTTGCGGGAGCGCCAAGATGGCGCTCATGACAGCGTCCATGGTGGTCGTTATAAGTGTTGTCGTTAGTCGAGACCTCGTCCAGAAACGGTAGCTAGGCCACCCAGTCATCGCGTCGTTTCAAGAAAATATTCGGCTGCAAGCCAGTGAAAACTATGTTGTAAGGTGATGCTTCTGTTGGTTGCCTTAACTTTGAACACATGAATTTAATTTTTACTATGTCAGGTAAAATTTTATTAAAAATTATTTCAAATTAGAAAGGGTTCATAAATTATAAATATTGAAAAATCATAACAGCACATGCAGACTAAACTGCCATAACTTGCTATATTCTTGTAAGGTGTACATTTGCAAATATGTTCAATTTGACTCCAGTACCAATATAACAACAAGCACAACCATTTAAATGACAACATCACGCTTAATCTGAATATAAATTTACGAAGCCACAAATATAAGTAAAAAACAACAACAATCATTTCAGCAACCAATCGACATTTAACCTACAATATACAAACAAAATTAATGAAAAAATAAGAAATACCTGTTGATTTTACAAACAAAAAGTTATTTCAGAAGTACCTGTATAATGCACTGGCTAAATAGGTATGTGTCAGAGAAAATAGAGAACTCAAGCAATAAGATGAAAACTATATGGAATATAATAAAAACAGAAACAGGAAAATCTGTAAATTATTCTAAAGACATAAAAATAGAACAAAATGGATCTGTGAATAGTGAAGTAGGGGAAGTATGTGAAATATTTAACAAACATTTTACTTCAGTTGTAGAGAAATTAGGCATAGAAAAGCAATTCCCACATAGTGCCCTAAGGTTTCTTCAGACTGCTTTCCCAAATAGATTCGTGGAGATGAAATTGTCACCAGTAATAATCTCATAAATAAATAAACTCATGAAACAATTAAAAACCAAAAATTCATTCAGCTATGACAATGTTTCAAGTAAATTACTGTAAAGATGTTCATATTGTATCAATTATGTACTTGCCTACATTTGTAATGAATCCTTAATGCAAGGTGTGTTTCCAAATAATCTAAAATGTGCAGCTGTGAAGCCGTTATTTAAAAAGGAGAAGCAACATGTGTAAATAACTATCATCACATTTCATTACTTTCCGGATTCTCAAAGGTTTTTGAAAAAGTCATATATCATAGAGTAATAAAACAAGTTACACAATATTGTGTTCCAAAAAGGATCACTCATTGAAATGGCTATATATTCCTTTTTAAATAACACATTTGAGTAACTGAATAATAAAATGAGCCCTGTAGGAATATTTTGAGATATTGAAAAGCATTTGACTGTGTAAATCATGAATTACTTTTTGAGAAAAAAATGGAATATTTTGATATTTATGGAACAGCAGGTAAATCATACATGGGAAGTCGAATGTAAAAAGTTTCCATTTTTTATTCTAAAATAAATAAAGATGCCTCATCAGACTGGGAGAACAAAAAACATGGAATTCCACAAGAATCTGTCTTAACAGCAGATCTAGAATTAACGAAACATTCAGTGGTGTCATATGGCATAATTTTTGGGGGAAACTCTTCACAAAGTAAAAAAGTTTTCATAGCACAGAAAAGAGCTATTAGGGTGCTGTATAGGGTAAAACCAAGAACTTCCTACAGTCAACTTTTTAAAAAACTCAGGATTCTTACAATGAATTCTCAGTATATAAATTCTCTCATTTGCTTTGTCATAGAAAATTTTAACCTGTTTACATCTAATTCACAGGCACACAATTTCAATATAAGAAACGAAAATAACTTACACAAAACACAAACATCTCTGTTATTAGTACAAGGAGGAGTTCAATATTCTGGAATACATCTGTTAAATAAACTTCCCAAGAGTGTAAAACAGTTTGCAGATAATAAAGATGTATTTAAAGACAAACTGAGAAATTATCTTAATGGAAACTCCTACTCCATTCATGAATTTGAACAAAATAATTAACTGTATTCAATATGACCTTTTGCAAAACTCAGTTTTAAAAATTAATGTTTATTTTTATTCTCTTTATTTGTCTTTGTAACATATGATTGTTTTTATTACGATTATTATTCATATTGTCGTATGTGTATTAACCATGACAAATTTCACATCCCAGAAGTCTTTCCTCAACAGGGATCCATGAAATCAGATTGATAAATAAATAAATAATAAAATTAACATATAGTCTGTCTGTGGTGGTAGAGCGAACTTTTTTTTCTTTTCGCCTTGCCACTCCCGAAGGGAACATATAGAATGTGGGTAAGTCACTTCAGACATGTGAGCAACAGTACTTATAAAGGACACTCTCAGTAAGGATATTCCCATATGTACAAATTATTAAATCAGTTATGTACAATAATGACATGCCTAATTCCCTTTACTCTTTTCTGGACTAAAACTCCCATTGCTTGATTCTATTAGATGTCTTCCACATTGCTTATACTTCAATGGCTACCTCCCACCTGTTATAATGGCTGCTGTAGTCGTCGATGGCTTCTTCGCTACCTCAGCTCCATGGCTTCCCGTTCTGACCTGCTCCAACAACCCGATCCATCAGTTCCACCAATCGGACCAGTTCGACCTCTCTCTGCTCGTGTCTCCCAGTTTTGACCAACTCTCCCTCCATAGAATCCATAGTGGGGAGTAACTGTAGCCAATAGGGATAATTCCTTTCCTACATTTTCCTCCCAATGACGTCTTGCTACAGCTCAATTCTGCTGACTATCTGCCCTGCTTTGATGTCAATGCTGCCTGTGTGCTTGCATTCCAGAGCCTCTAACTGTTTTGACTCTCTGTTTTAACTGCCCTGGATTAAGCTTTGGCTATATGCAATCAACTCTTGCCCAGCTTTAGAAACTATAGCCCAAAATTCCTTGGCCGTCCACTACATGTCCTTGTCTCGCGTGTTTACGTGAAAAACAGCTTATCTGACGAATATGTATTTAAGCACGTCTCATTTCACTACGGTCACTTGAGACTTGTTTCCGTAAATCAGCGCAAACTTTAAAATGTCACGAATACCTAATTTTCCCCGGCGAATGTTGGAGACACATAAATATTTCGCTTTAGGGCATCGTCCCTATTGAAGCTTTCATTGCACAAATCACAATTTCTTGAATTATTACATTGCTCATCCTGTGCCCATACTAATTAAATAATTCAAGATTATCGTAATTTTACGAAATATTACAATGTTGAACCTATAGGTGTTGTTGTTCAACCTTTAAATTTGTTGAAAAAAAATAACACACTCATATTATTAGATTACACCACGATTACTCGGCTTTTGGTAAGGTGAATTAAAAATAAAAAATGAACTTGAGTGATTTTTCAGATATTTTGTTAGACAGATTTAAAAAGATCAATATAGCTCCTTTCGGCCTTGTCACCATATAGGTTTCTCAGTGGATAAGGCGTTCCAGGTGCAGTCTCGGGTTTAATTCCCGATGGGGCAGGAATGTTTAAGAGTTATGTTTGATCACATGAGCTATGCCAGGACATTCCGTGGTTCGGATTCCGCGTTAAACTGCAGATCCCTCTGACACGATGGCTTAATATGCCTCCTTTTGGAGGATCAAACCAACCTTCTGGACTAATTTTTTTTTAGATTCACGTACTAATGAAATGTGGAACGATATCATAACTGTAAATTTGAATGCTCACTCTCCATTTGTTAGTTTCAGTGTGAAATACTCTTGTGTTTAAATTTAAATAAATAATAAAAGTGACAGAGCTTACTAAAACAAAATTTTCCTTCATCATGCAGGCCATTTTATAAACATTCATGAAATAATATTCCTCGTCAATTGTTTGAACAGATTTTTTGCTTTACAGGTGGACGTAATGCTGAGAAGCCACATGGAAGACATTGGGATCACACCTGAACAGTTTGAAGCGGCTTGTGGGCAGAAGAATGTTGCAAAAGTTAAGTTCCATGAGGTTAGTTATCTTCATTTGGTTACGACTGAGAAACTAAGCAGTATGACATTGAATTGACATACTCGTTCAACCGGTTTCCAGAGTCTCTTCGAACAAGTATGGGCTGCCAACGATTACGATATATTCAGACGCATGATGATCCAGAAAAACCTCGAACTGCAGTTGCAAGCTCTCGAAATGATTCAACAGAGATTCGGGATTACTCCTCAGTCCTATCTTCCAGACGATGAGGCGACACTACCAGCCGAAGAGGCGGAAATTATGGAAGAAGTTTTAAAGTAAGAATTACAAAAGATGTTAGCAACATCAAATAGATAATGATACACATAGTTATAAGTTCAGCAAACGCGTTAATAAGACCTGATGGTGTTTCGCTTAGCAAGCAAACACTGTTCGGATACATGGGGTCGTAAAATCTGGAATTTGGTATCTAAACAAATGAAGGCTCCAAGTTGATTTTATTTATTTTTTTCTAAATGAAAATGACTGACATTTTAGTTAAAAATTATCGAGATCAGTAGATCTAAATTACAATTTGAATTTAGTGTCTAATAAAACATATAAATACAGAAATTATTAGCCTGGCCAAATATCCAGGAAAAAATGTCTTAAAACTTTGCTTCAGTCGTTCAGTTTTCAGCAAACAAAACTATTCCTTGATTTGTATGAGTGCGGGTCAATATAGAATGAAGATAAATGTCAACTTATTAGGTAGAGAAGTAAAGGTTTAAAACGATTATAGGGTGGAGGAAGAATTATTGAAGACTTAAATCATAGATCTGTCGCCATACCATTCGATGGTAAACTTAACTGGACATGAAACATTCGGCAAGTGGTAGAAAGAGTTTTAGAAATTCGGGATTGGCCGGAGAAAGTGATGAGATGAAGCAAAGGGGAAATGACTGGGATACAGAACCGAGAGTTGTGGGAAAGCAGTTACGCTCTATCCTTGCATTCGGAAGGAGGTGAGTTAGAATCCCGGTCCGGCCATCCAGATTTGGGTTTTCCACGGTTTCCCAAATCATTACAGGCGAATGCCGGGATGATTCCTTAAAAAGACCATGGTCAAATTCCTTCCCGTTACTTGTCCCCAATCCTATCCCGCCTCCACTGACCTCGACATTGACGAGGTAAAAATATTTTTTTAAAAAAGAAAAGTGCATATTCATAAAACGGACATTGCTACAAAAAAAAATCCAAAAGAACATGTGCTCCTAGTTTTTGAAGGAAGTTACATATCTGATTAGTTTGATAAATATTTCAATCTAGGCGTTGATAAAGTTATTAATGATTGATATTTCTGATTAGTTTCCTGCTTACATGTGAGTGCAGGAAATCGATGGAGGAGTACAAGTCATCGAGGCCCACAGTGGATGATGTCGAGGCCAGTCTGGTGACGTCAGAGGAGCGCGAGAAGCTGGAGGAGGAGTGCAGACGCGAGAAAAGTCTGCTCCAGTCCGCCATCAAACAGACTGCGTCGATAGAAGGAAATAATGCGACTGTACAGCGCAGAGAACCACCAGGTGGCAGCACCAGCGTTACATCGCCAACAGTGAGAGCTCATGACTGGTTTATCTTATTATGTTAGAAATTAAAGTATTGAAGCTTCCTTCATAAGTGATAACTGTGCGAACCAACAGTAATCGTTCAGAACTCTGAAAGCATTTCACTAATTCTCTGATACTTCCGGCATGCATGCAACACCGTCTGTTTTAATGCCCAGAATGACAGGACATTGTTGCTGGTATTCTTTTCTATCTAATCCACTGCCTGCTCTAATTGAGTTAATTTTACTACCTTGTTACCTTAGATTCGGTTTAATACTATATTTCAAAAGTTTTTTTCGTGATTCTTATATTTTAACACAGTATAATATATGAAATGTAAGAAAGTGAAGCCACGTGAAACATTATCGCTAACAGTCCAATAAGGATGTACCGACAATCAATTGTTCTTATGGTCAGAAATTTGGAACACACTTTCCTGAGGATAAAAAGTGCATATTAAAGCAAACAGAAATGTACTTAGACATAAAGCAAAACGAAAGTCACCGTCTGCGATAGTGATGGCAGTACAGACCACCATTTCTAAAAGTATCTTCACCGCCAGCGATAGCATTTGCAACAACAAATCTGAAATGACTGGCAAGTTTTTGTAATACCATATCTACACATTCTTATTTCGTGGGTAATAACTTGTATTTTTCCTTTAATAACTTCTACGCTTTACCCAAATTACGAACCATCTTTCTTCATCGCATCTCAAAATGAAAGTGGTTAGGTTGAAATGTGATCTGGAACGGAAAAAAAAAATGTCGCCAAGGCAACACGGAAATATAGGCTATAAATGCACAATGGTTGTTTTATTTTAGGGAGTATACGTCATCACTAAATGGCACTTATTAAATCAAACTATTTATTACTAAACATCATGGAATTTCTCATGCCTTATGTCGTTGCAAGAATATTCTGGTCCAGGCTGCATTTCGACTTAACCACTGTCTATACTGAGATTGACGATTCAAAATCAAACGATTCAGATACACCTAAGTGCACATTGTCCATTTCAGGATTCAAAGTAAGCGTGCCATAAATTATAATAATTAATTTCATTAAACACAACATCAGTTTGAACTGCAAGAGAACTAACACACGCGCATTAATACATTGAATATATCGCGATGTAAAGTTTAATCTTGCTTTCTTCCTAACGCTTATGGCTAGGTTGAAATGCGGCGTGGATAGATTAAAAACTTCGCCAAAGGCACAAGATAAAAATGTAACTGATTTTTTACTTCCGATGTATCTAGAACTATCGGCAAGTGATATATCACAATTTTATTCTTTACTTTCTAATTGTCTATCACTAACACTATCCACTATAGAATTGCGGCGACACGGTATCGTGAAAATCCTTTACTATCGATATTAAGCACAAAATTCCTTGCCGTAAATATTACAATTCTGTTATTCTTATTGAAGGGTTAATATATTATGTATTGGTTTGAGTAACACATTCCGTTTAGTTTACAAAGTTCATAAAACCTGGAAAATATAACCAAAGACAAATATAAAACAAACATTCCAGAGAATAGAATAGTAATCTTTGTTCAAAAGCATTATTTTTACATTAAATTAAACATTAGTAATGCTTATTACGTCTGATTCAGGTATTATTTACTGCATTCAAGAAAACTGAAAAACTAAATACTCTAAGTGAAAATATTAAACAGAATCTTAAGTTGTGTGATGTTTCAAGGAATGAATATCTCAATTACAGTGTAATCCGTGGCCCATAATTTCGTATCTAGAATTCTACTTAATTATTTCCTCCGTCCCTCGGCACATATAAGTCATTAGCTATTTCTACAGATTTTAATTCAGACCATAGCTTTAATGAGACACACGCAGCTTGTTTACAGATTTATAATAGTATAGATATAGACAATGAAGGTACTGTACATCTGAATTGGTGTGATAACCATTCAGGAAAAAAAGAACATTCCACCAAAATGACAAATTAAAGTAAGATAGCTGGGAGGAGTTCTATATATTGAGCTTAAAAATTGGATTTTATCAATCAACTTCATTGTTAAAATTAAGCTCGAAAATTTTGTTTAGTGGAGGAAAGATAACATTCCTGGATTGTTACTATTTCTCGCCTCTGTAAACTGTGGTTTAAAGAGTACCAAGTGCAAGATATTGAATCAAAGAAATTAGTGTTTTATATAAACGCTGAAGGGATCCAAATGAAGTATGGAGCTTTCTTCTTAACTTTATCAGGAGCAAACCAGAAGAAGTTAAGGAACTAAATGTTTTTAGCGATGCATTTTGTGGAAAAATAGAAACCACAGGTGTACCTTTAGCTCTGATAATCATTGAAAGTTTTTCAGTCATCTATAATTACTTCCCGTTAGGGGGCACAACTTTTTGGGCTGCGACTTAAACCTTTCAGGAGTTGGAAGACTGGACAGTGTTTATGGATGAAATCAGTATGGGAACCTAATTAAAATAATCTCCACCATCTGTAAAAATGAGGAGATATTAAACTGTTACCAGCTGTGGCCTAAGGATTTTAGCAAGAACAAAAACCAGTAATGACGTTTAGTGTATAACAGTGAAATTAAGGGATGTGTAACCGCATCCCGTTATATTGATAAGCTTTACAACTTAACATTTGGGTTACGAAATATATAGCAAGCTGTGTATCGGATCATTCTCCATCAACCCGCAAATACTTGATGACATGTCCTCAAGATTACTTTGCATTTTACGAAAATATCCTACAACTATCAACTTCAAAAGCCCATAAAAGTGAACCCTTTAGGCTAAGTGAAACGTAATTTTTATCAAAAACCCTTAATATCAAAACAATATCATTTTATCTCTGAATAATGATAATAAAGTACAACAAAACCTACATTATAGACCTTTTTACACAAAAATACCGATGAGTGTAAATATATATATAGCTATTAAACCATCAAACGTTATAAGTTCGCATTTTTCGAAAATAATTTTGAGCGTGTGATCATAAATAAAGACAAAATAATTATATTTACATTGATGGAAAAACTGCACATGTCCGCAGCTAACAGCAGCGGTAGACCCTGAGGAGGTGTCTCGCAGGCAAGCATACCTGGCGGCGCAACGTGACAAGTTGCTGGCCCTCAAGAGAGCGGAGCGAGACAAGAAGCTGCAGATGGCAGAGTCATCGAGGCCGAAGTCTGCGCGGGCCGCCAGGGATGTGCTGGCTGGGGGAGGCTTGCCGCCTGCGGCTGGAGGAAGCGGAGGCGGCGATGGCAGCCTTCAAGTGCGACGGGCCCTCGCCCGCAGGCTCAAGGCCGAGGTGGTGGGGGCGACACCCTAGTTTCCAGTCGGGAGATGAGTAATCTAAGGCCGCTGTACACAGATAATTTCTTGATCAAAATTACAATATAAAAGAAATTTTACTTCCAAATTTGGTAATGGCAATACCAAATTATTTGTGATATTAAGCTAATACAAATCACTGTGCATCTATGTATTTACTTTATGTGTTTTATGATTTAGTTTTAAGGTTATTATTAACGCGGGAAGAAGTGGATTTACATTTCCGACCTCATTAACTCGGCGGTAATAGCATCAAAAGAGTATTTTTCATGCAGAAGGTAATATACATAAGCATTGGGCTCGTTAACTCTTATCTGAATTTAAATTTTCAAAAAATCACAGGAGCTGTACGTTTTATGAGTATGCCTTCGCCGTATACTCAGGCATGCTTCAAAGAGTTTGGAGAAATTCTCTGTAGCCACGTCTCTGAGAGTCCTGGGTATGGATTCCAGTACCTCGGAGATACATTGCTTCACTCTGTGACAGTGAAGTAGGGAAAATAAGAGTTAAATTGGTTTACTGTACTGCTATAACACTCTATTTGTGTGCTTTCTAACTCACAAAATGATTCTACACCTCTAAACGCGGACAAAACTATAATTCATCACTGAATGGCCTTTTAAATTTTTTTTAATTTTCTCGCTTTAGTTCTTCCTTTACTTTCAACCCTTTTTCAATGTTCTGTATGGCACATGTTGGGGTGATGGTATAGATTATCATTCTTACTGGTTGTCAAATTGTTTGTGTGCCATTGTATTAACCTATATAAATAATGAATCAATTGACTTCTTTTGTCACACGACAAGGTTTATAACACGTTGCCCTGTTAGTAAATTTTCTGGAGATGTAGCCTCGGGTACTAACAGCAAGTCAGAAATAATGTAGATTCTCTTCCATATTGCCCTTTCAACAGTCGTGACCAACTGATTAATTAAAGCCAATTGTTTTGTCATTTATAATGCACCCTATTATTTTTTGAATTAACAATATTGTTTGTAAATATTATGTTCCTTAATATATTTATAAATAGTCATTGATATTTCTAAAGCAATTGTTACTTTCCCCCATTGTCTTTCAGAAAAATTATAAAAATTAATGCCATCTGCATCGTTTCATTACCTATCCAAAATTAATTTTATACCTCTCGAGTAAAGCTCAATAAAGTATAAAGTTCAGTATAACAAATAAAATGAAGCATCAACAATTTTTTTTCATTTCACAGATTTTCGACTTGACCATTCCGCAGGCGAATTACCCTAACGTAAAAATGTCTTCTCCGATATATATAACGTTTTTTAAAATATATCTTTAAATTTATCTTATCTAAAACACTGATTACATATTACATTATGTAATCTTTTTTTAATATAATTATTGAATTAAATTACAAATTTCCTTATAAAATATAAATAGACCAGTGATTACAGAGCGAGAAGGCAACGACTGACAGGAAGAACCTCTACTTGGCAGATTCGGCCTCAAATCCATACCCATCCACTCGTTTCATTTTCCCGCATTGTCCCAAAATATGTTTCGGCGAATCTGAGAATGGTACGTTAATAATAAGCTAAAACCGATTTCATTCCAGGTCCTTGCCCTCTGTCAACACAAGAGTCTTAATGATCTTATCCACATCCTCCGGGGTATTATAAAATGAAAAGTAGTCTTTAGTTTCTTAATTTTTCCCTTTTAAAAAGAATATTGGGAATACAAATGATAGACCCGAGTGCTTTTTGCATATTTATATACAATGATTACTGCTACTTACACGAGAAAAATTTCATTTTATCTTCTTACTCATAAATACTATAGAGCAAACCTTATACTACCCAAAATCCTTTCATCATACAAGTTTACTTATTTGTTTGAATACTGAAATACTCAAATAAACAAATCCATCCTTTGTTTAAATAAATTTTCGTGAATAGTTCACGAACGTTCTTCCTGAATACGCTATTTTAAAGACAATCAAAGTAAAGAAATTAAATGCTGTTTGAAAAATAGAAAATCATACAACAACATAATGCAATTACTATGCTGTTAAAAGAATCGAACATCGAACAACAGAGGGAATTTAGAATATACGGGGAGCGTAATTGAATACAAGAGTGTTTGATGAGCGTTTTTTATAACATTTTACCAAAGCGCTTTTCATTATTAATGACACCTTAAAACAAACCCTTTCGAAATACTGCTTCAGGTCTGCCTCGATGGAACAAGCGTCACGGTTACAACAGTTGGTGTTAATTTTTTTTTTTTAAAAATTTTTAAACTGTATTTGGTGCAGAAGGTACTTAGTCTTCGTCAGAACACAATTTAATTTAATTTAGCAGTCTGCACTAACAAACAGTGTCAGGTTGCGGTTTAAGTAATTACCATAATTCATTGACTTCAAACAGAGCTACCAAACTTCGTGCGCACATATGAAAAATAAGATCAAACAATGTGGATGTTTTCACTATCTTCTTTTTGGTCGACCAACCTCGTTTAATTTAATTGCCATGGAGCGCATGCTCTGATCACAATTTCCCTACTCAATTTTCGCCTTTGTCATGGTTGGATCTGCAGTTTAACGTTAATCTGAAGTACGGAGCGATCGGCTACACTCGTAAAAATTCTGGTCCCCGGAATTTTAACGTCAGGCCATAAAAATTTAGACCCAACGTCTTAACCACTGAGCTACCTGCGGAAGTTTGTTACAACTACAAAAATCCCTTTTCGTTTAGTATCATAGGTGACACTAATTCTAATAATTTTTTAGTCCATCAACTAATGAGGTATCTGCAATATATGTCGTACAGAAATTTGCTTAATCAATCTTCTGGTCCAACTAAAGAGATTTACTAATTCCTATGCATATCATCTTTCCCCCTCTATTCTTTGTGCATCAAAAATGTTCATTTTACATTGAAAATTTCTAGTACATTCATAACAACTTTTGTATTATGAGTCACGAGATTTAAAATTTAAGTTTTTTCCATAGACATAGTTTTTAACACAGCACAGTTTTTACAAATGATAGATTGTTAATTTTTTGTAACATAAATTAAAATAAATTTCGATAAAGTTGAAACGTTACTTCCAGGAATTTATTTTGATATGAATATCCATCAATGTACATTTAATAGCTGTACATAACGAAAAAATCTGTTTAGTATAAGCCATTGTTTTATCAGCATTTAATGTATTTGCCAAATATTTAAAATCTTTAAATTTTATACTTCCAGAAATATCGATACTTTTGCAAGCTTCTACAGCAATTGTTTCCCAACAATCAATAAATGCCAATCATTCTTATGCACATGCGTAATCAGCGAGTTATCGCTATTTATCAGTCAGTGGCATGGAGGAAAGAATATATGGAGACGAAATAACGCTAAATCTGTGAAACCTCATATAAACTGGTCTGCAACTGCGCATGCGTGGCGGCAATAAGAATAACCCCAAAACATTGGGCTGTTTGCACTGTCTGTTGCTGAGAATATTTCATTTTCTAATATTGTAAAGTTTTCTATAGTGCCAAGTTATGTTGCATACGGTTGCACAAACAGACAAGATAGGAAACAACCTGGAATAACGTTTCATAATTAAGTCACATTGTAATTATTGTTCTTGAAGTGTCTGATAGGTAATTTCAACATTAGGGCCTATCGTTATAAATTTATCCATTGCTCTCAACAGGATAGTGTCGTTCTCAAATATTTGTTGGTGTAGTGTAGACTGTAGACAATCAGCATATATTACTACTTTGCAGATAAAAGGCTAGCCTTATTGTAAAGAAGTGTTGGAAGTCTAATTTAGGCGGGTTAAGTTTACATCGCGATACAATGAATATGGTATTCTGCATGCTTTAGTCCAGTTCAGTTTACACTGAAAGTGTACGATGAAATTAATTGTGATATTTGTGCTATGCGAACTATGAAACATGATGAAGCAAACGTTGTTGTTACACGAAATTTAGTTGTGATGCATTTCATGTGTTTAGGAGTGTGTACATTGTTTGATTTTGTAGCGACAATATTAATGGAAATATGGGTAGGTTGTACCAGAAGTGACAAACAATTTATTATTAGTTGTTAGTAAGTTCATAAGCACCATGTTAATGACACAACGTTTATCGCAATGTATACCATTCCCATTTAAGCTTCTGATTTTTGGAGAAAACATATCTCGTGAAATAAACAAGATATCGAAAATTTTTATTGTTTACTTTCAATTTCTCTCGTCGTGTTGCATAAGAATCTATTATCAAATTTGACTTTAGGGATAGTTTTCTTCTGAAGTTCAACCTAAAACACCTCACTTTTGAGACAGTTATATCTCGAAAACTAAGCGAGATTTCGAAAAAAAAATTCTTTATTTGTCTCGTCGTGTTACATAAGAATCTAACACCAAATTTGACCTTGTGGAAATGTTTCTTCCGAAATTCAACACAAAAAACCTCACTTATAAGTATTATATCTCGAGAACTAAGCAGTATATCAAAAAAATTGTTCTTCTTCATTTTTGGTCTATCTCGTCGAGTTACATAATAATCCATCATCAAATTGCGGTGCCACGGTTGTCGTATGATTCCCTTGAGGTTTTTTGTGCCAATTCCCCGTGTTTCTACGGCCGACCAATATGGCGACCTCCCCACCCCACTTCTCTCTACCCGGTTTCACTCCAGTGCGTGGTGAAGGTCCCTTGCGTCGCCTCCATATATTCCTTCCTCCATGGTCAGTGGTAACCTTACACTTATTCGGTGAAGATGGTTAGTTGTAAACAAAAATTCTTTCATTCTGGGACAGATAAGGTTGGGACAATCATCTTCCACTGTACAAATCTTTAGGAAGAGCTAGGAGGAGGATAGAAAAGAAGTTAAATCTTGTAAGAAAACTCGAAATTTGCAGATCAGGTACAAACTATGCTGATGTGGTTCCAGGTAAGTGAATAAACAATGATCTAGTTACGAGGTCGAGGTTGAGAGAGGACTGTCACTAGAAGAATTTCTCCTGACCTAATTCTAGATTATAAACAAACCTCTAAATTCCTATGCGTATAAAGCAGCCACTGTCAAATCTGGTACAAAACTAACCAACAGTAATATTTCCAATTTGAAGAGAACTAAAACGTTGTGAAAAATCTAACCACTCCGGACCATAATGTGATCAAGGGCACATTCCTCTAAAACAGACTGGAATTTCAAGGTTATCCTAAGTATCAACTCTGGTAGGGAACTACACAATTAATTAAATTTTAGATTAAATGGTTACTTTAGAAGAACTTAAAATATACAAACTATCTGTGAGAGTATCTAACCTTGTTAGAGTGATGTTCACTGGTGTTTGTCTTTTCCTGTGCTCGTTTCATGTAAAAATCAACGGTCGTGATTCAAGGAAACTACACATAGTAATAGCTCAAATTATGGGTTGTCAATCGCGTACTTTTACTCTGTCAATTTAAATAATAAGAGGCCGAAGCTGTAAGTTTTAAAGTTGTGGTCTGTCTGTGAATGCATCACACTTAAACTAATTAACAGATTTGGTTAACATCTAGGATTTTTTTTACCCACGAGTTGAAAGCAAAAATTGTATAGTCGGGATAGTTTGCATGTTTGTGTATACATGCACATAAACTAATGAAATGAATCCAACGAAACTGAAAATTTTGATAGTTTATAGTTTATTGAATACATTTTATACTGATAGTGTACATAATGTAGGACTCAACAACTGCAGAAACAACGTATCTCCTGTTTTACGTGATAGCAAAGCTTACCTGTATGACGGTCGTCCCTTAACAAGAAAATTAAACGAGACAACTTGCAAAAAATGTATATAGTTCTTTATTACATCGTAAAATTTTCTTCGGAATTACGAACCTGTTTGTTGTTATGAATTCTGAAAGCGGATGGGCCGAGTGTTCATTCTGAACATTATCATTTATGCTGTAGTCAAGTTTCTGTGTGAAAAAGATTTCGCTTAAGGGCACTCAGGACATGGCGCGAGCCTAGAGTACAGTTAACAACTGAGCATCTGATTTAGAACGAAACTAAACGATGGTGATGCACAGGAAGACTCAGTGGAGAAAATCTCTCGCATAACAGGCAAAGTGATAGCAACAATTAGGGGATACGTCATTCTAACAACGTATTTTTTTTTTTTTTTGTATCTGTCTGCATACATCAAACAAAAATTAACATATGAATTTCAACGAAATTACACTAATTATATCTTATGTCATTGATTAACATGCAGGTTACATTTTTATAGTGTCTATGTACGCATTACACAGAAACCAAGGATCCAATCTGAACGAAACTTACACACAGTGAAAACTTATTTCATGGTTTAAAATGTAGGATACATTTTATCCCAACAAAGTTTTTCAAATCATCACTGTTTCAGTTTTCATACACTACAGTAAAATGATAATTTGTACACCAAACATGGTAATAACTTTTCACAGTAATCATTATAAAATCTATGCAAGGAAATAAAAAAGAAATTGTTTTTACTTTTATATAGGTACGTTTGTTTTCTTATTTTCACGAATGCGGAAATAGTTCATTAGCTTTCAACAGATAGCCTGTTACAGTAGGTTTATATCGTTCAACCTTTAATAGATTAAATATGTAATAAAATAAGGGATTATAGATCATGTACGTACTATAAAGAATCTGTTTTTATACACCCCAGGCAGTAGTACCTCTTAATACATTGTTTACAGAAAAGTTTTGTGAACAAGGTGGTGTGTGCTTCAGAAGTAATGGAAGTTTCAAGGGGTGGTATGGGAATGATGTGTATAATCGCATTTAAAACATTTATGTGCAACTGAAATTTAGAAGTTAGAGAAAGATAGTTTTAATGTGACTTAACAGCTCAGTTTCAGATTCCACATGGATGAAGCTGCGGGCACGGCTAGTATCAGAAAAGATTGACCATAAGAATATAGAATTAACCTATGTATTACAACATTCCATAACGAAATTGATGATGAGAAGGATAAGTTCGAAGATAAGAGATACATATTTTGGAATGGCACCTTATTATTTCCATAAAGTATTCTTTTGTCACAAGCCTTTATCTTGCTTCATACTAAACCGAAATCAATGAATGAAGTGTCATTTCAAAGCTAATGGTCTCCACTTTGGCTACTTCATGTTTTAAGAAAGGAATTTTTCAGAATTCTACCCTTAAAGTGCAAAAATGCCAATATTTCTAAATGCTGTTTTATATGTTACAAGTCATTTATCTACCTGGATACCTTTTTGAAATCGTTTAATGAAGTATCATTTTAAAGATTAAGATCTCCGCTTTGGTGACATTGCATATTAATACAGGAATATTTCGGAAATCGACCTTTAATGGACAAAAGTATCAATATTTCACCAACGCGTTTTTGTGTCACAAGCCATTTATCTCCCTTAATATCTAACAGATATAGATAAATGAGGTGTCATATTAAAGGTTGAGGTCTCCGCCGTTGTCACATTACATTTCAAGAAAGGATTTTTTTTTTTTTTTTTTTGTAATTCGACCCTTAAGGGGCAATAATGTCAATATTACTAAAATGCGTTGTTTGTGTCTCGAGCCATTTATCTTCCTCGATATCTAACCTAAATCGATAAATGAAGTAGGATTATGAAGAGTAATGTCTCAGCTTTGGTGACATCATTTATTAAGACAGTTTTTTTTTTTTTTTTAATTCAACCCTTAAAGTGGAAAAGTATAAATGGTTCTACAACGCGTTTTTGTCACGAGCCATTTGTCTCCCTTCATATCTAACAGATAAATGAGGTGTCATATTAAAGATTAAGGTCTCCGCCATGGTCACATTATACTTCAAGATAGGATTTTTTTATTTATTTATTTTTTTTTTTTTTTTTTTTTTTTTTTTTTTTTTTTTTTTTTTTTTGTAATTCGACCCTTTTTTTGTTCTAAAAAATGTGATGGAACTATAACAAAACCTTGGCGGGGATCAGCTGAATTCATTTAAGAAATACTTTCCAGCTACCGTCAAGTGCCGCATTTTTTGAGTATTTTATTTTAAAGTGTTGTAAGTAGATTTTATCTTTGAATATCTTCTGTCATCGCAGAGGAGGTGCTAGTTGAGTTCCAGCTTCCGTCGAGTCAAGTGCCGCATTTTCTGAGTATTTTATTTTAATGTGTTGTAGGTAGATTTTATCCTTGAATATCTTCTGTCATCGCAGAGGAGGTGCTAGTTGAGTTCCAGCAACCGTCAAGTGCTGCATTTTCTGAGTATTTTATTTAAAGTGTTGTAGGTAGATTTTATCTTTGAATATCCTCTGTCGTCGCTGAGCAGTAGCTAGTTGGTCCCCAGCAACCGTCGTGACGAGTGTCGCCATCTGTTTACCTATTTTAAATTGTGATAGCATTTGATTTATCTGCGTTAATTGAATTATAACAGCTTGCTCTAATCGTGATCGCATTTATTTGCTTTTTCTATAGGGAAATATATAGAGCTTATTTGTTTTTTATTTAGTACATTGGTTGGCTAACACCGTTTATCAGTACGTCCTATTAACTACTAAGTGCAGTCGTCTGGTCTAAATTCATCTCCTCAGTAGGTTCTCATTAGGTCGTGCCTAGCGGTTGGTAGTAAGTTGTGAACAGTTTATTTGGATCACTCGGTTAGTTCAACTTTAATCCTCTCCGTAGTTTTTGCTTTCAAAGTAATATGTGTAGGGACTGTGACTGCTGTGTGCATACGCGGGCTGAGGTGGCTGATCTTCGCGCTCAGCTTGCAGCTTTGCTAACGAAAGTTACGAGGCTGGAAGCTGCCGTAGGTGGCTGCAGCAGATGTGGAAGGGGTGACCCTGACGAAGCTAGTGTTCTCACAGGTTCTCCCCTACCAAATATCGTACCTGCAGTCCAGGCTGAGACTTCGGAGGCTGTGCGGCAGTCACCTGATGGTGTCTGGCGCGTGGTTTCCGGACGTCGACGCCGCATGAGGGGGCATACGTACAGGTCTGAATCCGAGGAGGGCAAGCCTATACCACTGTCCAATCGGTTTGATGTGTTGTCTGGATCTGATTCAGATCCACAATCCTCAATCAGCGAGTTGCCAGCCCCCCCGCCCGCTAGGTCTGGGCGATCACAGAAGGGGATTCTGGTGATAGGTAGCTCCAACGTTAGGCGTTTCATTGAGCCCCTTAGGGACAAGGCGAACAGGTCTGGGATTAAGTCCGATGTCCATTCATTGTGCATTCCGGGAGGTCTGATCCATGATGTGGAACAGGCAATCCCGCATGCCATTGAGCGGACGAGGTGTAGCCAGCTGCGGATTGTAGCACATGTCAGCACCAATGATGCTTGCTGCCTTGGGTCGGAGGGTATCCTCTCTTCCTACCGGCGGCTTGCTCATACGGTGAGCTCTGTGGTTGATGACCGCAAGATTTCGGCTCAGCTAACCATCTGCAGCATTGTCGATAGAACTGACTATGGACCTCTGGTTCAGAGCCGAGTCGAGGGTCTGAACCAGAGACTGCGTCGTTTCTGCGATACTCATGGCTGCAGATTCCTTGATCTTCGCCCTGGGGTCGAGTCGTGTAGGGTTTCGTTGGATAGATCAGGTGTGCACTACACCCGTAAATCGGCTACAAGGGTGGCAGGGGCCGTGTGGAGTGCATTGGGGGATTTTTTAGGCTGAGGGAGGAAGACCCGAAACTGGGATTACAGTCACGGGCAGCCCAATTAAATTCGGCACCATATGTTAGGAGTAGCGAAAATCAATCTCGACCGTTAAAAGTACTCGTTATAAACTGTAGAAGTGTTTGCAATAAGCAGCCTGAGCTTGAAAGCGTTATTAGTAGCACAGAAGCTGATATTGTGTTAGGTACTGAAAGCTGGTTAAAACCGGATATAAGTTCAGCAGAAATTTTTAACCATAGCATGAATGTTTTCCGTAAGGCTAGGTTACATTCAAATGGAGGTGGTGTATTTATAGCTGTTCGTAAACACCTGTCGTGTAACGAAATAAATATTGATACGATCTGTGAAATCCTATGGATTAGACTAAAAGTAGCTAGGACAAAACTTGTAATAGGGTCTTTCTATCGTCCACCAGATGCAGATGTAGGTGTTGCTGAGGCCTTAAGAAATAACGTAAGTAATATAGCTCGTCAATTTCCGGATCATGGAATAATACTAGGAGGCGACTTCAACTTGCCGTATATTGACTGGAGTAATTACGCCCACGTTACTGGTGGCAGGGATAAAATATCCTGTGTGATTATTCTCGACCTTTTCTCAGATCTTAATCTTGAGCAGCTCGTCACTGAACCAACGCGGTGCGACAACGATAACGAAAACATTTTAGATATTCTCGTTAGAAATAGGCCTGAATTATTTACGGACATTTCTACCACCACGGGAATAAGTGATCATAAAGCTGTTATTGCTACAGTAAAATTAACAGTCGAGCGAAAAAAGAAAAAAGAAAGGGTCGTTTACAGGTTCGAAAAGGCCCCTAAGGAGAGTTTAAGAACGTTTTTGAGGGATAAATACATTACCTTTATAGAAGGAAGAGGATCGGGTGAAAAGATGTGGCTTCGATTCATAAATATAGTCAGGGAAGGTATGGACTTACATATACCGAAAAGGACAATCAGGGACGGGAACGATTCCCCGTGGTATACGCGTGAAGTTAAAAGGTTACTTAAAAAGCAAAGGAAGATTCATGCACGCTCAAGGACGATGTATAGGAGTGATTTAGAAAAGCTAGCTGATACAAGAGGACAGGTCAAGAATGCGATGCGAGAGGCCTTTAATACCTTTCGATGCAACTCACTTTCCAAGAGCCTTATTGAATATCCAAAGAAATTTTGGTAGTATGTAAAAAAAAATAAGTGGTTGTGACAACCATATGCCAGTTCTACTACAAGACGGTCGGGAAGTTTATGACAGCCGCGACAAGGCTACCGTATTTAACGCCGAATTTAAAAATTCCTTCACTGACGAAAACATCCCTGTTTTTCCACGGCGTGTTGCATTTGAGATGGATGCAGTACAAAGTGATAGTGTAGGTATCATAAAGCAATTAAAGCTCCTGAAGTGGGGGAAAGCGCCGGGTCCCGATGGTATACCAGTAAGAGTATTTTCGGAATACGCGGAAGAGGTAGAATTATTTCTGTCAGATATATTTCGTAAATCTTTAGAGGAAAGAGAAGTACCTTCTGAATGGAAAATTGCGCAGGTGATTCCCGTTTTCAAGAAAGGAGATCGGAGAGATCCCAGGAATTATCGACCGATATCGCTAACATCTGTTTGCAGTAGAATTCTGGAGCATGTCATATGCTCTAACGTTATGAAGTTTATAGATGAAAACGAGCTACTTACAGCATACCAACACGGATTTTGGCAGAACTGATCATGTGAAACGCAACTGGCTCTATTTTCGCATGATGGAATGAAAGTTATTGATGCAGGATCACAAGTTGATGCTATTTTCTTGGATTTTCAGATAGCTTTTGACTCTGTACCACACAACCGACTCTTAGCGAAGATCCGCGCGTACGGTATATATGATAAGATTTGCGAATGGATACGCGATTTTCTAACTGGTCGCTCACAGTATGTCATAGACGTAGAAGCCTCTTCTAAACTAGTTGTTACTTCGGGTGTTCCTCAAGGAAGTGTAATAGGACCACTTCTTTTCTTAATTTTTATAAACGATCTCGGTGACAACGTTAATTGCAGGATGCGATTTTTTGCTGATGATGCACTTATTTATAGGGAAGTGAGGTGCTCCGACGATTGCTTAGAAATTCAGCGCGATCTGGATATTATTTCGGAATGGTGCCGTGAATGGCAGCTTACACTTAACTGTAAAAAGTGCAAGGCAATGCACATAAGTAATAAAAAGACCCCGCTTGCTCAGGAGTACAAAGTTAACAATTCAGTTGTTGACACTGTGGATTCCCTGAAGTATCTAGGCGTAACAGTACAAAGCAACATGAAATTGGACTTGCACATAACTTCCGTTGTAGGCAAAGCTAATTCCAAACTACGATTCATAGGACGTATTTTGAGAAGTTGTAATGCTCATACAAAGGAAATAGCGTACAAAACACTAGTGCGTCCGCATTTGGAATACTGTTGTGGAATTTGGGATCCGTATCGCAAGGGATTTATTGACACGTTAGAGAAAGTACAGAGAAGAGCCGCTCGATTCGTGACTGCTAGTTACAGTCAGTAAGTGTCACAGAGCTGATTCGTGGGTTGGGCTGGGATTGTTTGGCGGACAGACGACGTCGTTTTAGTTTGAATTTGCTGGATAATATGCGAAAATCTTTAAGTTACGAGTGCATCGAAATACTTCTTCCGCCAACCTATTTAGGTCACAATGACAGGAGGGATAAGATTAGAGAAATTAGATGCCGTACTGATTCATTTATGTATTCCTTCTTTCCTCGATCTGTTCGGGATTGGAATGCGCAGAATTAGGATTGGTGCTTAGCACCCTCTGCCACCCACAGTATTTGTGATTTGCAGAGTATAGATGTAGATGTAGAACAGTAATCCAGTTCTCAGGAGTTCATGATACAACAAATAAACGGAGTGTATGTCAACAGTGTGGTGGTTTCGCTATTCACTTGTGAAATACAGCAGTTAATTTGCTCAAGCAAAATGAAACAGCAGTTGTGACGGGATGGCAGTGGAAGAGACCTACGTTTCTTAAATCACTGAATTTCTGAACACACGTTTCGGTGCTGGGAAGGGTGTCCCATTGTCGGAAAACATCTACCATAATAGATGAAAGTAAAGGGAAAAATAAGGACTTCTAAAGTCTTACTATCAAATTTGTCTATTAAACGTCATGGGAAAGAAACGATATTGTTGTGTAAGATGATTAAGGATTTAATATTATTAAACACTGTGAATCAACAGAAGTTTCGTTTCCGGAATTGGAGGTTAACAGTGGATTTCGTGAATGAAACTCAGCAAGCAGTCAACACAGCAAAGAAAAGAAATGTGATTGATATATTTATCTGGCCACCTATAATAATTTCAGGTGGCCAAATTTTTTCACCAAACACAGAGTGTTAGAATGCGATTGAGAGATGCATAAGGCTGAGAAGATTATTCACATGGAATAAATGCAGTACACCATAACACAAGATTATTTTGGACCTTGAGTGACGGGAGGTGTGGCGACGAAGTCACGCACGCTAAGTCACTAACACCTACGACAGCAGTAGAGCGCAGCGATGCCGTACGAGATCGGAGCGCGTAAACAACAGAATGTTGCAGCCGAAGATTGGGACTCAAGACATCGATTGAAACCACACAAACACAACAAATACTGTATACAATTACATGTAGGTTCAGATATTTAACTGTAGAAAAAAAGAAAGAGAAAAAAAGGTAAAAGAACCTAAGCAAATATAAAGGGAAAAATTAGATGGGAATTAGAGGAAGGTAGTTAACAGTTTGAATGGGACAGACTTTTTCGCTGGGCGGCAGGTGTAGTGGCCCTTTGGGATTTTTGGGGAAAGTTGTGCAGTAGTTATGATTTCGTACAGCGCCAGCCAAAGCAGACCAGTTGCAACAGCGAAAGAAAACAATTGCATGTAATGGAATCTGACTATGCATAAGGCAATGGCCAAGGAAGTAGGTCAGATGTCAGCAAGAATATGCTCAAGCACGACGTCATTTGGAAAAGGATGGGAGCGGAGCAGGAGCCACGATTGATGGAGGATTCGCCCTACCACTTGTCCTATGGTCGGGATCGAAACCCGGGTGTACTGAACAAGAGGTAGGGTCTCAGGTCTTAGCAATGTCAAGCTAATCTCAGGGGTTAGCAGCGGACGACAGCCGAGACGACAATTGGCGCAGCTGGGAGCCTACGCCAGCAACAGTAATTCTAACAGGTGGGAGGAAACCATTAGAGAATCATATCTGGGATGTCATAGGATAGGAGCAAGCACTAGATGACTTGCATGTTGAAGGGAGAAAGGAGAAGAGGAATGGTTAATTATGTATATAATCCTGGTATAAATGTGTAAATATCCTTACTGAGAGTATCATTTACGATTACTACCACTCACATGACAGTCTTACCCGCAATTTAATATTCCTTTCGGGAAGCGGAAAAGCGATAGCAAAAAGATTCGCCCATCCACCACAACCTTCACATATTAGATTAATTTATCAATTTTGGCGTATATTTTCTCTCTTTCTTCATCATCTTCTTGTGATGTTGGCATATACACTTGTACCAACGTGGTTGGGGAGGGCTTAGTTTCTAACCTCATCAAAGTAATCCTCTCACTAAACTATTCATAATTACTTGCCTGTTTCCCAATCTCTTATTCATTACAAAACCTACACCAGTAACTCCACTGACCGTTTTTGTGTTGATTATTCTGTGTTCCCCAGACTAGAAAGCCTGTTCATCCTTCAACTTAATCTCATTAATTCCGACGGAATGTAACTTAATCCGTTCCATCTCCATTTTTAAGTTTTCTAATGTACCTGCCCTACTTAGACGTTCAACATTCCACCCTCTGACTAGTAGAACATTTCTACTGATTCAGATGACTCCTCCCTGAGTAGTAACCAATGAGCATAACTAACAAAAAGAATCCGATTGTTCAGAAATACGAGTTAAACAATACAGTTATTGATATGGTCGATTCTATTAAATATTTGGGAGTAACAGTACAAAGGAACATGAAATGGGACATACACATTAATTCTTTAGTAGGTAGAGCAAATTCTAGGCTGCGATTCATAGGTAGAATCTTGAAAAATTGTAATGAACAAACAAAGGAGATAGCGTACAAATCTCTTGTGCGTGCACATTTGGATTATTGTTGTGCCATTTGGGACCCGTTTCGTAAGGGATTGATCGAAAGTATAGAGAAAGTACAGAGAAGAGCCGCTCGATTCGTGTCCGCTTGCTACAGTCCTTATGAAAGCGTCACAGAACTGATTAGTAGATTAGGTTGGGAGTCTCTGGTAGATAGACGACACACGTTTCGTTTAAACTTATTGGAAAACATGCGTACTCCAACTTTCACTCATGAGTGTAGTGAAATACTTCTTCCACCAACCTATTTGAGTCGGAAGGATAGGAAAGATAAAATTAGAGAAATAAGGTGCCGGACTGATTCTTATATGAATTCTTTTTTCCCTCGTACCATTAGGGATTGGAATGCACAGCAAAGAGATTAGCTTTGGTGCTGAGCACCCTCTGCCACCCACAAATTTTTGTGAATTGCAGAGTATATATGTAGATGTAGATGTAGTAACCACCCGGAGATCCAATTGGGGGACTATTTTACCTCCGGAATATTTTAGCCAGGAAGAAGCCATCTTAATACTATATATGTATTTTTCGAGATATACTGTTGCAAAAGTGATGTGGTTAATTTGAAATACGGCATGGACCAGAAGAAAAATCATGTCAGTGCTAAATTTGATGATGAATTCGAAAGGAATAAAAATATTTGATATTTCACTTAATTCATGAGATGTCGTATCTCCAAATTAAGGTAGTTAGGTGCGTCCTGGACCAGAAAAAATACCTTTATTTCAGTGATTCGGCAAATCATTCCTTCCAGTATATTATAACAATGACTTTTTGTAAGCCCCTTAAAAATGACGTGTTGAATGTAGTATTTTAGCAATTTGTTTCTTCGCTGACTAAGTACAATTTTCATCAAATAACGTTCATTTTCTTGAAAATGATGTAATGTAGATGTTTGTTAGCTTACTGTAACAACGATATCAATCTCCAGAGTGAATAAGAAAAATCTACATCGAAGAAATTTTAATTAAGAAAAAGCAATTGTTAATTAATATGGCGATTTCAATGGAATACATACTTTTCTTTCAGTGTTCTTACAGTTAATTTGTTCACGGATGCGTAGTAGCTAAATAGAAGTTATTAAATATGGCGCTTAACCACTAATATGTCCATTCGTTGTTTGCTGTGCAGTGGAGGCGGGAAGCATGACATCACAATGTGGCGTAATAGATGACCAAAACTTGCGTTTTATAAGTACAGATAATCCTAAGTTACTTTGTGTGATATTTTTTCAGTTTTTTGTGCAAGGATTGATCATCTGAATTACATTGTGATCCCTGGTCCCTAGTGTTCTGCCTAGAATTGTATTTAATTATTTCATCCATCCTTCTTCTGTAATATAAGTCATTAGCTATTTCCGCATATTTTAATTTGGACCATTCACACTAAAAATTTGAAAACGCCATCCAAATAGCTATGGTAGTTTTTGCGCAGTTCCAAGTTCAAATAATGAAACACGCACAGCTTGCTTACTGATTTATAATAGTACCGTATAGATAGATATCTTTCTTCTTTTTCTCCCTCCGATTCGTCCACCATGGACCACGCATAACCCACTGGTGGCTAGTGTGAATTATGAGAGGGCAACTGAGTTCCTGCCTGAAGTCTAAATGGGAATTATAGGCCGGACATACCGTATCTATTGGAGGAAGTCTTGTGTAGCCATCTGTGTGCGAAACGTACAACTTTTTATGTTCTGTATGATAGGTGTATATTTGTAAAGTGGGTAGTGGATAAAAAATTTATGTGTATATTATTTTCAAACCTGCCAGTCTGGCTGTTTTAAGGAGCTACCATAGTAGGTTGGAGAGGTACAAACGGAACATGTTGGAATACTGGACCTCGAGTATACAGTCCTGATCATAGTTTTTAGTTGGTCTTCCTCATTCACCAAGGCGAATGATGGGACGGAGCCCAATTTCCGCAACATAAACCACACATTTCACAAACGAAAGTTACATACAACATAAATTACGGGTAATAGTTAAGCTTCCCAAATTACTCAAGGAACTGACAATCCCTTATTCTAACTATCCAGTGGAAACATTGGACAAATTCTCAATTACAGGCAATTATGAGAATCAAGGCTTTACATGATCTGATAGCGTCCATTCCCAAATAATATATATTTGTTAACTAAACAAATCCACAGTTTTCAGTCCGATCTTGATGAAGCATTGAACGCGTATGATGCATAGAATAATTTATACGTTTGGTTTACAAACACCTGCCTAATTTCTCCCTTCCCTTCATGCTCTTAAGCATAATTTACAGGTGAAATTTTTCAATTTTCCTTTTCATTTCTAACATCTCTAAAACGAACGTCAAATCGGCCAATGTAGGTGGTTACATTCTGAAATCCCTTAAAATTTCCTGTTGAATCGCGTTGGACCGGTTCCAATCGGTCATTTAGTGACCGAGAGCCTGTTCCTAGGTCCCTATCTCATCCTTTTACACTTCTTCCTCGCGTTCTTTCTTTCGTTGGAAACAAAGACTCACTGCTTGTCCCTATCTTCCCCCTTCTTCCTGGGAGTATAGAAGCGGGTGGGCGGTGTAATGCGTTGTTTTTTAAAACAAAACAAAAAAAAAAAACAAAAAAAAAAAAAAAAGATTTCACCGCTACAAAATTGGAGTAAACTTACCGTTGCACTGGATGGTCCCTGAAGTTTATTTCTACAGCACCATTTAAAGCGATCTATAATGCCACCGAAGAAATGGCAGTTGATAGATCAAGTAAATCAGATAGCTAATCGAGGAAAATGCATAAAGGCACCTGGATTACCTCAACAGCGTAATGTTCCCACTGAGCAACTGCGAACTACAGGAATCAGAAAGTCAAACGGATTTTACCCTCAAACAGCAACGAATGAAGACTTCGAAATAGATGGCTGCAAAGGCGTCGGAGCGAAGAGAGGTTTGTGTCTAGCAACTGTGAACCTCGGATTCGACATATAGGGCTCCATGGACACCAGGATAAAGGGAGAGCAGTCGCGAATTGTGACTTCAATCCCGAGAACTGCAGAAACACCACAGCAAAGCGAGCATCGCCTCCAGCATTTGGGAACAAGAGCTCTTGTATCACATGTATCATGCAAGTGTATTTCTATAAAATTTCATTATGTCTACCCACATGAGTTTCCTGCCTAACCCGTCGTGGAATTTCGATCTACAATATCACCTGCCCAATCTGCATCAACATAACAATCCAAAGTTTTTACATTTTCATTTCTACAGAAATTTAATTTCAAATTTTTCGTTAAATACAAATACTTTAATACTCTTAATGTATACTTGTAATGAACTTTACAGTAACAATTCTGACATCTACTTAAGTAATTAACACTGTAACTGATATCTGGTCTAGTTCCTCAACTGATGTACAAAAGAGCACTTATTAACTTTCTGTATCTAATGTCTTGACATACTTCATTCACAGGTTCTAATTTTGAATTAACTTCCATTGGTGTATCATACAATTTTGAGTTTACAAGTTTATACTTTGAGGCTAAGGAATTGATGTAATTTTCCTGACTCAAACTCATAACATTTTCTTCCAGATTGTAATCTATATTAATTCCTAAATAGGTTTTTACTTGACCCAAGTCTTTCATCTTAAATTTCTCCGACAACAGATTCTTGATTTTATCTATTTTCCTTTTACTGTTACAACAAATTAATAGATCATCAACAAATATTATTAAATAAATTACATCATCTCCATCGATCAAAGTATACAGACAATAATCAAATTCACATTTTGCAAAACCTAGATCACTCATAAATTCATCAAAACAATCATACCAAGCTCTAGGGCTTTCTCGTAAACCATACATTGCTTTTTTCAATTTACAAACCCTATTAGTACCATTTCCATACACTCTTGGCTGATTTATATAAACCTCTGATAAAACTTTACCATTAAGAAATGCAGTTTCAACATCCATTTGCTCTATAGCTAAACCATGTTGACAACAGTATGACAGGAAAAGTTTCAATGTCTGCATCTTAGCCACTGGTGACTATATATCATCCACAACTTCCTTTTGTTGAAAACCCCTTACAACTAGTCTTGCTTTGTAAGTGTTATCTGATTTTTTTGTATAAACCCACTTTACATCAAGAGCATTTACATTCTCTGGTTTCTTTACTAGTTTCCATGTTTTGTTTTGATACAAACAGTCAATCTCCTTGTCCATTGCTTGTTTCCAATACACTGACTCTTTACAATTAATCGCCTCTTCGAAATTATCTGGACTATCAGCACAACAAAAGTTTACATAAATGATATTGCTACAGACACAATCATTAAATCTATCTGGCATTTTACATTTTCTTCCTGACCTAGTCAATTTACATTTATCACTGTTTAAACCTCCTTTAACATCTCCTTCTTTCCTTTCCTCATCTACAGATTCATTTTCATCACTAGAATCACTCTCTGAATCATAACCCTTTAAGTGGATAAGTTTAACATTATTCTCTACAATATCAACATGTCTTGCAACAAAAATTTTATTATTCACTAATACTCTGTATCCAACTTCACTATAACCTAATAAAATTCCCATATCAGCTTTATGATCCCATTTAGACTTTCTCAATTGTTCAGGTACTCTTACAAACTTTACTACCATATAGCTTCAGATGTTTAACATTTGGTTTCTTTCCTAGTAAAATTTCATAGGGAGTTTTTTTTTTCAATAGTATTAGCTAAAGTTCTGTTTTTAAGATAAACTGCTGTACAAACTACTTCAGGCCAGAACCTCCTATCTACTTTTGCTTCAGCTAGCAAACACCGTGACATATCCATGATAGATCTATTATATCTTTCAGCCATACCATTTAACTCATGTACATAGGGAGGGCAAACATTTAAAACAATTCCTTTTTCCTTTACAAATCGATAAACATCAGAATTTAAATATTCTTTTCCATTATCACATCTCAGTTTCTTAATAGTTTTACCTGTCAAATTTTCAATTTTATTTACATATGCAACTAGACAATCATAAACTTGACTTTTTGATTTGATAGGGTAAACACGAGCTGCTTTGCTATAATCATCTATAAAAGTTAGAAAGTATCTTTCACAATTCAAACCAAGAGTTGAGTGAGGCCCATTTAAATCAGTGTGAATAATTTCTAAAATTCCTTCTGCTTTGCTTCAATTATTTTCAAAAGGTAAATTGCGCATTTTATTTTCAATACAAACTTTACACTGCATGTATTCAGACTCTAAACTTTTAGGTAAACCAACTGCTAATTGATCTTTACACAAAGTATTTAAATAGTTAAAATTTACATGCCCTAATATGCGATGCCATCTCTCCTTTTCAGTCATAGAATCACTGTTACTCACAATATTTACATTAACATCTTTCTTAAAAATGCTACTTGTCATTTTATACAGATTACCTTCCTTCATAGCAATTGCAATTAGCCTGTTATTTCCATCAAAAACTTTGAAACATTTCCTACAGATACAATCTTGTGCTTGTCTGTTACTTTCGCATAACTAATCAAGTTTCTACTCATGTCTTTAACATAAAATACATTTTCCATATTAATTTGAATCAATTTACCATAAACTGAAAAATAACTAACTACATTTCCTATCTTAGTTGCTTTCAAAATTTTCCCATCAGCAATCTTTACCTCTACAGGCTTTTCTAAAGTTACACACTCAGAAAAATACTCTTCATTATTTACAACATGATCTGTACAACCACTATCCAATAACCAATCAATTTTAATATTTTCTTTGTTACCTGTGTTCATTTTATTTTGCACCATCAAGCTCCTAACCTCTGTAACAAAACTGCCTGTTGCACTTTCACTTTGGTGGTATACTTCACCATGCCGATACTGGCCGTTTCTTGATCCAGTTGCACTTACACTTTCACTTTGTTGGCATTCTTGACTTCGCCGATACCGGTCGTTTCTGGATCCCTTGTGCTTACTTCCGCTCCACGGTTGATCATTGTTGTGACCACTGAAGTTTCCACTTTGATGGTTACTTCCTCTGCTGCTTCTTTGATACTGCCTGCTGTGATTCCATGTGCCTCTTTCATTTTCTTCATTTCGACGACGACAATCTCTCTTGAAATGTCCTCTTCTTCCGCAGCCCCAACACAATTGTTCCTGACGACTTGTACCAGATTTTCTCATACTATGGAATGCATTTGTTTTTACAGATTCACTTTTACCTTTGTCTTTCAAGTCCATTAATCGAATTTTACTTTTAACAAATTCAACAGTTTGATCTTTTTCTTTCAAAACATCGACCAAGTTACCAATGTAGCACAAACAGTCCGGCAAAGTTCTTAACATGTAGTTTAATTTTTCTTTCTCAGTCACTTTAGCCCCAGCAGCTTTCAATTCGTTTACTGTCCTTTCAAAATCACTAAAGAATGTCGCTGTTTCATTGTAGTCTTTTAACTTCAATTTTTCCAGTTTGTTTCTACAAATTATTTGGAGTGCAGTCGATTCCTTGGAGTATAATTCGTCGAACTTAGTCATTATTTCATATGCATTCACTTTATCACTCACAAACTCAAGTTGCTTATTCGTAATAGCACTATAGATGTAGTTTACTGCCTTCAGATTTTCTTCTTCCCAAATTTCAGCATTATCCATAATTGTTTTCTCTCTTGAAGCCACTGTATAACATTTCTTCATCTTTAAATACATCGTTATTCTTTTCTTCCAATTTCCATAGTCCTCGCCGTCAAAGCACGGTATTACAATGTCAGCCATTATTACTTGAAATCAAACTTTCTTGAATACACGAAAGCCACAGACCTTTTTTTCAACCATTTAACCACTAAACCACGGACTGCTACCATGTTAAATAATGTTCACCACACATTAAGGTCTGCTATAATAATAATACGTTTATTGAGGCACACACACTACAACTTTATATCCACATGTTTTCAGTTCAACAGCCAGACAACGACTCCTGCTCACTCATATACCATTCCAAAGATACATCAAGCACCAGAACATTCCTCACATATATAAATGTACAATACTCAACAAGATGTAACTATTAAACAGTTTATACAAGCAGATTTTAGAACTTTTCTTACAACTATCACATGTCGACATGCTCCAAAAAGCAAACTAATCTGCATTAAGCTACTAGAGTCCGGAGCCTATGTACAAATTCAATTGCTTTCTAGCCATGAAATGTAATCTGAATACTGTTTCTAGTGCCTTTTCCCTCCCCCCCCCCCCATTTTTCTTTCTTCTGCCTACAGAAAGTGAGTTCACTTATAGATAATTAATGCAGTTAACGCTTTCTGAAGGTCACAACAGAAAAATAATTAAACAACAGATTGAGGACAAAGAGCAAAAATTAATTTAAAGTGTGTACAATTTCTGAAATTAAAAATCGTTTGAATGGAAATATTTGCACACTGATCGTTATTTGTGCAGCCTACACTGCAATTAAAACAAATGTTACGTGGTATAATGTAAATTTATAAGATTTATTTTAATTTCCTTTTCTTTCATTGAGCAATATTACTGAGGCTATTTTTTCAGCAACATGTAATTTTGTCAGCCATTCAAACGTTGTTATATTGATTTGAATGAGGGATAACAAAAAAAGAAAGGTGTAAGAACCCCAATGAGTCGCGTTCCCCAAGCTAGGCAGCTTCCGATGATCCAAGGAAGGTGGGGTGCCGCCGTTGTAGGTTATTCGTCAACCCACCTGCTCAGCTGTCGCCAGTATAAATGGAAACAGCGCGAAGATCCAACCGCGATGACAAAAGTAGTAGGAATTACTGTGACACATTACAATAAACACAGCTTTCCGAGGACTCCTCGTCGATAACAACAGAGAAGCAGCTAGCCTATGCAAAATAGGGACACACCACTCGGATATTTTCTTTCATTTGTGCCCCGGAATGCTGCCCAGAAGCTGGCAGTGGGGACAAGATTCACTCTGGATAGAGTGTTGAAGTGAGCGGATGGACGTGCCAGAGTACCGCCATCATTTGTGGGTCTCCCCGTCACCGGCAGTGTCAACAGCAGCACCCGGACACGGTAATGTGCCACTAACAATGCAACATTTTGCAACATATAAGGGCCCGGAAAATACCCTTGAGAAATTGTTCCAATTAGCCAGGGACTTAGTTATGACACAGAATTTGACACTTAACAACATCATTTGGTTTGTTAAATAAATTCAGTACCTTTTGTGAACCAATTTTTTTTGTGTTCTTGTAACCCATTGGGATGTGTCATGTCCAAGGTTAACTGTTTAATAACATCCAAGTTGATGGATGAATATCAAGTAGTTTACTTGCTGGCAACAGCACAGTGCGCTTAATAAGTATAAAAAAATGGAACCACCCACTGATGAGATTATTATTAGTTGGTGCCGCAACCTGGGGTCTGGCTGTTTTGATATGTTGCAAGCAAGTCGTAGTAGCGAGTAGAAATTTCTATGTGTTTTCAGAATTTTCCAGTGTGGCAGTAATCTAGCAGGTACAATAATTATATATGTCACTAGCTTCGAGCCCGTCAAAAATGACGGTTTCAATGCAATATCCTGGCAGTTCATTTTTTTTCCCAATTGGTTAATTATATGGAATTGTTATTACATAATGTTAATGGCCTGGATTTTGTAATGTTCTATATATTTCATTTGCATTTCACATAGCGATACAGTAGTAACTTCTACTGAATTAATGACGATGGAAGTATAGAACCAATAAAATTAAGAACAAATTAGGAATCCCACAGAAACTTTTGCTGTCAATGTAATATCAGTTTTATTCCTGGTCCAGGCACATTAAGCATGATAAATATGAAACTTCTTTCCCCTGCAATAAATAATACTTTCAGTAACATGGCACTTATGAAAGCAGTTTAAATGGTTTGTAAAACTCATTTCAGAGCGAATTATGCTGTAACAAAATGTGTCAGTTGCAATTCTGGTCAACTTAGCCCCAACCTCCATTACGTAACATTGCATTCGAAAATCATAGCTTTTATTACCCTCATATGAATAACGACAGGCAGCACCTATGGTGGTAGTCTGAATTTATTCTGGAAAAGATTGCATGAAAAAGCGAATATCGACCATTTATAATGAAATCTTCATGATATGAGTACCGTACTGTGTATTATCGGAGTATTTGACTATGATTTATTTAAATAAATACATTTTACTTTAATGACGGAAAGCATAATATCAAAAACGGATAACGGTCATTTATCTCGGTGATACATTTCGCGATTCGTAAATTTGGTGTAAACTTTCTTCGAGTTTTTAATTAACTTCATTGTTTCGTATCATCTACCAAAAACATTCTTAGGTTATGTTTTAACCTCGTTCTTATAACTGGTACAGATAAAATAACGCAAACATGCATTAATTTTTGCATCTAGTTGTCATAAAACAACTTGTAAATTTAAACGAACGTACCAATTGTACGTAACTTTATAACGTATGATTGCCTCGCATTAATTTTCTATCTCTGCTCGCCGCTTTTTGGATGCAAGAATATCATTGTTGAATTGCGAATTATAAATTGAAATCATTTTTAATTATATATTTCGTGATATGAGTAACTTATTCTGTTTAGATTATCAGAATATTTGGTTAGATTTTATTTAAATAAATGCATTTTTATAATTTCGAAAACGGATAACTGTTATTTATTTGACTGATACATTGCGCGGTTACGTAACTTTCTCTGAGTTTTTAATAAACTTCATTGTTTCTTATCGTCTGCCAAAAAAATAAAAAATAAAAAAATCTTACATTATGGTTTAACCTAGTTTTGATAACTGATACAGATAAAATAGCGTAAATATTGAATCTCCTTCTCCTTATATGAATGTCTGCGTCTAGCTATAAATAAACGAAAAGCAAGATGATGGTACGAATGTAATATGGTGGTTGATGATTAGCCGTTGTCTAGCCAATAGCAGTAGCAGGTATAGACAACGCATCCAGACTCCACGTTAGCGTTTTATATAAGGGGTTGTGTGATGTTTGTTTATTGTAATAGCTAGGACTCCTAAGAACGATATGGACTCATTTATAGGCTGTTCATGTGTGATGCATTGAAGAACTGTTTGCTGATGCATAATGAAAAATGTTGGTTGTGTTGTCCGATTGTGGGTGCTGATGTTTGATGGTTGGCAGATCGGATGAAATGATAACATTCATATGTGCGATACACTGAAGAACTGTTTATTGATTATTTTTTTTTTACTTTCGTTATCCATGTATTTTTTACAAAAATAATCGTATTTTTGTAGTGAAATTTGGTTGTGAGAGCGGAGTTGTCAATGTCTGGCGGTTAGAACAAAGAGAAAGAATGTACAGTACATTGGTGTTACATTGATGTGATCTTCGTTGATGTTTCATGTTTGTTGTCGACATTTTTTGAAAAATGTCATATTCATTATGTTTTTCTGTTGTGGAAGATGAGTTTTTCACGGTACGACCAAGGTGATAGTTGGTACAAGTGCTTTGTTTAAAGTATTGTTTGTTTGACGATGTTTATTGGATATTTTATGGTGCTGGTGTTGTCCTATTGTGGAAGTAAAGTTGATGTATGACAGATCAGCGGTGAGATACTCGTGTATTCCTAGCTATGTACGTCAGTTTTTGGGTTTTGTGTCGGAGAAAATAATTTTCTTTTGACGTTTTCGTTTAACTTTCGGGGTTTCTAATTCCTATGAGGGTACCCTTTGCATTTGAGGTCTGGGGAAATAACTACTAAGTTAAAACAATCAGAAAAACTTTCCATGACATCAGACCTGATAGTTAACAACGTGAAGATGACTGGAGAGAGGCAGCGAAGTGCAATTTTTGAACACCCTGACATGGATATCGCAGACGGCACTTCAAGTCGAGAAGAGACTATGTTTGTTTCGTGCACTTTGGGCGAAACGAGAACAGGGGGTGAATGTACCATGTCTATTTATGGAGAAATAGTTGGCCAACAGCCGGAACTTCTTAAGAATCAACAGAGCCAAGCCGAGCAATTTGAGCATTTGTTCGCGATGATTACAGAGATGAAGAACAATACAAGCTGAGGGCCGACATGAAGAACGGACAAGACCAGTTGAAGTCCGAAACAAACGCAATAAAAACGGAAATGAAACCGGATGTTTGTGAAATACTCAAGAGAGAGATGGAAGGCTTTAAGAACACCATGTCAGCAGAAATTAGGGAAGTCGAGGTAACAGTGAAAATGTTGCACGAAGAACAAAGCAGAATCTCCAGCGCCCAGAATCGCGTTAACGAGCAGCCAGCAGAGATGCAAGGAAAAATGTCGGAATTGAACCAACGGACAGAAGCACGAGCAAACCAATTGGAACTGCGAGTCACTGATGTGGAAGCAAGTACTGAAACAAGGATGGCTCATATCGGAGGACAGATCAGTGAGGTTCACAAGAGTATCGCTGAGTGCAAAGTAGAATATAAAAGTCTCGGTGGGACGTAGAAGAATATTTGAGAGAAGTTGCAAATGAACTGCAGATCATACGGGGCCAGTAAGATCAAGTAAGCTTCATACGAGTAATCGATGAAAAGGCTTCTGGCAACCACTAACATCATGTCGTCCTTGTGCTAACCGTGACCAACGCAGCATAGAAAGATGATCACAAGTTCACTGATGTCTTGGGAGCATGTGCACTTAGATATGTCAAGCCGACGAAGTTACGCTTGTATGAAGTGAACGTATGGCCTTGCAGTACGTTCATCTCATTCAAACAGTAAAGACATGTTCAGTGGTTAGGATTTCTATACCAGACCTGTCAGATGACTCAAAGTCTAAGTTTGTCATGTATGAACAGGTAATTCAGAGTAGGGGACTGCCCGATGTTCCGCCGAATGACAAGATTTTGGCACAGGAGCCAAAGATGAATGGTTTTCACAGATTGAATTCCATGCCAACGTATGCTCAAAAAGCTGCGTGCTGCAACATAAGCGTGAAGTATTTTCATTTCATCATTGGAAAAAATAAGTATGAGATTTCATGAATTGGCTCTTATGAGTTTGTGGAGGAACGATTGTATGAAAGTAGTTTCCAAGCCGACTTTTTATACTTTCCCGACGGAATTGACACTGATATGAGTTTGAAGGTACCCTGTTGGTTGTAAATATGGTCCATAGTTAAGATATAAGTAAGTAACTTAAGTGGATTTAAGTACAATAGTCGACTCCGTAAACGTTGGTTTCGTAATAAAATATAATACACACTAACAATGAAATGTTTGAATTTTGATAATGAGAGTTCACGTAAATTTTGCTGATCTGACTGACTTCGCTACCGTTGTTAAATACTAAAAAGAACCTAATGCGAAGATTGGGAGAGAGAAGATATAATTGAACGTTACCTCCTGTAAAATAACACATAAGATATATATTTTTTTTCTGTGAAAAGAGATCTTTCTTTTTGTATATGCAGTGTGTCGGGTAGAGGCATGGCGTCAGAAGTGTTATGTGCAGGTAGGATGCAGTGGGAACTGTGTGTCTACAGCAGTCTTCTAATGTGGCGAATAAGTCCACCTCATTAAGCTGGGCAGTTCAGGCCCCTGAGTAGCCAAGAAGCGGCAGAAGTAGATTGTTACTTTAAATAAATAAAGATCAGTCTCTCGCAGGAAGAGAGCTACACAACGGAAGGCGTGATTTAGTCACACGTGCGGCGGTGTATGCCAAACAGTGACTGATAAACTATGGAAAGGAAGCCATCAACTGTTAAAATTCATTATTTACAACCTCTTATGTGCCTGAAGTTCTGTTAATTACGCCCTCGAAGATGTAAAAGAAAAAAAGAATACCAAAGTGAGTTCGAGAAAAGTAAGATCATAAGTATTAAACATCACACTCTCCATATGAAAGGCCGCATAGATGAGTAAAATGTCCCGCCACATCGCACTTGAAGGTGTGTGTCCTTTATTTCATTCTGGGTGAATGGACTGGGGGAGAAGCCCAATTTTTTGCGAAGAGGCAACTTACCTTCCCGTATTAACGCTTGATTGCAGTCTTGTTTTGAATACTGTTCCATCTCGTAAATGAATGAGTCGTGATAACAAGGTATGTGTACAAGTTGTGATTGGGACATCACCGGTCTTAAGAATATTTTTTAGCATGGGTTTCGTTAATTTTTACGCTTTGTGTATATTAGAAGACACTGATTAATATTAGTGCCCTGTAGTCCGATGTAATTATGTTCTAAGGAACCGGATCATTGGGTTAAGATTTTATGTGAATATTGGCTGGCACCGATTCATATTGCCACATGTGTTCATCCATAATTGTTTTATATGTAAAGATCTATCTGAATAATGCAGGAAATGATATATTATATATTGTACCTTTATGTTTTATAAATGTGTAAACACGTTCAAATTGTCTTGTTTGTGATGGCATTGTATTGTGAATCTATAGTGAGTGCTTATGACACTATGATAAGTAATATGAACCACTGTGTTGTGTAATTCTGTATAAATGTTGTGTATTTTTTATGTTATGTGTATAATGATAGGTTAAGGCTGGACACTGCTGTTATTGAGATGGCACACTTTGTATGTTTAATGCATTGGAGAGTTTTGCCCACGAAATGAATTATATTGTATACATTAACAGTTTGGTGCCTTTGGCGTCCTCACATGATATATCAGCAGGGGAATTTTTTAGAAAATGGGTGAATGTTAGAAATGTCTCGTAAAACCAAAGTTGCAGAGTTTGTTATGGCTTTGTGAATCAACGGTATTGCTGTCAAGAGGGCAGGGAATCAACTGTGAATAAAGTTGCATTGAAGACTTTATTATTATTTTTTTTTTTTAAAGTGAAATTCCATAGAAGCTGTAATGAGTAGCGTTTCCCAAGCTAGGCAGCGTGGGAAGATCCAGGGAAGGTGGGTTTTCGGCGAACTGCCGCCGTTGTAGGTTATTCGTCAACCCACCCGCTGAGCTGTCGCCAATATAAATGGAAACAGTGTGAAGGTCCAACAACGATGACGCAAGCAACGCAGCTTTCCGTGGACTCCTCGCCGATAACTGGGAGACAGCTAGCCTATGCAAAATAGGGACACACCATTCGGCTATTTTCTTTCATTTGTTTCCTGGAATGCTGCCCCGAAGCTGGCAGTGGAGACAAGATTCACTTCTGGATAGAGTGTTGAAGTGAGCGGACGGACGTGCCAGAGTACCGCCATCATTTGTGGGTCTCCCGGTATACATGCAGAATAGGTGTGATTAGAAGGCTGTGATTTCACAGGGTGTAGTTCCTACCTGCCGCCTTAAGACAGCGTCACCAGCACACACCGGAAAAGAAAGTTGTAGGAGTCCGCGCATTTGAAATACAGTTTCGAGACGAAAATCATACACGGTCAATAAAATCACCACCTTTTAAATTTCCAAGTGGAACCATGTTTTATTCGTATCACAAGTGTACTTTAATGATATACGATGTATTTCAGTAAATTTAAAAAGCCATATATATACCCAATCTAATTTTCGCAATTATTCTGCACTATTATTACAACGTCGTGATTTTACTGACCATGTCTAAGTTGCATATACACGGCGCTAGTGAAGAATAAGTGCGAAAATTAGATTGAGTATATATGGCTTTTTAAATTTACTGAAATACATCGTATATCATTAAAGTACACTTGTGATACGAATAAAACATGGTTCCACTTGGAAATTTAAAAGGTGGTGATTTTATTGACCGTGTATGATGTTCGTCTTGAAACTGTATTTCAAATGCGCGCGCTCCTACAACTTTCTATTCCTGTGTGCGCTGGTGGCGCCGTCTTAAGGCGGCAGGTAGGAACTATACCCTGAGAAATCACAGCCTTCTAATCACACCTATTCTGCATGTATACCGGTCTCCCCGTCACCGGCAGTGTCGACAGCAGCACCCGGACACGGTAATGTCATGGAGGTCGGAATTATATGGAGGAGAAGTGACGTTAAATCGGTGAAGCTAGCACTAAACTCTCCCGCATGGTGGCAGCACCGGCAGCGACCATATGGCGCTTCCCAACAATTAAGGTGTTCACATTGTGGTAGATGCAGTGATTATTTCATTTAGTATTGTGTATAAGTGTTTAAAAATGCCAGCTTGTGTTGCGTACGGTTGCACAAATAGGCCAGACAGGAAAGAACCTGGAATATCATTTCATAAGTAAGTTGAATTGTAATTATCGTTGTTGAAGTGAGCGGTAGACACCGCAAACTTTGCAGCACGTCTATAAATATTTAGTCATAGCTCTCAATGGGATGACTTTGTTCTCAAATTTTTCTTGGTGTAGTGTAGAAAATCAGCAAACTTGCTATTTTGCACATAATAGACTAGCATAATTTTTTAACGAGTGTTTAAAATGAGATTTAAAGGAGCGTGTTTTACTTCGCGATTCAGTGAATTTACTATTACGATTTCTTTCGTCACGTTGCTGATTATACTGACAATGGATGATGAAATTAACTGTTATGTGAGAAGCTGTGAGTTTTATTAATTTTTTAAATAGCTATTTCAGGCCATTGACTTAGGTTATTTTTAAAGCTTCATATAAGACTTGTTTCTGTTTGTAAATACGTCTATACCTATTTTTACCGATTTTGAAATCTTTCTCATCTATTTATGTCGAAACAGGTTCATGCAGAAATAAAAATGGGCTTCATAAATAAAGAAGTTATTGGCCTTTGAACAAAATCAATTTGGGGAATGTGTTTCTAATTTAGTCTCTTTTTTTTGTACAACATTCTCCCCCCCCCCCCCCCCCCCCCCGTATCTAAATCTAACTGAGAGATAATATTTTTACAATTGTCCTAATAAGTAGGGCTGTGAAATTAGACAACACATCTTGATCAAGAGAATGTTCATTAAGGTGACTGAATAAACATTTTATTTCTGGTACCAGCCTACAAAATGTCTGGGTTGCTCATCCCTAGAGTGGGTCCTCTTACTTTTTTTCTGGTCTAGGACACATTTCAGACTAACCACAAGTGGTAGTAATAAAACTGAAATATCCATTCTGCATGTCAACCATGTAATCATTGTGGCTTTGACAGAATTAATTTTTGGTCCAGCCTGCATCCAAACCTAAACCCCTCAATTTGGAGATATCGAAAACATTTATTCCTTATTATCGAGTTTTTTCGTCGTGTTACATAAGAATCCATCATTAAATTTGACTTTTGCGAAATTTTTCTTCTGCATTTCAACTCAAGACACCTCATTTTTGAGACAGTATATCTCGAGAACTAGGTGAAATATCGAAAAATTTTACTCTTTATTTTTTATTTGTCTCGTCTTTTTAAATAAAAATTCATCATAAAATTTGACTTTGAATAATTTTTTCTTCTGAATTTCAACCAAAACCATTTCACATTTGAGACAGAATATCTCGAAAACTAAGCAGGATATCAAAACATTTTATTCTTCATTTTTTATTTGTCTCATCGAGTTACATAATAATCCATCACCAGATTGCGGCGTCACGTTTATCCTAGAGTCCCCTTGAGGTGTTTGTACATATTCCCCGTGTTTGTTGGGAAGCGGTCAAGCCCCCACCACTCCGGCCATGCCCCCCCACTCCTCCGCCGGCCTGCTTCACTCCCATGCGTGGTTAAGGTCTCTTGCGTCGTCTCCATATTATTCCTTCCTCCATGGGTAATGTGCCACTAAATGAATTGTTAAAAACAATTGTCTTAAACGATGAAAATTAGTAAGAAAGTATAAAATATTAAATACGGTGGTGTAAGTCAATTTTCCTTGCTTTATAGAAATTAACATATGCAAAAAATACTGTAGTAAATTCTGGAACATAGATGTTGTATTATATTCATTTTAGTGATGTCACCTGGAATCAAATTTAACACCAAGGTTATAATTGAATAAAGTCAATTAAATGGTTACATTTTACTGCTGACAAAAATGACTGTAACTAGTGTTTATTAAAAAAACCTAACGAACACACTAGGGTGTATGACTTACACCGATGTATTTATAACCAAAACTGATATATAGTGAGATTGCGTAATGTATTTGAGTTGTAAGAAAGAAGATCTTGAATTGTTTCTTTAGAATGAATTATGTCTTTAGAAATCCTATTCGGAAGTGCTCTAAAAGTCAGCATGTAGGATACGTTTACACAGTGAGCACGCAGTATGCGTTTACAAACACAATGATTTAAGTCTGACTTATACCACTTTGCTGATAAAAAAGCACGTATTTCGTTCATCAGTTGAATTTTCAGTTTCTCCTGTTGGAAGCTGAATGAAAATCTGACTTGCTTCATATTTTTTACTAACAGATTGAGAGATTGATTTATCTACATATGGTTTCGGTGTCTTTTTTTTTTTTATTGAAAATGTGACTGACCTACATGATTGTGACTTAAACCCTTCCAAATAGAATCTATCTCCGTGAGATAAAAACTTTGTAATCTTTTAATTGAAGACGCGGCCAAAGCTCATATTTTCGATCTTTCAGAATTGTTTTTGGCGTTGCACTAATTCGCTATTAATACTGATTTCTTTTAAAAAAAATCTCTGTGTACAAGAATGAAAGGACTAGGGTGAAAACGACAAACAGATGAAATTCTATGAATTTGTTAGCCGTTCTTAACTAACTATTGGGTTTAATCTAGGTAACAATGAAAGGAAAGAAATGGGTTTAATCTATAGATATAATAAAACTATAAACGGAAAAGTCTGCACATATGAGATATTCTTTAAAAAATGAGTTCGGCTACTATTAACGCGCTACAGGAAAGAAATGAGCTGTATTTTTTTAATTTGAGCCTGTCTGAAAATTATGAACAGGATAAAAAAAAAAAAAAAAAAAAAAAAAAAAAAAAAAAAACAGATTTTGACCGGGTTTCGCTTAATGTACAGTCCGTGGTCCCCGCGAATAAAATAAGGCAAGTTTCATTTTGATGTGAGTTTGGAAAGCTGAGATATTTAAGACAAAAGTGTCTACAAATTAGTACCCACTTTTCGTTGCGCGGGTTATCTCACTCCAGTCGTGGTGGGGGTAGTCTACCAGACCCTCGGCTACTGGCTCGGCGCGGTGGATTTTGGACTCGGCAAAAATCCAGCAGGGCCTGCCGAGCCACCCCAGTCCGTCAGAGCTGCCCCACACACGACAAGTTTTGGATCGGCGCGAGGACATTTAGCCTGTTGGCTCGTCCGTGTGTGCTTCATATTTTTTACTAACAGATTGAGAGATTGATTTATTTACATATGGTTTCGGTGTCTTTTTTTTATTAAAAATGTGAATGACCTACACCATTGTGACTTAAACCCTTCCAAATAGAACCTATCTCCGTGAGATAAAAACTCTTTATTTGAAGCCGCGGCCAAAGCTCAAATTTTCGATTTTTCAGAATTGTTTTTGGTGTTGCACTAATTCGCTATTAATACTGATTTTTTTAAAAAAAAATATCTGTGTACAAGAATGAAAGAACTAGGGTGAAAACGACGAACAGATGAAATTCTATGAATTTATTAGCCGTTCTAAACTAACTATTGGGTTTAATCTATAGATATAATAAAACTATAAACGGGAAAGTCTGAACATATGAGATATTCTTTAAAAAAATGAGTTCGGGTAGTATTAACGCGCTACAGGAAAGAAATGAGCTGTATTTTTTTAATTTGTGTCTGTCTGAAAATTATGAACAGGATTAAGGAAAATAAATATTTGTTAGATTTTGACCGAGTTTCGCTTAATGCAGTGGTCCGCAACCGGTGTGCCGCGGCACACTGGTGTGCCGCAACAAGATCAAAGGTGTGCCGCGAAATTTTACCCATTGTAAGGAATTAAATGTCAAGTTTTTTGTTAATTAAATTTTTTTGTTGCTAAGTCTCTGCCACCTTCTCTGAAAGATATGCTGGACGAAGTAGTAAAAGTCGTGAGATTCATAAAATCGCGGTCGCTAAATTCGCTACTTTTTTCCCGCTTTATGTCAGGAAATGGGTTCAGAACACACTACATTCCTGATACATGCAGAAATACGCTCGCGTAAGGAGAAAAGGTGATAACGTGAATATTGAATTTAGAGAAGAGGCCCAAGCATTTTTGACTGTTGAAAGATATAAGTACGCGGATTTAATCGCAGATAGCGAATGGGTATGTAAGTTGGCATATCTTTCTGACATTTTCGTACACTTGAATGAGGTGAACATCAAAATATAAGGTAGGAACGAAAATATTTTTATTAGTATGGATAAAATTAAAGGATGTGAGAATAATCAGGATTTGTGGTTGCAGAGGATTGAAAATGGGTCGTTTGAGATGTTCCCAACAGTATCGTCACATGATGATGGTAGTATAAAGGTAATTGACAAAATTAAAGAACATTTAGGAGTCCTGCAGCAGAGATTCAAAAAGTACTTTAGAAAAATTGAAGATTTCGATTGGGTTCGTGATCCATTCGTTGCAAATTCGGAACATCTTCCAATTAATATTCAAGAGGAACTTGCAGATTTAAAAGCTGACAGAACTTTGAAATTAAAACTTCTCGAAGTTCATTTATATACAATTTGACTAACAATAAGGAATGACTATCCGGCTGTCTGCGACATGGCAGTTAATGTGATATTGCCAATTTCAACTACATATTTATGTGAATTGGGCTTCTCGACGTTGGCTGAGATTAAAACATCCAAGGCGGAAAGGCTCAAATCGGTCGATGAATAAATGAGGTTTGCATTGTCAACGATTAACGATTTCTCTACGGAACCTGTGTGCATTTAAGCAGGTCCAAGTGTCACATTGATGGTATGTGTACCATTATTTACTTCAATAGTAATATAAAACTGCCAGATTATTAATTTTATGCAACCGCTGTTTTTAGCTATCATTTTCTACGTGTTAGGGTGCCGTATACATACTTTTTTTTAACCGCCCGACCGGTAAGGTGTGCCGCGAGATTTATGGATAACCCTATGGTGTGCCACGAGTTGCGGACCACTGGCTTAATGTACAGTCCGTGGTCCCGCGAGTAAAATAAGGCAAGTTTCATTTTGATGTGAATTTGGAAAGCTGAGATATTTAAGACAAAAGTGTCTGCAAATTAGTACCCACTTTTCGTTGCGCGGGTTATCCCATTCCAGTCGTGGTGGGGGTAGTCTACCAGACCCTCGGCTACCTGGCTCGGCGCGGTGGATTTTGGACTCGCCAAAAATCCAGCAGGGCCTGCCGAGCCAAGCCAGTCCGTCCGCGCTGGCCCACACACGACGAGTTTTGGATCGGCGCGAGGACATTTGGCCTGTTGGCTCGTCCGTGTGTGGCGGCCTTAACAGTGCGACAGTTTCCAACATATAAGGGCCCGGAAAATACCCTTAAAGAAATTGTTCGAATTAGCCAGGGACTTGTTTGAATGAGCCTACCGAAGTAACAATCTGCAAGACTGTAATAAAATTCTATGTCATAACTAAGATCATTTGATTTGTTAAATAAATTCAGTACCTTTTGCGAACCAATTTTTTGTGTTCTTGTAACCCATTGGGATGTGTCATGTCCAAGGCTCACTGTTTAATAACATTCAAGTTGATGGATGAATATCAAGTAGTTTTCCTGCTGTACATTGCGCCTAAGAACTAAGAAGTAAAAAAAAATAAAACCACCCACTGATGAGCAGTGGCGGCCCTAGGGCGGTGCGAGCGGTGCGACCGCACCGGGCGCCGTCGTATAGGGGGCGCCGAAAATGCAGCAACCGATCGTCTGCGCAAAAAATGAAAAATAAATTCTATAATAACCCAACTTTTAACACACATCATATAAGAGTTTATGAGAGTAAGAGTTTCAGCTTAATGCATAGTCGTATGTTATCATAGAATACAATCAATTCGAGTTGCTAGTCAAGTCAGTTCGGGTTACTCAAATCATGAAAATCAATCTTGTTCAAAAGTTAGCACCTTCCGGTGCCGCGTCGCGTCTCCCGCACCTGTTTCCTGCCTTTCCGGCTGTAGTCTTGAAGTTCATGCATGCGGGTATATGTGCATGGGGCGAGATTCAACCTATTTATCTCTTTCTTCCATATTAGATCCTCGGTGATTACAATTAACGTTGGTATCGTAAATATTTACAAAGTTTATCTGTCTTTTACAGACAAGACATGTCACTAACCTAAAAAAAAAATGTATGGCGCACAGTACTTAAAAAGAAAAGAAAACCAAGACGAAGTTAAGAAAGCTTCAAAATTGTTGGCAAAGTCTTCAGAACCGTCGTCGCCAGAACTAGTTCTACTCGAGAAGGAAGAAAACTTGTAATGGATGTTATTCAGACGAGGCTCATGATAACGAGCAGCATGTGCGAGAAGATTTCCCTATGGCTGGAACGTCGTCTGCTGTTCAAAAGATTACAAATGGGTATACAAGACATACCACCACCGTCGCTTTTTCAAAGTACAAATTATGACGATATTTCAAAATTGTTGCTCATTGACTCTGCTGACAGAGATGAAAAAATTATTAGAGCAACGAAAAATTACAAGAAAAAAAAAATATGGACGTCATTTTTCAAATACATATTTTCAAAGAGTACCACCAAATGAAGAAACTTATACAACTAGATAGCTGGTTTATTCTAAATCTGCGTATAAAGTATACTGTTTATATGTTATTTATTCAATAGAATGTCTCATTTTTATTTGGAAAAAGAAGGATTCGATTACTGGATTTACTTATCAGAGCATCTCAAAACTCACGAAACATCTTCAGATCACAATCACACCATGCTCAGTTGGATAGAAGCGTTGATTCCATTAAATAACTTCATTCTACTAGACAAGCATTTGTAAATACAGACTAAAGACGAAAAATCACAGTGCGTTGCTATCCTCTAATAAATGATGTCTTGTTCAGAGGAAGCTATGGATCTGAAATACTTCTAATGATGGTAATTTCCTGGGTATACGATCCTGTGATGATGGAGCATCTCTGCCGTATTGCTAATAACGAGACTAATGTCTTATTATATTGGCAAATGTATTCAAAACGAATGAAGTTCGTAATAAGATTTTGACTTCAGTTGGATCATCTAAATATTTTTCCATCATACTGAATTGAACTCCTGATGTAAGTCACGTCGAACAGTTATCTTTCACATTGCTTTTTCAGACACCAACGAAGACGAAGTCTAGGTGCGTGAGTATTTTGCTGTGCTTACAATCAGGAAAGTGACTCTTTGGGAACTGGATGCTGGACTCACTGCCCTGTTTACCATTGATACTTAGCAAAAGTTCGATTTGGATATGAACGATTGTCGAGGCCAAAGATATGACAATGGATCCAATTTGGTAGGAGGAAACAATTATGTCCAAAGCAGAATTCTGAACCAGTATCGTCGAGCATTTTTTATTCCATGTAACTGTCATTAAATCTGGTAATAGCAGGACTATCTTTTGCTCGCGGCTTTGCTCGAGTGGAATTCATATAAGGCATTCATATATATATTCGTATCCGAATCCCACAGGAACTGCTATTTGGAATAAAAGTAGATGGATAATACATTATTCCAGATTTATCCTAAGCAGTTCAGTAGTTTCGACGTTAAACAGTAAAAACATCTAAGCAAACAAAGTTTTACATTTATGATATTAGTAGGATGTAAAAACTGTATGTTATCTTCAGTCTATCTATATGGACACCTTAATCACGAATAAGCGATTGCAAATTTGGGGCGCCACAATGAGATATCGCACCACGTGAAAAATTTGCTAGGGCCGCCCCTGCTGATGAGATTATTACAAACCCATGAAGATTTTTGATCAAATTTATATCACAATGCACTATTGCCACTAAAATGGAATACAGTACATGTATTAATATGCGCGAGATTGATGTATTGTTTTTCTGGCGGCAAGTTTAGCGTAGTATGTGGTTACATTGAAATGCAACTTGGACTCAGATGGAAACGGAAACCATTTGCTACAGCGCAATGTAGGAGGAATTACACTGAATTTTACTTTATAACAATTCTATTTAATTAAGCAATTGCTAAGAAATGAATTTTCAAAAAATTGAAAGAAAGGTATGTATTTCCTTTAAATTTGCATATTAATCATCGGGTTTTTTTTTATTGAAATAATTAAGCGGTTTGAATGAAAGAAGTTCCAGATTGATTGCGATATATGTGGCGAAAACCACAACTAAATATTACGTGGCATAGCGTAAGTTATTAAGATTTATTTTTACATCCTTCGTTTTCACTGGGGTCTTCGTCACAGGTACCGGTAATAAGAAAGGTGTAAGAACCCTTGAAGATTTTGGATCAAGTTTATATTGCGATTCATGACGACACTGACATGCGATACAGGGAATGTATTAATTCGCGTGTGATTGAAGCTTTGCTTTTCTAGCAGCAATATTAGCGGAAATTGTGGGTAGGCTGAAATGCAATCTGGACCAAGTTGACAACGGAAGTTTTTTGCTACAGCACTAGGGATGATAAAGTACATTGAGCTTTATTTTATAACAATTGCATTTAGTTAAGCAACCGCAGAGAAATAAATTACCATAACACTCCGTTAAACCAGTCATTTTTGACGGGCCATGCGGCTAGTGTGGAGTAAAAACCAGGATTTAGTTTAGATCAAGAGGTAATTAAAGGTACTGAGGCTTACAAATATTGTTATTGTCACCACAGTTCTAGCAATACTGAAAATTAAAGGTCAAGGAAAGCAAATAACCCAGCTGAATTGGATGTTGAGCAACTCACAACTTAAAAGAGAAACAAAAATCAGGATATATGAAGTTGTTATTGAAAGTGGAATGATATGTATATGAGTGGCACTTAGATATAAAAAGTGAAAAAGTTACTTCATTCAAATGGAGTTTTTAAGACAGTTTTTGACTGACATTAACGAGAAAAGTTAAAAGAAAAGACGTTATAAGCCGGGTAGATATTTCATATGGATGAAGTGGATGCTCCAAGATGATGGCGTAGGTATATCAGTGCATTATGAAGATTGTAGTTAGGTGGTATAACAGAAGTCAACAACTGGAGAAACAGACACTGATGAAAGTGAGGATTCAGGAAATGTTGCTTAAAATCACAGAAAAAATAAATAAAATAAAAATAAATCACAACCAACTGCAAAAGAAGGTTGATAGCAATGCATATTGATGCCATCAAAAAGAGCTTTCTTCAAAAGTAGAAATATTTTAACATCAACTTGAAAACGTTTCCGATTCTGTAAATATGGAATACAGAACTGGAAGTAATAACTGGGATGTTTAAATGCAGCAAAATATAATGAAAGTTAAGGGGACAGACAAAGTATGAAGGGAGCATGGCCTGGAAATGGGAAGAAAGGGAAAACAAACTCAACACGTACCTGAGGGCAGCAAGACAGTGAAAGACACAAAAGACGGACATAAATAATTCAATATTTTGGTTTTGAACCTTACTTTTGCAGAAAGATAAGAGATTTGGCAGTGTGTCTCAAGTGTTCACAATGACAACTACGAGTATTTAATGGTTGAGAAACTGAGGGCAACAAGCAGGGGTAGGAATGGATGGGGGCAGTTGAAATAATACTGAATTAATAAGAGGTTTACACACAATTAAAAATGAGCAGACTAAAAAAATTGAAATTCATCTTGAGGATATCATGAAGGAAATAAAAAAAGCTAAAAAAACATAAATGGGCTGGTGTAGATAATATTGTCATGGATGTCTTATAGGTGGCAGGATCATTGACAGATCTACGAATTTTCTGAGGCAGTGCAAGAACTTCAGATTGCCGCCCGGTGCAAGTACCCCAATTAGACCCCGCCTAGATCCGGCACTGAGCAGGACATGACATTGTACCTTATCGTAAGATGTTATTTAAATTGAGTCTGGATACTTGCTGCTTACTAGAAGACTGGAAAAGTGTGACAGTAGTACCGGTCCATAAATGAGGGATGACAAACATGGTTGAAAATTACAGACCAATCAGTTTGACATCAATTGCAGGTAAATTAATGGAAAGACTGATATGCAATCACATCACAGGTAAATGGTTTTCATGTCGGCAACATGGCTTTAGGCAAGGATATTCATGCAAATATCAGTTAGCAGACTATATGTACGATATTTTGGATGAAATGGACAAGGGAGGCTAAACTGATAGTGTAGCACTAGATCTTCTCAGGCTTTTGACAGAGTGAGCCACAGAGTGGTGGTAAGTAAGGTAAAACCATTAGAGTGGATTGAAAAGGTTTTTGCTGAATAGAAGAATTCTCAAAAGGCAGAAAGAAAAACAAAAAGGCAAGGTAGAAATGCACTATCAAAAGAAGTGGAAGTGAAACTGGGAGTGCCACAGGTTAGTGTATTGGGACCACTGCTATTCATTATTCTAATGAATGAGTGTATCGATGGTTTAACTGTCAGAAGTTAGGTTGTGTTCAGATGGCATAATGCTGTATAAAAGGATCAAAATGGTAGAAGAGCATAATATTTGATAACTCTCAACTGGACAGGACACATTGGACAGGTAGTAGGAAAAGGTTTCAAAATCTTTCAATTGTTGGAGAGAGTGATGATGGGATGTACCAGAGAAGTAAGGGAATTGTGTTACAAAACTTTGGTCAGATCATTGCTTGAATTTGGTAATGTGGTATGGGACTTACATTTTGGGTATCAAATACAGGTGTTCAGAGGGGGCAAAGAGAAGAACTGCTAGATTTATGTCTGGAAATTATTGCTTATATACATCCAGTAACTCATATGATAAAGGAGTTGGAATTGGAAGACAGGAGGAAGAGAGGGAAAAGAGGTCATGGGAATATACAAGGCAAATGTTGGTAATGAGGTGTAGAAAGATATTGGTAGATCAATTAGGAGAGTTGCATGGAAGGAAAAACCTAGCTATGACCACAAGCTGGCAGTCAATATCAGGCATAAGGGTTTGGGAATATTTTCTTTCATAGGTAAGATGTACAGCGATTGGAATAAATTATCAAGGGAAATTATGAATAATTAATTTACCAAAAACACCGAAAGAATTTGAAGTTGAAATTTGGAGAGGGAAAAAGCAAACGGGTACAGGAAAGGGGAAAACTGGGTGAGTATGGAAATTGCCTTTGGAGCTAGTGCTCCATCGCAATTAAAAACGGGACCATGGGGTATGAAAGTAACAAAATGGAATTAGAAATTAGGGTAGGTAAATGAACCACCACTAGATGATGGCAGGGTGATATGAACAAACATAATAGACACAAAGACAAGCGACTTTGCAATTTTTGGAGCATAGCCCTTCATTGGCAAGTAGAACATTGCAGAAAAGGAGAGGGGGGGGGGGGAAGCCGTAGTAGATTGCCTCGACTGTTGAGCAAGGAACATGGTCCACAATGGGGTAAGTTCAAGCAGAGGACAGATAGAGGGGGTAGAGATTTGAAGGAAATACCCGAGCATTGCAAAATAATATAAAATGTGTAAATATAAATAAACATGAAGACTGATTTTTTAAAATTAAATAGTACCTCTGTTTAGTGGTGCTTCGTGATGGGTGGTGCAGGAAGAAGAAAGGAGTCGAGAGAAAAGGAAAAGTTAAAACAATGACTGGATATTTTAATTCCTGCTCTTGGTCCTTACTATCAGAGTCCTCCCAAACAGTAGCTGTTCCTTTTTACTAAGAAGGTGGGAGATTTGCTTACCATTACAAACTGGGCAGCAAGCAACCATCTGAGAATTATATCAAGTTTAGAACAGTCATTGCTCTAACTTTTAGACCTTGTGATTTGTGTATCTAGACAATGTCTATAAAAATAAGCGATTGGATATAGACAATAGAAACAAATTCATGTCTGTAGACATACTATCAGAACAAAATCACAGAGCTTTGGTTTCCCATTTGAAATGGGAGACATGAGGCAATCGTTAGACAATATTGTGCAACATTTCATAGTGTAGACATTTACGTAGAAAATGTCACCAGTTATTGTTGAACTCTGGAGAACGCTTCATTGATTTTTTTATTTTTGTTTTTTACTATCAAGATGTGGCCTATGGAGAAAGTGTTATCATTAATAGCAGATTTTCACTCGGCATCTTGTTTGTGGGAAGTGACTAATCTGAAATAAATTCTACCACTGCTTACACAAGACGATTTTTAACTTCATATTTTTTGCTTTAGAGTTCATCTTTATTTTTCTTTGTTAATATTTACATATTTTATATTATTATCTGATCTTTCTGCCCTATAGTTGCCACTTACGGTTATTCGATTTAACAATTGCTGTCTCCACAAATATCTACAAAGCCTAGTCAGCTGGCTCCCTTTGCACACCAGAGACAAACTTCCCCTTCTGTATTTCTACTCTGCCCATACCATCTACTCCCGGCTTCATCCAGGTAACGATTGCTATGAAATCGTACACTAACATTACCCACGACCATAGAATGTGTGCCCTCCCAACAGCCTTCCAAGCACATCTTTTCTTACCACCCTGAACTACCTAATACTAAAAAAAAAAAAAAAAAACTTTTTTCTTGTTAAGGCAAAATTTAAAACAGATACGTGACACTGCCATGGGTACCCATTTATTCCGCTCTTACATATACATCTTTTGGATAAAGTCCACTTGGAACCCCTGAAGTGGGTCAGATTCACAGATAAATTTTTGTTATCTGGATCTATGGGACAAACAACCTTCTCTGCTTCCTTAAAGAGTCTCAGTGACTTTAACATCCTAAACTTTACGTAGGTCTACTCTCCCTCTTTCCTGAATATGGATTTATCCCTCTCTAATGGCCACCCCAGCTTTCTGTCCACACCAAACTTACCTACCTACAACAGCATCTACATTATAACAGTTGTCACCCTTATCAAACAAACCATTCCTTTCCCTATTGCCTTGATATTCACGAGATATATATATGCTCTAACCAGCAGGCAGTCACACGGTATGCTAACATCTCCCGAGCTCTGATATCTCACAACTAGCCAGTATTTTGTACACAAACAACTTTTACTTGCCACATCACTATCTGCACAGCTTATCAACCATCCTAAACCCACTAATACTAACTCCAGTCCAGTCCTCTTCATTCAGTGCTTTTCCGGACATGAATTCATCACCCAAATCCTTTGGCAAGGTTACAATTTCCTTCAACCTTAACTGGAAATGAGTTATCTTCTCCACAAAATCATCCCTCCCTCTTCCAGAACACTTCTAGTCCACAAATATGGTCCTTATCATCCCACTAGACAGCCCCAAGACTTTTTCCCATGCAACAGATTCCATTGCAAAATGTGCACCATACACCATGCCTCTACTACCTTCATTAAGGAAAGCTTCCCTGATATTACCCGCCACTTGTGAAACCTCCCTTGCAACTATTGTCCAGTCTCCTACATAAATCTGATCGTGAATACACTGTCCATTGGAATGATTGACCACAGGCATTCGCAGGCATTGGGCATAGGTATTCATCCAGAATCCTGACCTCCCAGTATCTTTTCATGTCATCATGCAAATATCTACAATTTAAATATTTGCTTCACCATTTGTGCTACCAGTCCCCTCCCAAAAAGTGACAGCTCTTCATAACTTGTTACCAATACAAACTGGGAACTAGACAGCTATCGGGTCATGAGACAATACACAGAAATCTTCATTCTTTACAACTATTTCCCACACCCAATATCTTTTTCCAACATGAATGACCACTCACCAGCAGATGTTTAATTAGTATGCAATATCTTTGAGTTTCTGTTCATTTAAGTATGTTTACTTGCATTATATATTATCAGCACAAAAAATATTAAGGGAAAATATATGCTTCAGGCTCAATCTGCTGCCCATGACTTGTTTCTGTGACATAGTTTCCAATTTTACAGTGCTTGGGTTTATGCTCATCAACTCAATCCCCTTTTCTCCTTGCTGTGTTGATTTGGCCCCATCCCAAGTTGCTAACCAATGATCTGAGCCTCCAGTTAGCTGCCAGCTTACATCATGCAGCTTCCTCAAACTACTTTTGATGAAGAGATATAAACCTGGAAAGTTAAATGTTTTTATTTTATATATCAGAAATACAAATTAGGACAGCGAAATGAACCATTGCTTTCCTTAAGATGATCACTCCGCAGCTTGAACACACATAACAGACATGAACACAAAGAATATTGAAATTTTCAGATCTTAGCGTTTAATCAACAAAGCGACAGGTAGGTTCTGTACAAGTCTGTCTCATATAGTGATGGATGAGCAAGGAATACTGTGAGGATAATTTCAAACAGGTTAGTTTATATCAGAGCATTGTAAAATATCAAAACTAACCATTGGCAGGGGGGAGGGGACAAATAGAAAAATAATATAATAGAAAAATAATATAATAGAAACTATATAATAGAAAATATAAATAAACAAAAATAAATAAAAAATAACATCACCTCTGGTTAGTGGTGGTTCAAGTTAGGTAGTGCGGGTGAAGAAAGGACAAAGGAGGAAAGGAAAAGTAATGACTGGGTCAGATCAGTTGGATGCCAGATGCCCAGTTTGTTTTTTAACTGCTTAATGTCTCTTATAACAACTAGGTCTTGAGAGACGGGAAAGGATGGGGGGCAAGGAATGGGAAGGAATTCGACCATGGCCTTTTGAAGGAAGCATGCCGGCATTCACCTGTAGTGATTTGGGGAAACCATGGAAAACCCAAATCTGGATGCCCGGACGGGGATTCGAACCGCCGTCCTCCCGAATGCGAGGCCAGAACACTAGCCGTTACACCACCACACTCGGTCCGAGTTCAGAAGAGCTGCTGCTGTTTAGGCAGACAATGATAACAAAGACCATGAAACAAGAATTAAAATTATTGGTGTCGTGGGAGATGGCACGGACAGCTACTGTTTGTTTTGAATTCCGGGTGAATACCACCTGTTGATAGCCATTTATTCTTAAGGCTAATGGATTGTTGGTAAAACCTACGTAGGAGCCAGGCACGTTGCAGGTAAGCTGGTATATTATATAGGCGCTTTCACACGTGGCGTATCCTATGGTGCAAAATCTTTCCCCAGTTACAAGGTTGGTGTGTGTTACAAATCTTGCAGCACGGTCTATTGCATGGGAAAGAGACTTGGGTCTGTCTAAAGGGACGAGGAAGACCATGTTTTTGGACTAGGAGTTGACTGAGGTCAGGAAACCTTCTGAGGCAAGTTTCGGCAATGACGGGAAGGATTTCTGGGAGAATGGATCTCATTTCCAAACAGGTTTGCAGGAAATCATAATATTGCTGAAGGTTTCTGTTGACAGATTCAAGGCTGGGAAGTACAGGAAAAGCTTTCCCATCACAGGAAACGCCACCTGTGAAACCTCCCATGTAATATACCTGCCAACCAGCAAAAATTGCATGGCTTCCTATGGAAGATTGACCACCAATCCACTAGCCATTAGAATGAATGGCGACTGACTATATTCCCCATATCCAAAACACCCACTAGATGTTCATGCTGTGTCCAATGACATTAATAATTTTAATTCTTGTTTTACAGCCTGTACTGTCGAAGTCCTTCCAAATAGCAACTACTACTCTGAATTCAGAAGTTGGGAACTTACCTACTAGAAGAAACTGGGCACCAAGCAACATGGTCTAAATTTAAAATAATACTCATAGTCAATAAGTTTCTTTCTATCCACTTCCTCCTTTCTTCCATCCACATTACATAATTTGAACCATCACTAACCAGGTGATGTTTTACTTTGTAGATTCTTCGGTTTATAAAATTTATTTATGCTTCTACAGTTAAGATTTAATTTAATTATCTTAGCTATTTGTTCTTTTTGACCACCAGTGATTAGTTTTGACATTTTGCAAGGCTCAGGTATTAGCTTCAAATCACTACCCCTTCTCCCTGTCGTCTGTTTGAATTTATCCCCACCATATTCCTTGCTCAACCATCACTATGTGAGGCAGTCTTGTACAGAACCTACCCTCTGCCACATTCTCTTTGTTTATAAATGGCCAATATCAGAAATTTCAATGTTTTTTTTTGTGTTTGTTATGTGTGTTCAAGCCGCAGAGCCATTACCTTAAGGGTGCTTTCACACCAAACGCGTCCAGTCGTGTTGAGCCCGTCAAGAACGTCCAGCTGAGTCAACAGGAAAATCCAACATAGCTACTCCCCTTTGTTCATTCACACAGGTAGCGTCTCAGTCCCGTCCGACTTAAGCCAGTCCCGTCGAGTGGAGGGAGAATCCAACCTGTCTTGATTCTGGTGCGTCCAGTCCAGTCCAGTCTCATTGTTACCGACTTGGTGCAATGTGCGTGTTTTGTGTATTTTTTTCATAACCCTCTAAAAATGTATGTTGAGAAATTAATCGAACTGGTTAGAGAACGAAAGGAGATCTATGATGTTAAGCATCCGAATGACTGCAACAGAGATTTAATTGCTGCCATTTGGAATTAAATTGATCACTTGAAAACATCTGGTCAGTTATTTTTATTGCAAATTTTTTTTTTTTACAATTATTACTCTAATTCATGTCTGTTTTTTAATTGATTAAGTAACAAATAAAAATTAGATGTAACGAAGTAATATATGTCCATACTTCAACAATCAATTTGATCATTTTGCCAAGGCACAGATCCTATTGACGAGATGAAATAGTTAGTTAATATTTCCCTGCTTCTAATGGCTTCACAACTATCTCTTCTTTCAGAAGTTGGGATAGGGTGAAGCTCATTCACTTCTCTCATCTCATCCAGAAATTGCTTTTCGAATGCATTATCCTCTTCATTTCGTAGAATGTAACTATGCAAAACACAGGCACTATGAATCATATTTCATTTGAAAATAATTATAAAACTTTAACAGATCGTTCACCAAGTCCAGAAAAAAATGAATAAATACATATCTCTTCTTAAACTGATTGGATGAATACACAATTGACACATTGATTTTTTTTTCGGTGGTCTATTCGTCGAAAAACAATAAATTTAAGCAGCTCAAACTCCATCACAAAAATTTTGCTACAGCTGACTTGTATTGACTGGACTGGACTGGACCAGACGCGTTTGGTGTGAAACAACAGCACTTGACTGGACTGGACTGGATGGGCTTGCACTTGACGGGCCTAGACGTGACTGGATTGACTTGTAGAGACTGGTTGGTGTGAAACCAGCCTAAGGAGAGTGTTGCTTTATTTCCATATCCTAACTTCCTTTTGACTATTAAATATTCCACTTACTTTTTTTGGGGATCGCACTGCTTCAATTGATGGTTCAGTACCAACGTTTCGGCGCCAAACCTGGTGCCTTCATCAGGGTTTTCAGACTCGAAATGGTGTGGTTTTCACACAACTCCGTCGCTGAGCTAACTGTTGTGGTTACCGGCAGCGGATGTCAACTGTTCCAGAGATCTTGTCGTTGGAAGTTTTGTGTTGCGAATGTCCACGAGTGCACATTTCTACGTTTCGCTTAAGCCATACCCACCGTCTTTATTGAAATTTTTGGGATGTTTGAAGATTTCTATTGATTCCCTTATTTTTCGTTCTAGAAGACCTTTGGGTTGTGCTATAACTTCTGTTTTCTCCCATTGAATTTTATGGTCTTCTTCTATCTGATGTTCTGCTACAGCTGATTTTGTTGTATGACCAAGTCTTGCGTGACGACAATGTTCTTTTAGTCTTACAGTAACCGCTCGGGAAGTTTCGCCAATATACACCTTACCACAATCACAGGGTATCTTATATACTCCACTTGCTTGTAATGGTGGTCTGCGATCCTTTGCTGATCTTAAAATGTCTCTAATTTTGTTGTTACTATTAAAGACTGGTTGGATATTGACTTTCATCGGCACTTTTCCAATTCTGTCGGTGATTCCTTTTATGTAAGGTAAAAAAGCCTTCTTTTGTTCCATTATCTCTCCATGTACCTCTTTATTGTTCCTCTTGTTACTGCTTAAGGCGCTGGCTATTATCCGACTACTATACCCATTCTTCCGTAGGACCCCGTGTAGGTGTTTCCTTTTTTCTTGTATGTGCTCTTTATCTGCTACTCTTTCCGCTCTACAAAATAAGGTTTTAATCAAAGCACTTTTTTGAGCTGGGTGGTGATGTGATGCAGCATTTAAGTAGAGGTCTGTATGTGTAGGTTTTCTGTACACAGTGTGTGTTAATTTTCCCTCTTTTCTTTTCACCAGAACATCCAAGAAAGCCAGTTGCCCATTAGTTTCTAATTCCATTGTGAACTTTATTTTTGGATGGATGCTGTTAATGTGGTGCAGGAAAACTTTTAACTCCGCCTCTCCGTGTCGCCATATCACAAACGTATCATCTATGTATCTAAACTAGATCAACGGTTTGTTTCTAGCTGTCGAAATGGCTTCATGTTCAAATTTTTCCGTAAATAAATTTGCTACTACCGGAGAGAGGGGGCTGCCCATAGCTAGCCCATCTAGTTGTTCATATAAATTGTTACCCCACTGGAAATAAGTTGTCTTCAAACAAAGCTGAAACAGCTGGCACCAATTGTCATCAAAATCTTGTTTTATTATCTCCATAACTTCCTCAACTGGGACGTTGGTAAAAAGTGAGACTACATCGAAGCTGAAAAGAAGATCGTCACGTGAGAGGGTAACATTCTGTATCCTGTCAATAAAATGCGTTGAATTTTTGATGTAGCTCTCTGTGCAACCTACAAGGGGTTCTACTTTTTTCGATAAAAACTTAGCTAATCCATATGTTGGGGAGTCAATTGCACTAACAATTGGACGTAGAGTCAAGTCTTTCTTATGTATTTTCGGAAGGCCATAAAAGAGTGGAATCACCGGATTGCTGATTAGTATTGTTTGTATCACTGTCCATTTCAGATTTAATTTATTCACAAGTTCCCTGGTTAACTTTCCAATTCTTTCGGTTGGATCTTTGTTCAATTTTCTGTACGTATTATCTACTAATAACTGCTCCAAAACAACTGTGCAGTTTCCTTTGTCGGCAGGTAAAATTATTATGTTCGGGTTATTCTTTAATTCATATAATGCTTTTCTTTCTTTTCCGGTGATATTGGACCTAGGGGGTTTTGCCTTCTTTAAAATAGTGACTACTTAGCACCTTTTCTTCCACTCTGCCTATATTTATGGTGTTCAGTAATAAACTTCAAATTTGATTTACTCGGCAACAATCAACTCGGGGAGGAGGGAATAGGTCTTGATCAATGCGCCTAATGGTTGAATTAATAGTCACATGGAGCCTTGGACAGGGACACAATGTGCTTTAGCAATTAAAGCTTATTTCAAGAGTGGCGGTTCTAATGCTGCAGCCCTGCTTGGAAGTTTTGTTCTCAACACAAAGTAACAAGAAGAATCAGGTTGTTCACGAGTACAAAATAAACAATTCACCTGTTGACACGTTTGATTCCGTGAAGTATCTGGGGGTGATAGTACAAAGCAACATGAAATGGGACATGCACATAACTTCCGTTGTAGGCAAGGCAAATTCTAAATTACGATTCATAGGTCGTATTTTGAGGAATTGTAATGCTCAAACAAAGGAGATAGCGTATAAAACACTAGTGCGTCCACATCTGGATTACTGTTGTGGGGTTTGGGATCTGTATCGCGAGGTTCTGATTGACTCAGTTGAGAGGGTGCAGAGGAGAGCCGCTAGATTCGTGACTTGTTGTTACAGCCCTTATGAAAGCGTCACAGAATTGATACATAGATTGGGCTGGGATAGCGACGTAGCTTGCGTTCGAATTTATTGGAGAATATGCGAAAAAATTTAAATTTCGAGTGCAATGAAATACTTCTTCCGCCAACCTATTTAGGTCGCAATGACCGAAGGGATAAGATTAGAGAAATAAGATGCCGTACTGATACTTATATGTATTCCTTCTTTCCTCGTACTATTCGGGATTGGAATGGGCGGGTTTAGGATTGGTGCTTAGCACCCTCTGCCACCCACAATGTTTGTGATTTGCAGAGTATGGATGTAGATGTAGAATATTTGCAAACCAAGGTATGCCTCAAGTGCTATGCTATTAAAAAAAGTGTATTCAGAAGTTCCTTGAAATGGACAGTGTCATTGACCAGACCATTCTGGGATCAATGCCTATGGTTTCAACTGAAGAAAACATGTCGGGTGACTGATTCAGTCCTTGCAGATAAATGGCGTTCCGTACAGAAGCACTCAGCCGTTTTGTGTAAGTCTAGTGTTCACATAATTACGAAGAAAACTGCATTTCCATCCATATAAAATAATATTAGTGCAAATATTATTTTTTTAAAGAAAAACTTGCACTGGAAGGATGTTTGAAGTAAACTTAACAATGTCATCTTTAGTGATGAACATTTTCACTCACAGTGTATTTAAACAAGCAAAACTATAGGTATTGCGCCCCAGAAAACCCGAAAGAGACATATCAAAAACAGATAAATAGTCCAAAGGTGACTGGTGTGCCAATCAAAATTTTCAATCAGTAACTATTGCTTCTCAACAACACAGGCACATAATTAACAGTATTATTATTATTTTTTTGGTCCTACTGTGTAGAGGGACACCATTTTAACAGAAGCATGGTTATAACAGGATGGGGCTCCTGTCTATACTAATAGGGAACTGATGGACATGGTACGAGAACAGAGGTATTGAGGTTTGAGGACATATGCTAGCGAGCAAGGCCCTACCGACCTTCCATCAAGCTTGGCGAGTAGTGAGTCTACATTTATCTTTTCTTTCCATATTAACATCGTCTCAAGATAATTTTCCGATTGTTTTTTTGGATGATACATGAATCATTTAAAATATATAAAAAAACTTGTGGCGTTTTTTTTTTAATTTTTTTGTGGGGAGGAAATGTAGTAAATTTGATACACAATTTTTATATGTAATGTTTTTGAGGTAAGAGACATGGAACACCTTCAGTGGATATCATCTAGGACTAATAAATGTATACAATGGTTCCACAGAATCTGTACTACGCTCACTGTTTCATTGCTCAATGTGCTGTCAGGCTGCGACATGGAGTTGACTTACAGAATCTTGTTTCCCATTCTATTAACAAAAAGTGTATAAAAGATCATATCTATAAGGAATAATCTGACTGCACTCCAAAATGCGATTCATAGGTACTTTGTTTCTGAGCTCTTATCCCTGTAATTTTAATTATCTAGTGGCTGTGAAAAAATGCCTATTTTTATGAAATTGAAACTCTGACAAAATTTTCAAGATTTTAAGTCATAGAGAAAACAACCCGATTTAATTATCTTTCTGGCTGTTAAAATAACTGAGACCAGTAATATAAAATTTACTATCTTCCTCAACGTGGCAAAAATATTATTAAAATTTTGATAACTTTTTGTTTTGTTTTAGACTTTACAACTTATTGGCGTTGAGGTCATTAGAAACATTTGGGGCAAGGAACAGGAAGGAACACAGTTCTGGCCTTTTAAAAGAGCCATTCTCGCATTCACCTAGAATCATTTAAGGAAAACATGGAAAACCAAAATAGTGGAACAGAGATTTGAACCCATGTCGTCCCACTGATAACTATGTCATGCTTCATATGCAATCTGCTGAAATTCATTATATGAATCCAATTTTCTGAATTAACTACTTGGCATATATTTTTTTTATTTCCCTCAAGATGATCATATCAGCTACCTTAGGGCAATGAACAAATGTTTTGAAAGAAGTAATTTCTTTTGTGGTTTAATTAATGGTACAGACATGTCTTGTGAGTTCCAATGATTAAAACATTAAGAATGACTTCCTCCAATTATAACTATTATTATTTTGCCAATAATTTAACAGAACACACAAGCAGTATCCAAATATGTCAAAATAAACACCCACATTAAAGTAGATAATCAGAAACAAATTGGTTGAGATTTGCAAATCCCCTCCTCCCCCATTTTGCCTACCAATCATTTTGTAAAAGCCCTCTACTCAAAATATAAAAAGCGGAAGAAAGAAATGTTAGAATAAAGTTCAGTATCAACATTCACCTGGATAATTTACTGATAACTGCAGAAGTAATTGAATATTAACTAAAATATTGTGTATAACCTTTATATTGTTGGAGCAGCTGTATATAAAGGAACATTGGACTATTCATAATGCCAACAGTTTTCAGGCAGTGACAAAAATGCCAATTTATTTTTTGTCATAAAACTTGACCTCCAAAATACTGTTGCAGAAACTGCATTTACATTGATAATGCTGTGTCACAGTGTATATAAGGAGCATATAATCTTAGAATTATTTCATTATAATAAATACTCGCATATCATAAACGAATTAAGCAGATTATTGCACGTTGAATTCATTATGAACCATTTTGAAAATACATTTATTTTTAGAAATGGGCCTAATTTGAACTGTAAAAATAAATATCAAAATTTTATATATAGCAAGCATTTAATGGAGAGTGAAATGTGAATAAAATATATAAGTTGAAAATAATCTTTCAAGAAATATATTATATAAAAACTGGAACTGAAAAGTTGTTTTGAAAATATGAGGTATACCTGGAATCAAAAACAATGTTTAAACAACAGTTTGCTGTTGTGTACATTATGCCTTTGTTATATATAATCAAAGGAACTAAGACAATCATTATAAACTGGATCAACATCCAATTACTTAGCACTTATTCTTGTACAAGGATTATTCTTTTTCTTTTACAAAACACATTTTACATTCATTTTTTTTTATTTCGAATTTAACTTGATTACAATTTACAGTTAAAAATTCTTTCTGGATGATTCTACAAAACACGGAGACTAAATTTGTTATAGCAACGGCAATATGCTGTTAGAAAGAGATGACAAATGGAAAAATGAGTGGAAGATAAAATAACCAGTACTGTTTGGACTTGTAATCAAGAATACCAAACAATACTTGAGCCCAAGATTATTTTACCCACACAATACTAGTACAGAGAGTGAGGAATATACCTTGCGTCAACTTAAAAACTGAAAGATAATTTCAAAATTCCAAGCTGTAGGAACTGTACAGCACTTTCTTGGGCAATTCCTCACTCCCTATACAAAGATGATTAATGAAAACACTATTCTACAGCCACTACACTGTAACGTGTCCACAATGTCCCAACACGGACCTTGTTGGCAGCCACTAACAAACTGATAAGTCGAAATAACTGGAAAAGCAGAAAAGTGTCTCCTAACAGAAGGAGGCATTTCTCATGCAATGACATACAGAAACAGAGAACGTGCCAAATTCATTTAAATAAAACATCCGAAACTTACAACATTCAAAATTTTGGCTGGAAATAATAGCAACAAAACAATATATAAACATATGTAAATATTCAGCCAAAATGTGAAAAGTTTAAAACAGTTGAAGAAGTGACCACACCTAAATCCTTCATAGACAATTTCTTTCTTTTTTCGAGGAAGTGTGCCTACATTTACAGTTATTTTATACAGTAATGAAAATATTTCCATTTGTATAACAACTGACTGAGGTATGTACGAAAAATCTGCCTGTTTGTTAGTTCATCAATACCACAACAGTGTCTTATTTCAATGGGTAAAATTAAATTCTCTCTAAAAAGACAGCAATACACAACATTAAAATTTAGGAACAAGTGATAATATCTCAAATAGATTAACTCTTTCTATATTATATGAAAAGAAAAATAAGAAATGGGAAAAAATAAAGTCTACAACCGCTAAATTCCAAACCCATCGCCCTAAATATTTTGTAAACTATGGAGGTGATGAGCCGGTGCCCTGGTCTGTTACTCAGGTACAGTACAATCTTTTCCTGCCTTGGAGCATTGTACACCATGGCACTAACATGTGTCCACCGGTCACCAGTGTTCACAAGTCCCTAACATTTTAAGTGTCACACGCACATTCCCATATTCAGTCACAAATTACTTTTCTTCATCCAGCTTCACACCATCAGCCAATAATTTGGCTGGACAAAATTGCAGAATCAAATCTTCTTTCCAAGACTAGTCAATGTCTCCAAATTTATATTACATTGTTTTCTGTTGTGTACAGTTTATTACAATATTTAGCTCACATCACAGAACTGCTTCATAAGACCAGTACTGGCTAATATTAATTTATGTACAAATTATGATAATCTGAGCTTCTTTTTATCTACAAATCCACTTCTCAGATTTAGACGACTGTCTCCATGCGGTAACAGATACAGGAAGCTGAATAAGACGAAGCTGGTTTCCCTACAAGCTGGGCACACAACTCATTCATTCCACATAAATACACCACAAAAATGCCTGTAAATTGATAGAAGAGAAGAGGTTTGTTTGCTTAAAACTTAAAAAAAAACCTGCTTTCCAAACATCTAAATTATATAATGTGTTAGCAGAGGAGTTCAGTGCATTTCCTCAATTTGATATGTAAGGCAGTGCTGGACCAGAATTCGTTGGATTCATTTATATTCAAATGGTAACTTTACACAGTGAAGCTAAAAGTAATACACAAGAACAATTTTTTTGTGCTTCCAGCAATGTAAATTTTAAAATGGAAGTAATACTTAGAGGAATGAATTGACATTTTTGCCAAAAAGTCTGCATTCGTCTTCACAACACTGCTCTTTATGTACATTTACAGACAAAGTTTCACACGAACTTCTTGTGAACAGTGATTTGTTGCTACTGGAAATAGTTAAAAAAAAAAAAAATAATAACACCTGGTCTCACTTCCTTGCTTCAGAAGTCCAATCACTTCCATAAATCACAATGACACTGAATGCGCTATTTCACTTTTAATTCACATATTAACACTTTCCCATTACCAACATGTGCCCACTTAAACTTCTTACAAGTACAGCACTGGTAGGCTATAAGGCAGTGAAAAGATTTTCATTTTAAAAGTGCTTGTCACAAAACCAGTTTCTTGTAACAATATATGTGCTGTCTCAAACAAAAAATCCAATCATCACACACATTCATCTATACTTGAAGCAAGTATAATGAAGGAACAATTTCAGGTTCACAAGAATGAGATTAAAAAAATCCAATGCTCACAGTATTTTTTACCGACAGTACGTAACCTTCCTTTCCTTTCACTACAAAAGGTGAGGTAATGGTACAAAGCCGCACAGTAAGATTAAATGTCCAGTTCAACAAAATAGTCCACTATGATAGCCTAGCACGTTTTGCTGGTGATGTCAGTACATCAGATCCCTCTTCATCTTCTTCTTCATCTGAATCACCTTCATAGTCTACTAAAGCCTATAAAAAAATAAAATAAACAAATGTATTACAACAATCAACATATTTTATAAGACTGCTCAATGAGTTTAGTCACCATTAGTCAACAAAATAGTGTGATGTCAGCAAAACACATAATAAAGGCAGAAATTATGATTTAATTACTAATTGTGGTCATTTCCAAAATACAAAACATCAAGGTGCTTCAAAACAACAAACCTATTCTTACCTTTTTAAATAATGTGGTCGACTTCACATCACCTCCACCTTGACTTTGAGGAGAGCCGCCAGTTGCATTGTTTGTTAAATTATTGTTATGCACTCCTCCACTTTTACTCGAGTTGTTTATTAATTTTGGACCATTTCCTTCAGCTTTTTTATCTATTATTTTTCCTGAAACAGGATAAGATTTTCCACTACATGAAATACAAGTAAAAAAATAATGTCTCGTTATCTGTACAAACAAACATTGTGAACTAAGATACTCAAGAATGTAAAGGTTTTTTATCTTCAAGTGTAACTGATGTTCACTAATGCTGAAATTAAATTCTTTTCACACATGAAATTTGCATCTGCTTAAATTAGCATATTTATTTACATTCTTGCTAAGCATGCAAACTGGCACCCTTAAATGGTATCCTACCAACGTAATTAATCACAGTTTTTACATTTTATTTGATCTGTCCAATGCCATGTACAAAACCCTGCCCATTTATGGTGATCTACCATACATCAATAAAGCATCAATAGCTTCTGAATTATATATCAATGCAAACTGCTAACTATAGAGCCACATTTGACTAGATTAAAATTTCATTTGAAAGATCATCAACGGTAACTGACTATATCTATGTCTTATCTGGCACAAACAGAGAAAGATGCAGCTACTATACCAAAATTCATATCAAGGATGAATTTATTATTACCGATAGAATCCAGATCAGTGTCCAGTTTTTTCCCCAAAATGTCATTGGCAGCAGGCACAACAGTTTCACCATCATCGAAGTCATCATCTTCATTGAACCATATTTCCTCTTCCTCCTCCAGCTGGCGCTGATCCCTCCGATATCGGCTGTTCCGTAAGATAGAAGGTACACTAGAACGTATAGAAATAAGGTCCAATAACCAAATAATGCCAGAAAAAACAGTAATGGAGCAGAAAGTTGAAGAAACAAATTAGTAACAAAGACAACATTAACACACAAAGCGGAAGGGAATAAAAAATGTTAGATAGTAAAATTAAAATAGGGATAGGAGAATAAATCACAAGTTGAAGCATGACAACAGGATGGGGATGATAGAGAAGATACAAATACACATCAAAGATTACAATTATCAGGTGATGATTGTCACGTGCTCATGAGGAAGTTGAGCAAATTGTTGGAATTTATGGCAGTTGAGCAGATGGAAAGGAAAGGAGTGAAAAGACACATAATGGAGATAAGGAGTTGCAGTCAATATACATAACATTTGTAAAATGTTAAAAGATAAAACAGAATCCAGACCATTAAGCAGCTGCTCATTCCACATGTCATAATCATTTAAAGTCTACTTCGTCATTCTCAGTATCAGTCCTCCCCAACAGTAGCATCTTCCCTGATCTCAGAAGATATGAAATGGCTCAAATATAAACTGGGGGTCCCAGCTGACCATGAGTTTCAACCTAAGATGACCAGTGATTCATTTAATATTGTTTATATATTATTTCCTCCATTAACATTTTATTTATTCAGTTTGGATATATTCTCTTTAACATCTTAACCCAACTTCCTTCCATTAACCTTTTATTTATTCAGTTCTGATATATTCTCTTTAATGTTTTGACCCACTTCCTGTCTTTTCCCTATACCTGCCCTTGCCACTTTCATCTGCTCCACTACCATAAATCACAATAATTAATTTTTAACTCCACCTTATATGCACAATATACTTCTGTTGACAAAAGGTACATTCCTGATAGTATAACATTTCATGTGTGTTCATATCCAGTATGCAATATGATTCTTTGTTGTTATTCATTGTTGTAGAGTTGCTCCTGCCCTGCCTTGATGCTGCCCTGCACTGCTCCACACTGCCAGAAGTATACGGACTCAGTATCAAGATAATTCTCTTGGTGTAAACATGTCCAAGAATTTAGGACGTACGGTAGTGTTATTAGGACTTCTTTTGCTCATTAAGAAGAAAAAAGAATATCCCTGGCAAACGTTTAATGAGAGAAATATTTATTCCCCATACCCTCAAACTTGAACATGAAATTTTGTGAGGATGACTTTGTCAGGCGATCCGTATTTGTGTTAAAAAAGGAGACATTAAGTAAAAAATGGTTTATTGAATGAAAGTTATGAAGTAGAAGTATAATACAAACTGAAAAAAGTCCATAGCTTTTATTTTCCCGAGTTGTAAAATATGATTGCATGGGATAATTACATTCTATTGCAGGATTCTGAATCAGCTGTGTATTTGGAGCACAATTATTGGCATAATGTAATTGACATTGTGGGGGTCTGATGCACTGAATTCAAGTCCTTTTGTTTTTAATTAGTGATGTTTGAGATTTACAGTTTTATCAAACTTTTTTTTCCTTTACGGCTTTATACCTTGTGAATGTTAAGGCCATTAGAGGCGGGAAAGGATTGGGGGCAAGGAACTGGAAGGAATTTTGTCAAGGCCTTTTGCAGGAACTCCTGGCATTTGCTTGGATTCTCAGAACACCATGAAAAATGGAATCCAAAACTGCATCCTCCAAAATGCCAGGTCCAACTGAAATCGCTCACCTCTCAAGCTCAGTAGGCCACTGTTATTTTGCTATCCAGTCTGGCATTAGCTTTTAATGAATCTGCATTAAATCACCAAAACTCTTTAAACTATCATCGTCATTCACATTTGGGCATGAGGAATAGTAAAGTTTTATACCTGAGTTTTATTGGCAAAGTACCACTTTTATTCTCTACAACCAGCTTTTTAATTTCCCTTTGAAAATGTTCCTTCTAACTTCTTTTCTTTTCTATATCAATCAACGAAACTTAAAATCTTTCAGTTAGCTCCTTAATACAATCTGCTTTCCTATTATATTTTGTACCCAAACCATGAGAGAGAGAGACAGGCATGCAAATATTTTTTTAAAAAGTGACATCTGTGATCCACAAATTGCACATTAAATTTTAACTAATTAATTTTAAAAAAAGCAAAACAGTATGTTAACTAATCATCCATAACCACCAACACCAAATCCCACATGTACCATTTGAAAGTTTTCAAGGAACTGCAATAGACGTAGAAAGTTTTAAACAATCCACACTGCACATATTGTGTGTCCGAGAATCCCATTTTGAATAGAACAGAAATATTCTGCTGTGCAACACCCAAAATACAGTATTCAATGTTGTAGGCACAGTTGAGAAGCGATTCTTTGTCGTGATTCATTGTTACAGAACTGTGACAATGAGTCGCAATAAAGAATCCCGTTACATACTAGGTTTAAGAACTGTTGAAAGAGGAACACTTAGAATTTAGAATGAAGTTGTAGGTGGCATTCAGATACTGAAAGTTTTTTTTAATAAGGACATTTGGTGAAGTATTCTGTGAAAGGCAGGATTGGATGTTTGGGTAGCTCTGTCACGTAAGCTGCCGGCCACCATCATGCAACTACATCATTCTATTGTTGAGAAAGAGACAAATGTAAAAAAAAAAAAAAAAACATTCTCCTATTCAAATATGGCTTTTGTCATAAAAAGTAAACAGGGGCTCAAATCTCATGCAAACTGATAGAACAACTTTGGAGGAATCAGTCTATGTATGCTAAAAAACAATATATGCGGGCCGAACGGAGAACCTCTACACTTTTCTGAATTAAGTTGAATATGTACTGACAACGTAAAATATATAATGATGTAACTTCTTTCATCTACATAATAGTGGAAACAGAATCTCCCGAGGATTCGTAAAAAATTCTAAACAACAAGGAATGTTCTGGAAAGATGAGATGCGAACTCCCTAGAAAATGTAGGCCACTCATAATTTTGTACATCTTACCAACAACAATGTATGCAGTCAACCTTGCTGATGTTGTTATCAACAAAATCTTGAGGAAAAGATAGAGAAAAGCCAATTCCTGGAAGGTTTTCAACCAAAATTTAAGACCAGTCTCAGAGAAAGAGCAACCATTCATCATCTTGTTGAGGTGATTTCTTCTGTTAGGAAACTTTTATTACAGCAAAATAAAATTTTCATAGGATTCTCTGCTAATACCATGAAAGATTATGTCATCATACCAAAATGCAATAAATGTTTGGATCTACGACATGTAAGAACAATAGTTATTGTTCACACTGTGGCGAGGAAAACCACCAATAGGATCAGAATAACTTAAAACTCGGTCCACTGGAGTAGGCTCCAAATCTCAATGTGGTACTGAGGCATCTAACCCAGGTAGCGCATCCAGCCAGTAAATATGTAACCTTCCCCCAACTAGAGGCCATTGATCATATACATTTAAAATCCATCAATCTACCTACAGAGACTTCCCAGCTTCTCGCTCCTATGCACAAGGTTTTCGAAAAAAGGAAAGAAACTTTTGATCCCGATCAAATATATCAATAGTACGTATTAACTCGTGGGCATATAGTTTACAATTCTAAACTCCCATGGTCACAGTGCAATGTTCACACTAGAGATCCATAAGTGATAAAACACCAGGAGAAGCAAATTGATATTGCACGAAGTAAGGAAGTTGTCACAGGAACTTAAATGGGATGTCATATGCCTCCAGGAGACACATTCATACTTTGGAAAGATTGCTTACATGCCACTATCATCACAGATAATCTCAACAGGCAGAAACCCTCTGACAGCAATAGTAGTGCTATCCAGACAAATAAATGTAACTAAGATGGCACACTTCTGTGATGAACATATGATGCGTGGAGTTTATTGCTGACTGAAGTGGTGTAATTCTCATCAAAATGTATTTTCAATAAATCCCACCATACATTTGAAAAATAAAAAGAAGTGTGCACTGCCCTAGGAAACAGACTAATAGTAATAATGGCTGAGGCCAATTCTAATTCTGAACTCTGGCATAGCAGTGTCACAGTTAGAAGAGGCCCACTTTTAGTGGAAGCAATAAGTGAATTGAGCCTAGAAGTAAGAAATCTTCCGTATAAACCCTACACATATAGCAACTGAGTGGAAGCTCAGTCAAATATCAATCTGCGATCTGGTAACTTATTGAGAAACTGGAACGTTCTAGAATTCTTAACAACCAGTGACCATAATGTTATTTATTAATTTTGAGTTGGTCAGAGGGTGAAGTGAATTTGAAACCTCGAAGGCACAGAGTTCCAAAATACATTATAATATCCAACCGGCAGACTGGAACAGGCTGAGGAATAGTTTCATGCAACCGGAGATCCTCTTACAACGACGTAGACTGAGTCGCGAGAGATCTCACACGGGCACTCCAAATATCAATGAGATGGTCTATTCCTCTAAAAAAAAAAACCACACAGACCTTGGACTGATAAATTGCAAAGATGACAAAGAATGCGTAAAGCAAGAAAAGACTGCCAACACTGTCACATTGCCAATAATACAATAATAGAGAGATAAATTTAAAAGTGAATTCCGATAACTGTTAATACAAACTAAACAAAAAAGTTGTGAAACATTTGTGAAAATACCACATACAAAATTACAGCAAGAACAATAAAACCTCCAACTACACTGTCTACAGTGCGAAAACAAGATGGAACCATGACTACGAGTTGGAAGACTACTGTAGAAGTATTACTCCAAGAACTCCTTCCAGACGATGAAGGAAAAGATGACGAGATGGAACACAGAGTAGGGACCAACATAGGAAAAGTACAAATGACACTCCAGATATTCAGCTTGAAGGTAGTACAAGCAATAAATGCCATGTCCAGGAACAAAGATCCAGGGCCGGATGGTATTCCAGCTGAAGTAGTACAAGAACTGGTAGTGCCAATAGCCTCCACTTTGAGCAAGCTCTATATGAATGCCTGCATCATTGCAGAGTACCAAACATCTGGAAGCAGAGTGAGATATTGATCATCAGGAAGGGAGACGACAAAAGTCCAAAACAGCATAAATCCTACTGACCCATCTGCTTGCTGGACAAAATACAAGAAGATTCAGAGCAGGTAGATCTACAGAAGGTGCAATTAATCGGACAATGAATTTGATACAAAACACAAACCAGAAATACGTCGTAGGAATTCTTGTTGATATATCTGAGGCGTTTGATAATCTATGGTGGCCTGCACTTTTTGCCCATCTTAAGGAAATCAATTATCGAAGGAATGTGTTTTAACACCTTTAAAGGTTACTCCAAGAACAGATATGTCAAATGAAGGTGTCACAGAGCATCCATTGAGAAAAAGCTGACAAAAGGTTGTCCACAGGGAATCCATCCGTGGCCCGATATTTTAGAACAGTGGGCTTGAACCGGGTATGACAAGGCTGCAAAGAATTCTGGGACTTGTTGCCTTTGCTGATGATCTATTCTTACTTGTAGGGTGTAAAAGCAGAGCCGACATTGAGGCCAAACGCTCAAAGATTCTGCGTGAACTCAGTCGATGGTGCAGACAAGTCAAACTGAGATTATCACCACACAAAACTTGATATACGTTACTGAAAGGCCCATTACAGAGCAATTCGACCATTAAAATACATGGAGTCACAATAAGTAGTAGTCCAGTAAGTCGATACCTTGGTGTTAAATTAGACGAAAATTTAAATTTTATGGCCCATATGGAGGAAGTATGTGGGAGAGTCACCTCAATCATGAATAAATTTATCAGCATGCGGTAAATGTGCTTCCAACATTCACCACTTGTTATTCAAACATACCATAATACTATATTAACATTAATTGTAGGGAATGCTACCAGAGTCTGGGCCAGACACATCAGAAAAATAAAACCAAGTAAATTTTTGAGGAGGGCACAATGGAGTATTCTCCTTAGGCCAAGTGGTGCTTACAAAACAACAGCAACTGATGTCCTTACCGTGGCACTTGGGTTGTGGCCACTGGACTTGGAAGTTCATAAGTGAGGAGCACTGTACTGGCTCAGGATGGGTAATCAAACAGGTGGAGAAAATCACAGGAGCACCAGCAACAACAACAGCTACAGAGGTAAACAGTATGTTATTGGAAGAATGGCAGTAAAGGTGGAATGCTAGCACAACAGGAAGAAGAATCAATGATATGTTTCCTAGTGTCGACAAAAGGCTCAAAATATCGCATCTTCTTCCCTCACCCGGGCTGGTACACTATATAACGGATCACGGACCTTACAACAGTGAACTGCAAGGAAGGATAATGGATAGCGATAGCTGTGACTGCAGGAATGAGGGCTCTTTTAGGGAGACTTAATTTAACCATTTAATATTAGTTAATCATTTATTTATTTATTTATTTAAATTGTGAAGTTGAAGAAAGTAAAGTAAAGTAAAGTGGAAACCGTCTACGAAGATTTTCAGACAATATAAATAAAAAGTAGATAAAATTGTCACTGTGGACCCTGTAGTTTTTCGGAGAGAAGTCCTGATTACAAACATATTAGTAATTTCATCAAGATTTTTAGGATGTTTAGGAATGTAGAACGGGTGTCAGTTTGATAAGTGTTGTCCATTAAAGGAAACTTTGTTAAAACTGAGCTTGCTTTCACTAAAAACAATTAAGCGCGTATTATTTCTGATTTATGAATCATAATGAAGTAGATAACAGACTCGTAAGTTCATAAAGCGACGAAGCTAGCAACAAGGATTCTTATATGAACCCTTACATGGCAACCTGACTATAAACAGTGGCGATTTTGGCAAAAAAATAAATAAATAATAAAAAATATATATAATTTAAACCTTGTGAACTATAGCTGGAAATCTAGGCAATCGAAGTCAGAACAATTTTCAGTCGGCTATGGAGTAATCGATACGCACGGAAGCAAAGACTGCGGCAATGTATCAGTTAAACAGCTGTTGTGGAAAAGCAGCAGCATGTTGGAGCTCACCAAAGTTGTTGATGTTGCGGACTTGCTGCGTGAAGGAACACAAAATAAAAGGGAAGAACATTTAATGTTTTTCTTTTCTTAAATTTTCTACATTAATCCAAATGGAAGAGACTTTACTGATTTCTCTATTTTTTGTCGAGTGATCATTGCTTTAACAGAAGGAACATTACATATTTATAAGACTTTAAGGATAAATGTTGTTATTGATTGCTCGACGGAAATGGGAAGACTGTATTTATTTTGCGTTTTGTACTTTCCCTCTCATTATAATTGACTTGAAACTGTTTACTGCCATTTTATCCAACATGTATTCGAAATTTACCATGGAAGGGGAAAATGGGAATACCCTTCCATGAGGTCCGTCACCACGATGGTGCAGAAAACTTTAATCTACCAGCTCCACCATTTGTTTATACAGTAAAATACTGTTGTCTCTCAATAATCCTATCTCAAACACTTGAATCACAGCAAATTATGTTTAGAGAGTATGAGGAAGATATGGTAGAGTTTTCACAAACTGAGGGTGCTCTACCAGAAGGTGATCATTCCCAAGAAATAGATGCCCTTCAGGAAGCAGAGAGTAAGCAGCCTCCAAATACATTTTCTATTGGTGCTATAATTTACCAGTCTGAACAGGACATTTCCCTGCAAGATTTGGCCGATAAAATGTCAGTTCAATTAAACTAATAATAAGTTAAATATATTAAGTACACAGTCCACCAATAAATTCAATATGTTAAGTGCTAAGATCGATACTAGTATAACCAAGCTGAGAAGTGATTTCATGGACCATTCTCAACTAATAGATACCAGGATAAGTGAAGTTCAGGAGGTAGATAACTATTATACCCATTTTGGTAAAAGCAGTGGGCATACCGACTGGCATGTGCAGACCGAGCTCAGTTTTCTGGATATGCGCATGGCATCATAGGAGCATGGTGTTTTGCCTGAGCGTTAAAGCTTACGGGCGCGTGCCATACTGCGAATGTCGTTTTGATTAAAACATCGTGTAAACTGTGCTAATAGGCCAGAATGTACTGTCACCGGCTGTACATCTTACAGGACAAAAAAATGGAAGGTAATGGTGTCACATGTCATCATTTCTGAAAGATTTACAACATAGGAAAAGATGGATATATAAATGTTATTGTAAGGACAATTTCAATCTAACAACTGCATGCTCCCAAAATTTTGTTTCAGAGGATTATGTTTGTGATTTGAAAGTGGAATTAATGAATTTACCTTCAAAAAGTATTTAAAATAGTTTTTGTGCCTAGTGTTTATCTTCCTGCAAAGCTTTTCAATACCTATATCCTTCCAGTTTATCGACCAACATCAGAAAAAACAAAGCAGCAAAACTGATACATATCAAACCAGACACGTAAAAAATTAGCATCTGTAATGCTTACCACTGTGTTGCCCTGAAAAAGAAAAGGACCAGCGTCTCCCACTCCTCTACCTAGCAATTAAAACTTTCCTAGGGTGCTAATGACCTCATTGTCGACACGCCCTAAAGCCACAAAAACAACTACAAAACTTTCCTACACCTTGATGCTAGTCACCAATTGCTAACTAATTATAATATCCTACATTACCTTCCATCTGCCATTTCTAAACCTTCCGTCAATATTATCTAAGCCTCGTCGCCAATATATTTCTTGTAAATGCTCACTACTATTCTTTTAACCATCTTATAACCTGCAGTGACTCCCAACCCAAATCTTTTATCGTTTAGGTTACTAAGTGCATCAATATATATATATAAACCAGGTGTGCTGCACTTGTAGGTGGAAGAGTTGGTAATTGGACTGGTTTGTTGAATTTTGTTGATTTGATAAATTGTGTATATCGAAAATCATTTATACTGTATTCTGATTTTGGAGCGTAATATATTACTAAAAAGACATGTATTTCATTTTCAAACAATGTTTTTTAAGGACAGAAATACTCTTATATATAAAAATCAATGTCTGTCTGTCTGTTTGTCCTCTATGCACTCCTAAAACGTTTATTCCGATTATGGTGAAACTTTGGCAAGTTGTAGAGTTCATATCTGCGAAGGTTCCTGAGAAATAAAATTTCCAAAAAACCACCCACTCTTCCCATAACACCCAATAATTTAAACAACCCAACAGATTTTAATCCGATTTCTATGGAAATTTGCACATGTATACTGTAAAATAAACAGAAAAATACTGCCTACATACGGTTTCCAAAAACGCATACCTTTCCCACCCCTTAATTTATACACAAAACCACACTTTTTATCCGATTTCAATTAAACTTTGCCCACATATACTTAAAAAAATAGAAAATACTGTAGACATTAGTTTTACAAATACCAAATCCCTTCTCTCCTTTCCACCCCAAAAGCACCCCCTCTTCCGCCTTACACCTCATAATTTTTTTTGTAAAAAAACCACGTTTTATCCAACTTTGATGGAAATTTACACATATATAACTTAAAACAAACAGAAAAATACTGCCTACATATGGTTTCCAAAAACACAACCCCCCTCCCCCTTCCCACCCCCCTTAATTTTTACACAAGCCCACACTTATTATCCAATTTGAATGGAACTCTGCACATGTATACTATTAAAAAAAAATTTAAAAAAATAGAAAAATACTGTAGACATTAGCTTTAAAAAAACCCAGTCCCTCTCCCCCTTTTCATCCCTTCAATATTGTCAATGTTCTTTAAACAAAGCTACAGTTCCTATCTGATTTAGAAAGAATTTTGCAAACGCTTAATTTAAATCAAACAGAAAAATATTGTTTACTTTACTTTCAGTTTGTCAAAGCCCAACCCCACCTCCTCCCCCTTTACCCCACCCCTATTATTTTCCAGTGATCTTTATTGAAACTCAGAGTTTTTATCTGATTTTGATGGAACATTGCATTTGCATACTTCAAAACAAGGAGAACAATGATGTTTATATTTGGTTTTAAACAGCCAGCTGCTCTCCCCCTTTACCCAACCCACTAATTTTTTGAATATTCATATACATGTCCACAGTTTTTATACGATATCGATGGAACTTTGCACACACAAACTACAAAACAAAAACAAAAATATGGTTTATATTTAGATTGCAAGAACCAAAATAATCTTCTCCTTTACCTCCCCCCTTAGTTTTTGCCAATGTTCTTTATAAATAGTCAGTTTTTATCCAATATCAATCGAACTTCACACACACGTATACTTTAAAACGAAGAATATTTGGTTGCCAAATCCCAACCTCTCATCCCCTTTATTCCTTCCTTTCTTGATCATCAATGTTCTTTACACTAACTTTATTGAATGTGAATGGCACTTTGCATATGTATAAATTAAAGCAAAGAGAAAAAGTGCTGTCTATCTTTGGTTTACAAAACCAACCCACTTTTCCTATCACTCTAATTAAGAATAATCTACACTTGAAACCATTCAGTTTTTTTGTAAATATCTCAAACGCTGGGTAAATTAGACAAATGTAGATAGCAATATTATTAAAGTTCACGTTATTTCCTGTTAAACAGTACTGGACAGATTATGATTGGACAATTGCTGACCAAGAAATTCGAACTTGAATTTTAAAAATTATTTTAAAGTTTTTGTGATAACAAGCACACATATGCTTTAAAATAAGTAAAAATGATGTTTATATTTAGTTTACAAAATTGCAACCGCTCTCGTCCATTTCACCCCTCTTAAGATGAATTACATGTGCGATTTTTCTCTGTTTAGCAAATATCTCCAAAACAAACTCAGATATTTTTTTTTTTTTTTGCATATATGGTGATTGGAATCACTAAAAACATTGCATATCCACGACTATTGCAATAAACTTGAAATTGAATTCAACAGTAATTAAAATTTATACATAAATATGATAGATAGGGGAAAATAAACAGTTACCCGTCACTTAACACAGATGAAGGCAGGAGGGCGAGACACGTAAAACACAAAAACAAAAGAATTACACAATATGTTCGACTAAGGTCTTATTCATGTAGGAGGCGAGACATATGGCAGGGGGAAAGATGTGGTCACATCTGAGCCCGCCACATGAAGTGAAGCACAGGCGGAAAATGCGTGGTAGTGGAAGAAGGGGGGGGGGGGGGGGAAAGGCTTGACCAGCGATAAAAGTGAAACAAATCAATATAATCTCTGTGCAGCTTAGTTCAAAAAGTTATAATTGAAAATAAAGGGAGATAGAAGAATTTAAAAAATATATATATATACAATAAATAAAAAAATAAAAAAATAAAAAAAAAAAATAAAAAAAAATAAATAAATAAATAATAATAAATAAATAAATAACCGACTGTAAAATGAAATGAGAGATGGCAAGTGACAGGTTTAACGTAGGTTTAGGCCAGGGTGTGTCTGGTGTCAAGGATATGTTGATAGGCTAGTTCCCATCTGCGGAGTTCTGAAGGGGTGGTGGTGTTTGGAAAAACTCTAATAGCTCTGACTGTGAAACAGGTGTTGTGGTTGTTTGAATTATGGAAGTTCGCATGGATTGCCACGGGATGGTCTGGGTTTGAAGTATAAACTGTTTGCCTGTGGCCATTCATTCTGTAGGAAAGTTGTTGAGTGGTGAGACCAATGTAAGAGGCAGTGCAGTGGATGCAGGTGAGTTGGTAAATAAGGTGAGTGGTAGCACATGTGGCATGTCCAATTATGGGGAAAGATTCGCCTGTGACAGGATTAGAGTAAGTAGTGGTGGCAGGGTGCATGTTGCAAGTTTTACAGCGGGGTCTGTTACACGGGAAAGATCCCTGTGGAGGTCTAGGGGAGTCGGCAGGTAAATACTTGTACAACAATCTGTACAACATCTTGGTCCACAAGTATTTACCTGCCGACTCCCCTAGACCTCCACAGGGATCTTTCCCGTGTAACAGACCCCGCTGTAAAACTTGCAACATGCACCCTGCCACCACTACTTACTCTAATCCTGTCACAGGCGAATCTTTCCCCATAATTGGACATGCCACATGTGCTACCACTCACCTTATTTACCAACTCACCTGCATCCACTGCACTGCCTCTTACATTGGTCTCACCACTCAACAACTTTCCTACAGAATGAATGGCCACAGGCAAACAGTTTTATACTTCCAAACCCAGACCATCCCGTGGCAATCCATGCGAACTTCCATAATTCAAACAACCTCAACACCTGTTTCACAGTCAGAGCTATTAGAGTTTTTCCAAACACCACCACCCCTTCAGAACTCCGCAGATGGGAACTAGCCTATCAACATATCCTTGACACCAGACACACCCCTGGCCTAAACCTACGTTAAACCTGTCACTTGCCATCTCTCATTTCATTTTACAGTCGGTTATTTATTTATTTATTATTATTATTTATTTATTTATTTTTTTATTTTTATTCTTTTTTTTATTTATTTTTTGGGTATATAAATATATTTTTTAAATTCTTCTATCTCCCTTTATTTTCAATTATAACTTTTTGAACTAAGCTGAACAGAGATTATATTGATTTGTTTCACTTTTATCGCTGGTCAAGCCTTCCCCCCCCCCCCCCCTTCTTCCACTACCACGCATTTTCCGCCTGTGCTTCATTCATGTGGCGGGCTCGGATGTGACCACATCTTTCCCCCCTGCATATGTCTCGCCTCCTACATGAATAAGACTTAGGTCGAAATATTGTGTAATTCTTTTGTTTTTGTGTTTTACGTGTCTCGCCCTCCTGCCTTCATCTGTGGTAAGTGACGGGTAACTGTTTATTGTCCCTATCCTATCTTATTTTCAGTGCCTCGCGGCAGTTTCTTTGTTTCCTTTATCCAATTATACATAAATATCTAATTTTTTACTAAATACAAACTTTCAAATGTATTCATTTAATCGATATGTATGTATACTCAAGTCTAGTAATAGTAAGGTACTGCAGGGTCAGCTAGTTAACTTTAGAAATTGTACAGAGTAAAGTGTCAGGTATCTTATAAATTTTGTAACTGCGTGACAAAATTTGTCCAATTTGGAACCACGAGATTGAATATAATTGCATATAATTTCTAATGGCAGTTTCTATGTTTAGTCAAGCTAGAAATCAGGTCTTCACAGTTTTTGAGATAGTATTTTCAATCACAACAGCCTTGAGTATTCACCTGTAGTAATATTTTGAAAATTCGAAATAAATAAAAAAAAAAAACCAGTTAGAGACTATAAGTTCACACAGTGATCAATTTTTGAATATATAGATTTGATTAAAACTACTTTCAAGTCGATAACTTTAATAACTTCTGAAATATGAATTAGTTAGATTCTGTTTTTGGATTACGAATTTTAGTTCATCATTTCGACATTTCAATAACGTAAACATGCTTCTCTGGATAGTAAATGAAAGAACAGATAAGTAGGAGTAAAATAAAATTTATTTCAGTTTAGTAATAATAAAATTATGGAAGTTATTAACAGATCTTAGTAATTGCATTGAAATAATTTTTATGATGAAATTATCAAAGTTACAGAACTTTTTTTTTATAAGGATTAAATTTGACATTTTTCACAATATCTAGCGACTCCCAAAATTTCAAAGCGCTAGGAACATTTCTAATGTTCAAGGCCAAAGTATTTGATACTAGCTTACGAACGTGAGATTTGACATCTGTTAAGCATTCCAGCATATTCTCATGTGAACGCAGAATGACCGGCATTCCCACGGTCCGTGTGAGCACAAACATTTGCCTAGAACCTTCTTTCGGCCCCAGTCGTCAAGAACCATGAGCGTGACAGGATGCAGAATTGTGCAGGAGTCGTCATACACTTTCAGAAACCGTGAACGCGACACCATGTAGCTCAGTTAGAGTGCAGCTATGCTGCTTAGTGTCGCAAAGTAGGCATAGTTCAGTTTGCAAGTTTCAGTTTTAGGGCAACGCAGTTTTGAAGCAGTATTTACGTCATGGGGTGTGTTGGCATTACTTAAGTGTCGGTTGTTGACTAACGAATTGAGCAGCAAAAGTGTGATACGAACTTTTGCATACCAGTGATCATTAATTGTACTTTGAACTATGGGGTGTGGTCTAGCTCGAATTGGTTAGTCAGAGAATTTGTCTGATGCCTGTTCAATTAATGACTTTGCAATAACTTTCAAGAATATACTAAATTTTACCAACAACTGACTTATGACTTTCAAATATCTTTTCTTAGTTTGGGTTTATTTAAACTAAGTGGCGACTAATTTCAATATAGCAAAGCCAAACTGAACATTATCCACAGTTATCTACGGTCATAGCTGAGACCAAAGGTTTATGCATAACCCCAGCATCAGCTTGTTGTCTCACAATAGGATTCTACAATTAACGTATCATACAGTAGCTACATCGTCCATGTGGTTAAGTGCTCCACACATACTATCTCAAGAAGGGTTAAATCTATGAAATATTGTCTATAACAAAATTTGTAGAGAATTTTATGCGACCTTTGACCTAGAATATCTTGACTATGTACACGAGATTTTATCTTTCACTCCTAGGTTTGCCCTTTTTTTTCACCTTATATGAATGTATTATTTAAAGTTTTATCAAAAAACATGCAGTTATCAGGAAAATTGTGGCGGAGTGTCATCAGCGAGCGGTCAGCATGCAGGAAAGTATAATAGAATTTCAAACAAAGAAAGAAAAGAACTTAATTTAAACAGATGAGAAAAATTACCTATGGCAAACAAACTATAGAACAAAATTTGGAGCTCAAAGATAAATTCCAAATATGGATTTTCGACAAGTAAAGAAAAACAACTTCTAAACTAAAATAGATACAAGAGTTAAAATTAGGCTTGAAAAAAAGTTAATCAAAAATAAAATAATAATACGAAAACAGTTGGAAACTAAAAACACATTTAAAGACTGGAAAAGGAGCTTTTAGATGATGAGGCTTGAATGTCGTAACACAGGTTGAAGGTAATATCACAAAATAAAGATTGAAAAAGAAGTAAGGGAAGTTAAAAATGCAAAATTTTTAGAAATAATAGTGAAATGCCATTTTAAAATATGTTTAAATTAGAATGTCATGATTTTTTTAAAAAAATTGCTTAGTGGATGGAAATGAGTTAAGAAGCAATAGTATGTTTGAAATATTGCATCCAAATAAAAATAGTCGCAGATATAAACAACATACCTGCCAACTTCCAAAATTGTGTTCCCGTAAAAACCCTGGATCCCCAATACATTGTTTCCGTAAAGAACGTGGACCACAATTTTTTTTAATCAATAATTAACTAAACATACAGAAATTTGTATTAACAGCATATTAAACTGAAATTATGTCTACTTACTTCATACTAATTGTTGACAAACACTAATTATAAGACAATCTTCGAAGCCTTCTTTTTTTTATTTGGGGGGGGGGGGGGGCGGAAAACTCTAAACTAAAACTCTGACGAGACAATATCCTGTTTCACTTAGCACTGTTTGATATACATTATATGCGTACTTTCAATCAGACTTCAAATATGAAGCAGTGGCTTTCTTGGAGAAAAACTGTTTGTATAACAAGGGCCAGAATTGGTGGTCTTCAGAACGGAAACAGTCTCTAGGATTTCATTTGAGAGGGATCATCTGAACTGTGTTCTATTTTTCTTAACCATACTGAAAACACGTTCACACTCGGCATTGCTGTGGGGTATGGCGAGTATGGACAACATTATTCTGGAAATCCTATTATATTTAAGAATTCCATCAGCACCACGGATATTTGATAACCGTGCCCATTTGACATCATTTGAAGCATCTACATCTGCAACAGCTGAAATGTCATCTAATTGAAGAGCTGTGAACTGTGTGTGGATTGCATTTATAGCATCATCCCTTGTTTCATTTTCCTTCTTATGTAAGATAACAGGAAACTTTTCTAAGAAGAAATTGACTGAAGAAAATTGTGCATCCTCAATCTTGTCAAATGTGGCTACTTGTGCATGTTGCAGCACATCACTTGTTAGCGGAAACTTGTTTATGATGCAATCGCAGGCTGTAGAAAAGTAATTTCGAACTGATGAAAAGAATAGAGTTTTATCTTCATTATTAAGTTTTTTAACCATGTTCACAGTTTGAATGCCAATAACTAATTCATCATCTTCGAACTGATTTTGAATTAGGTGGTACTTAACCACTTCAAGCAATGCAGAACTTTTAATTACCTTTGGCTTTACAAATTTACTGAGTATCTGCTTTAACAATTCTATCAAAAGATCTAACAAAACATGTACTTGTGGGGAAACACCCTGAATAACAGTAGAGTTTATCAAATAATGGTATAATAATGTGCAGGAAAATACAATAAGCCTTGTTCAAGTCAGAAGAGAGAAACATAAACAGCTTTTCCTCATGAGTTGTAGTCAAACTTTTGCTTTTCAGAACAGACGAGTTGCATTCAAAAGAATAAGCTATTCTTTTAGGAGTCGACGAGGATGTATTGATTTTGTGATTCTTTTCTTTTGATTTTAAACACGCAATGTGTTTACTACACTTAATGTGATATGCCAAATCATGCTGGTATGCATAGCACAGTACTTTCTTCTGCTGTCCCTTGGATCTGATGTGTTCAACTTTTGGTATTGTGAACAATGTCAAGCTAGCTGAAATATTTGAAGCACACATTAGCACCTCATCCTTAAAAAAAGAAAGAAGTGGATCCCACTGCTCTAGTATTCTGTCCAAACACTTGCCTAAAGACAACCACCTTGTACATATATGCTTCAGCATTTTCTTGCAATCTTGACTGTGCAAATTTTGAAACTTCTTAAGATTTTCTTTTCTTTTGGCGCTCTTCTCTAAATAATAAAAAGTATCGACAAGAATCTCGTCTATTTTAAATGACAATTTTTCAGCAGCTAAATTAAGTGGCACAAACATCCAACAATCACAATATTTGGATGAGCTTCTTTCAAAACTACTGAAACTCCATTCTTCTGCCCCATCATTAAAGGTGCATTATCGGAACAGAATGCTACACAGTTTCCAATTGGTATTCACCGATGTTCCAACTGCGATAACATGAGATTACCTATATTGCGCTCTGTTGAGTTCCCTTCCAATGCTGGTATGCATAGCACAGTACTTACAATTTTTTCTTGTTTATCGTCACAATATGTAACAACAATGGGATGTAATTTTGTATTGGTATCATTGCTTCCATCTGTTGCCATTGAAAATGGACCATTTTGGAGACTCTTCACAACTTCTGATATTGCATTTTCAGACATTTTTTTAAAATGTAAGTTGTTTTAGTGCGACCACATCCATATTTTTTCGTTACTTCTGACGAAGGAAACATTTTCCTGAATAAGGCACCTGCATGGTCAGCTGCACTTAGTGGAATATTGTGTTCCACCAAAAATGAAGTGAACAAACACTGCTTTAATCACATCCAAATCAGAATTTCCTGATTTTGCGAAAAATGTATTGATTTTGTGATTCTTTTCTTTTGATTTTAAACACGCAATGTGTTTACTACACTTAATGTGATATGCCAAATCATTTCTTCCACTATGTGCTATATTTATATCACAACCACACACTGTACAAAACGCAAATTTTATACTTTTTCTTGACTTTATTATACATGGAAACTCTATGGAATATGCCTCCCTAAAAGTCTGGAAATATTGATTCTTAGCGTTACTCATGGTTGCATGGTTTACACAAAGTCACAAACTATCAACCAACCAAACAACGCATGCGGGACTGTTGGGAACTCGAAAGTCGAAACGAAACGATTGCTGGTTCGACTTTCAAAAAAGTATCGATGTAAAATCAGAGACAGAGAGAGATCGACTGATTATTGACTACAGTAAAATTAGCATATCATGGCTTAATTTAAGAGTCAAATGAAAGAAGCCTTAACGCACATATAAAAGCACTTAAAACAATGAAATAAATAGTAAAACCTGCCACAATTGTCCATAAAACTGCAATAATATTGTTCCATTTAAGATCAGACCTAAGAGAAATCAGTAAAATAACACAGCATATCCGTAAAACTGTAAAATACAGTCCTTTTCCGTAAATTTTATGGAAAAACTGTAAAAGTTGGCAGGTATGAAACAATAAATCAGATGAAACAGGAAATTAAAAGGAATTGTTTGATATGCATAATTTTGTGAGGGACTTAGTACTAGACAAATAAATGAAATCTTCATCCCTCCCATTTTAAGAACAATTCATTGTATAAAATGGCAAAGTTTCGGAAAGATATACCAAAAATAATGCACCGTGAAAACTAGTGATTACTTTAGACACCAAAGGGTGACAGTTTCCAGGTGTTACCACCAGCTACAATATAAAAGGGAATTGTTTTGTGACCTCAAGAGCTGTCGGTTAGGAAAGCACAGTCCACGTTAGTGACGGATCAGATTTTAACCATGTAGGCCGAATCTATGCCACTCGAAAGTGAATTTTGACTTATTGCTGCTTATAACAATTGACTACATCCACTGTTGCTTCTTGTGGTGAATCACTTTAGCAAAAATATACTTAAGAAGATGACGACCAATTAGGAAAGAACTTAAGCTAGTCTTGTTAGTGGTATCAAGGAAAATACACACAGTTACAGTTTATGAAAGTACTTGTTAAACCCCAAGCAAGATGTACTCATAACAAGACAGACAGGAAAGATGACAAATTTTGATGGATCATTGAAGCTGAATGAAGCTACCGCTTAATCTTGGAAATTAAGGTATTTCTCCATGTTTAATCTGTCATAAGCATAACACCAAATTCCTATATGATCTAGGAAAAAACGGCATTAAGTAACCTAATGGTCATTGGGAATATAACCAATGGGATTCACCGATGCGCCGCATCATTCCAGAGGCTTATATCCAATGTTTAGGTAGTAAGGCCCTAGCATATCTTGATAATATTATCCTTTTCAGTATAACCTTGGAGAGTTACATAAAGAAACTGGTGGATGCATTTCAGAGGTTATCAAAACACAATTTACAAATGAAATTGTTAAAATGCAACTTCTCGCCAAAGAAGGTCGGGTACTTAAGTTTTAACAGAAGAAGTTGTCAGCGAAAACCTGGAGAAAATAAGGGTTGAACAAGAATTCCTGATGCCAATAAAGGTAAAACACCTGAGAAGCTTCTTGGAGTCAGTCAACTATTAACATTTTTTGCCAGGCCACTAAACCACTTCATGACTTGCTTAAGGGGAAGGAATTTCAGTGAGGAACTTCGGAAAAAGAAAATTTCCAAACATTAAAGAAACTGTTGGTCAGTTCACTGGTCCTTCAGTTTCCAGATTCCTAAGAGTTTGTGATATTTGTGGTATGTGCGATTTTAGAGCAAGGAAAGCCACAAGAAGATGTACCCATTGCATAGGCTTCATGGGCATTAAATAAATCAGAGGTTATTGTTGTTGTTTTTGTTGCTTTAGGGCACGTTGACAGCAGGGTCATTAGCACCCTAAAAGCAGTGGAAGCCTACCCAGTGATCGAACAGGAACTTTTGACCAATGTGTGGGCTGTAAAGCAATTCCAGTCATACGTCAAGAGGTGCCAGTATACCATCTATTCAAAGTGGCTATTCTCAGTGAAAGAGCTGCTATCTAGATTGATGAAATTCTGGCCGAGTCTAGAGGATTACCAATACTTGATACAGTACACGGCTTGTGGACAACATATGGTTGCCAATACACTTTCAGGCATCGGACTCATGACAGGAACACCAGTGGCAGAAGTCAATGGCGGAGAATCGAGAGAAGCATACCTGCCATGTGAGACAGGCCTGTCATGGAACGTCGACCACACAACTGAGGTGGGCCATGTCGAGTGTAGAGGCAGGGGCCGACACAAGTCCAGGTTGTGGAAAAGCTGACACTAACAAGTGGAGAAACTGGCTATACGGCAAAAGGTGCATGATTCTCTTGCTGTGGATATTGGGGGATGACCAGAATGTAACACAGGCTGCACGAACATGTATATTGACCTAAAATGAAGAGGGGCATCTGATGGTACCTTAAGAAGTGCTAGAAATGCCAGCTTAATAAGCTGATGCGATCTAAGATGCAGACGCTGTTAGAAATTATGAAGGCATCTGCACAGACCTTTGAGTGTTGCAATATCGACAGAATGGGACCATGACCTGCCAGCATGAATGTGAAGCTGATATATCTTGACCTTTCAAGATGCGCCCACCAAATATCTGATGGTAGTACCCACAGAGAAATACTGATTGCACTGGGCTCGAGTGGGATGGCAAGGTTAGGAACTCCGAGTGGTGAAAAAGACCCGATGCCTACATACGAGCAGGATGTCTTGAGATCCAAGGCTGTAGCCACAATTTGCAGTTCACCTGACCAACGATTAACAAGATACTCCCTGCTCTCCACTTGGTGCTATAAGAAATTATGGGATATTATTCTTTTACCTGGAAAACATATTGCATACAGTACATTTCAAGCAAAAGTTTGCAACAACACACTAATGTTTTCACTTGTATCAATGTACACTAATCATTATTAAAGGTTGTGTTTGTGTGAAGTAGGCAGAAATATGACACTGGAAGAATTTTCTGGCACAGGTCTAATGAATTGCTCACTGCACAACGATGCAGACACAAACCCTGCAGCCTCCACACATGGTCAGCGGGAGTATATCCTGCCCAACAACAGTCTAGATTAGATAAAGATTTAAAAAGAAAAAGTAATGTACACAAAATGGGAAGGGGGAGGGAGAGGAAGAACTCTAACCTTATTACCTTACCCTTACACACACTGTATTTAAGTAGTCACCGTAAAATATAAGTAAGAAATCAGTCTTAGTGAATTTCAGAGTTGGGGAAGGTGCAGTTGTCTGGCTGCATGGATCGCATGCTGATGTGAAATCATGTCAGCACCCATGAACTAAATACACTGCAATATTTCTGAGTCAGTCTCTCTAAAGAAGAAAGCTGATGAGCAGGAGTTAGAGAAATAACTGCTCTGATAGAAGCCCAACAGACGACATTACAATAGCTTTGAATTGGATGAAGTTGTTCCCACTTTAGGAAAGGGTCCAGGGCCCAGGGAGGGGGAAAGATGGAGGAGATCTAGACTGAAGGTAGATTTGGGAGAGGAGACTGATGAGCGACTGCCGAGCCGAGAGGGTACTGATCGATGAATGCTTGGACTGAGAAATCAGCACCAAAGGGGCAAAGCATCGTTTTTTCCAGACTTAAGCAAGACACCATGCAGAGACCAGAGCCAGTGTGGAACACAACCATCACATTCTCAATGGGCCATTATTGCCACACATGCTGCCAGACCTATGACAGGTGGGGCCAAATGACTGATTCTCGTGGATGATGGGGGTTATACTGGGCCTTAGCTAGCTGTTGCTGGCCCAACTGTCTGAGGAAGCAGTAGAATATTTTCAGGTGTCAGATTTAAGCACCTTATAAGGCTCATAAATGTCAAATGCACTATGATTAAAACTACTTATTTCTAGTACTGTCCACTGAAGGCATGAAAATGACCCCCTCAGAGGCAAAATAAAAGAGGGTCCACAGGATTCAATCCTCGCAACTCATGCCCATATTCTCTCCCCTTGGTAGTGACTTAGCCTGAGTCAATATGTACTGTACACAGATGACATAGTTAGGTATAGTAAAATTTGGAATATTCTTTGCATACAGACACTAATTAAATGTAACTAACCTGTCAAGTGCCGCTCTTTCTCTGTCTTTCAACTTATCCTGCCTCTGGTCATATCTAAGCTTGAGAGCTTTAAATGTTTGAACATAATCAATGTCATCTAAAACTTTTCCAAAGTTTTCAACAACATGAGAGCATAAGGACTTTATGTCTTCCTGAAAAGAAAAGATCATCATTTGTTAGTAGCACCTACACATACATGTTTAATAATGAAACACTAAGCTTTAATATACAACTACACAAAAACATAAGTTCTAGCTTTATTTAGATTGGACAGAGTCTAAAATACACGTTTTGCTAATAACGGATTTTTAGGTTATAATTTTTTTTTTATTATTTTTTTTTTTTTTTTTTGGTGTCTAAAATATGCAAAATAGGTTTTTAAAATGTCAAAAATAAACAATTAAAACCAAAGTTATCGCAATACCATCAATAAACATTTTTTTTAAATTTATAACATAACTTCGAGAAGCATAATTCAGAATTATTGAATTTAATTGCCATCTAAATGGCTGGGATTATATAAAAATCAATAAAACTCTTACTGTACATCTGTCATGTATTTCCTACTGATAGAGAAATAAATTTGGAATACAATTGGTATACAAATTTGTTGGTATTTACTTACAATGAAACTAAGGAAAAAGTAAGCAGCTTCTAGCTGATATAAATAATAAAGGTAACCCTGCGACACGGGAAAACACGGACACACAAATCAATATTTCGGTATTAACCTTCTTCAAGTAATAGAGAACGAGCCATTTGGTTCCAGACATGTGTGCATACAGAACATTACCCCATGACTCGAGTGTCATTATAAGTTATATATTAACATAGGTACATGATTTATACTTAAAGTGCTACCAGTTTGAAAACTAGCTTCCAATCTAATTGGAGTTAATGTAGTCCATAGTTTTCTGATAAAAAAAAATTGCTAGGTAATGCATTAAATTGTCCATCTGAAGGTCAAAAAGTTTCGCCTCAAATAATACAAAACACATTGATAAAAAATTTACACAAGTCGCTGACTAAGAGCACGACATAATGAAATTATGTTTTATATTTATTCTTTACACTTGCAAAATAAGAGACCTAAGAGTAAGTCACAAGAATGAATGGGCCATGAGCATTTTATTTCAGATGGAAACAGTGACCTGTCTGAAATAACAAAATAGTTCATTATGTCATTTTGAAAAAGGTCTACCCATTGCTTCAACTTCTATAGCAAAAAAATTGCACTTCCATCAATTAAATTAGAGTCAATCAAACCAACAATTTCATTTAGAGTCTCAGAGAGAATGTCGAACAATAGCAAGAGAAAATGACAGTTTGGATTTTCATTATGACAAACTTTTCGATTTTATTCCTTGGATTCTGTCAATATTGATGACGAATTATTGATCTTCACATTGGTTTGGCTAATTTCCACATAATTTTAAGAAACTAGTTTTACAATTTTAAATTCTCAAAAAATAATATGTTAAAAAATAAAATATCAACTCCCAAAATAAGAAAGTAGCTAGGCCAGAAGAAACTTCAACATAAAATCTCGGTATTTTCGAAGCAGTCTGGTGACTCGGTTGGTTTAGGTGCTATGGAAGGACCCCGTTCGAACCCTAGTCTTGGCTGGAATTTTTATGGGCCTTAAAACAGACTTTCACTCCTGGCACAATTTTGCTTTGTTTGTGTGAAGTATTCTAGAATGCTCCATGGTTTCAATTCCAGATAAAGCTATAGGTCCCTTTTTCCCCAGTAAGATTATTGGGTTAGGGCAGCCACAACAGAGGGACATGCATGGTTACCCGCAACCCTGCCGTGATCTTCTCGTCTACAATACAGGAGGAACTTACATTTATATTTGGGCATTTTCCTACTCTAGATTAAAAATGCAGGCAAAAGCTAGTATATAGTAAAGCAATTAAAAATGGCTGCCATAAAAACGTGAAATTTCAGTACGATAAAAACTTATTTAAATACTTCAAATAAATACAATATTCCACGTAGAGGCAGCTAAGTTTATTACTATTATTATTATTGTTATTTTATCAACCATTTTCTATCAATGAGGCCTTTTAGAGTAATGAGTATCAATCACGATTAACTTCTAAGGACTTGAAATGTAGTCACCACGCCTTCTTCATTGGTAGAATGCTGTACCTCCCACTTGCCGGAAGGAACCAATTCTGATGAGGGGAGCTTAAATGTTACAGTCTGTGTTCAATTTATGTTCTCCAGAGAGAGACAATTTTTTTTGCAGAATGGGTAGTGTTTAAGGCTGAAATTGGGGATTGACCCAGCATTTGGAATATGATAGTGGGAAACTGCCTAAAAATTGTAATTAGGACAACTGGTACACAGGATATGAACCTGGGTTGTTTTACCTCCCTGATCCAGTGTGATGATGGCTTGACAAGCACAGCCAAATTGGAAGTTTCCTAAAATATATAAACACAAGAAACTAAAATACAATCCGGGAGCTATGAAAAGCAGTGCCAATAAGCCATACAAAGCACAATTTTCTTTTTAAAAAACATTAAGAGTGTTGAAAAGAGCAAGTGGCAGGCAGGATTCTATATAAAATAATTCTGATTGCAGGAAGAACTCAAATAAGGATTCTAAACATTGTTTTTTCGCTATAAAGATACGATTTATTTATTGAGTATAGACTCTTTTTTTAATTTTGTTTCACAATTTAGATACCTCTCTGATTGTTGGTACAAAAACCAGCATCATAGAAAGTGATTGTTGGTACCCAAACCAGCATCATCAGAAGCGATAAGAAAAGAATTTTCTAAACCCCAAAACTTCACTCTTCTATGCATTTCACACAGAAATCGATTTTTCAATCAGTCCACAACACCAAATTCTTAAGTCTACCATTCATGAACGTGTTATATCATGAGTGTTTCGTTCTCTATACAATTCCTCGATTTTAGAGCCGTGGCAAGATGGCGTTGCCTGCCAAAGTTACTATGCGCTGCCTTTTTATTATTATTATTATTATTGGTAAATTCTCCCTAATAAATGGAAGATGGTAAGCAAATGACCGAATCAAGTTATCTTCGAGTTCTTATTGTTCCAATAGGCTTTCATTCTTTCCAAGAAAGCTTGTTTGTGTTCTTCCAACCACTTTGGTCTGTATTGTTTTTGTTTTGGTTGCTCAGTTATAACTTCCCATTTGTCTACTTTGTGTCTGAAGGTGTCTCTTTCTAAGATGTCTGTTGCTCCTATTTTTGCACTTTTAAGATCCTTCCGAATTTCATTCAGCCAAGGTGTTGGATTTTTAAGTGAACTTACATAATCTATTATCTTTTAAGTCAATCAACTTTCTGGTAATCTCTTAAGGTGACCAAAGAATTTCATTCGTCTTTTCTTGATGTCAATTTCAATGTTTGAAAACTTTTCTGTTGTTTTGATTGATTGTAGTCTGTAACCATCTTTAGCGAGACTTGCTCCTAGAATTTTTCTAATGATTTTTCTCTCTACTTTTTTAATTTCTTCAAGGTCATGTTTTCTGTTAAGTGTTAATGTTTCACTTGCATAGAGGACTGTTGGTTTTGTGACTTTGTTGTAATACCGAATTTTCGCCTGTCTTGATATAGATTTTTTTGTTGTAGAGATTCTGGACTAACCCTAATGCTTTTTTTACTTTTTGGAGGCGATTTTGCTGCGAGATTTTCTCAAGGCCTGTCAGTTCGATGAATTCTCCAAGGTATTTAAAGTATGGGACCCTGTCGATTTTACCGTATTTTGTTCTCAAACTTGCTATTTCTGTCTTTGAACATATGAATTCAGTTTTGTCGAATGAGATTTGTAATCCAATTTTTTCTGCACGTTCTTTGAGAGTCTCAACCTGTTTGATGGCAGTCTCTTCATCTTCTGTTAGTATTGCCAAATCATCCGCAAAAGCGAGGTATGGTATATAGAGGTTGTTTTTGGGAAAGCCAAGTGGAATTGGTTTCCCACATTTACATTTATTCAGTTCGTTCTCCCATTCTTCCATAACCTTGTCTAGAACGACATTGAACAGAAGAGGAGAGAGCCCACGCCTTGTCTCACACCTGTTAGAATGTCAAAGGGTTCTGAAATTTCTCCCATTATTTTTATTATAATTATTATTTTTAAAAAACCTCTCTGCCACACTGGATTGGCCATACCTAACTGCAATACGAAATGAGCCACAATGTGCCATACCTTCATATGGTAGGTCAATATGTTCTCAAATTATCTGCTTCACTCTGACGTGGTACTCTGAAAATTTCTTAGATGGAAGTCAATTTTTTTTATTCATGTATGAAACTTTTATTATTTTGCTTCCTTCTTATACATACATTTATCACATCACTGATGCTTAGCTTACACAGTGTTAAGGTGTGGTTTGAGTAGTTCAGTTACATGTTGTGGAGCTTCATAACATTTTGATTGTTTACACTTTTTCGTTATCTGAATGATACGATAAGTGGAAAAATTGTATTACTCTCTCCTGATACATAACAGGCCTGATAGTTTCATAGAAAATTTATACCTAGTGCTTCTGACCAGATCACATTCAGCAATTCTAAGTAATAAAATAAATCACTCATCAGATCAAGAACTTACTATGTAGTCCTTTTTAATGAACATCATTAATGTTCAGTATTAAGATTTTTTTATTGTTGGGAAGAAAGCCTCCCCCTAACTCTTAAAATAGTTATTTACCATCAAAAATAGCAGTTTAAGGATTTTTCATTTAAGAATTTCCTTAATTTAAGGATAATCATAATATGAAAAAGCCTCCAATACAATTAGCAGTAACAGAACCGAACTCTTTGAGAAAATCAAGAAGTGGAGTGTAATGGTTTAGCTCCTTTTTGTGCCACAACTAAATATAACTTGTAAAAAATTAATTTGTACCATAAAATGTCTAATCAGTTAATTGCCTCAAGTTGCTTAGGTTAGGACATAACATATTAACAACATTCAAAAATGGACAAAGGCATAAACAAAATCTCTAACATACCTGTGAGAGGAAAATAAGCAACGGTGTATATTACTTTTTTTCAGAAAGCATAATGTACATTATCAATAAAATAAAATATTTCTTCTATGAACAATGTGCCCATGTCCTGGAGTAGACAGTTACCAGGGGATTTTTACTCCCTCCCTCATGGTGGGAAGATGAAATGAAGTGGTTTCTCATAACCTTCCCCAGTGTGTGTTCGTATGTGTTATAACAGATGTAGACGACTGTGACAGTGTGTTTTTTCAGTGTGAAGAGGGTTGTTTGTCTTATGGATGAGAGAACAGGAACACACGTCAGACAAGTGTGAGATTTGTTGGTTTGCTTGAGCGTTACGATAAACCCTGGATGTGGCATAACATCAGGCGTACAAATGCATCCTTGGAAAGGGTTCTCTGGCAGCCGGCTAATTCACACATTGGTTTGATTGATGTGGCCTGCATTGGTAGGGACAGTTATACTCGCCATGGACTCCATCTGAATGTCAGAGGTAAGAGGAAGCTTTCGCTTCTTATTGCTGATGAGGTCAGAGGATGCCAGGTGAGTGAAAGAGGTATTCCTGTGATAAATGGCGTTAAGTCGCGGCCTTTTTTAGGGTAAATAAAATAGATTTATTAAGATGTCTTAAGGAAATTAATGTCTCTGATGATCATAATTTGTTGAAATTAAAAATTCCAACTGATATACCAGTATGTAATAATAAAATAAACAATTCAAAGTCATTGCGTCAAAGTGTTCAGACCAGTATTTTCCACCAAAATATAAGAGGAATATTTAGTAAAACTGATGACATTACCTTAAGCCTAGAAGAGATTCAAAATTCCAGAAATTTTAATGTAGACGTTTTGTGTATATCTGAGCATCATTTGTCTGATACAGGAATATCTCAGCTGTCCATCCCAAATTATAAATTAAGCTCTCATTTCTGCAGATGTAAAATGGAGAAAGGGGGAGTTGCCATTTTTGTTAAAAATAATATTGAATGCAGTAGTGTAGTTATAAGTAAGTATTGTATAGAACAACACTTTGAATGTTGTGTTACTAAACTAGAATATGATAAGGAAGAGCTGATAGTGATAGCAATTTACAGGGCCCCCTCAGGTAATTTCAGACTGTTTTTATCTCATTTAGAGTCTTTGCTACTAAGTTTTACAAATAGCAAACAAATAGTATTATGTGGAGATTTCAATGTTGACTTTCTGAATCACAGCAATGATAGATTAGATATGGAAGCCTTGATGTTGTCTTTTAACTTAACAGCACTTGTAAATTTTCCTACAAGAATACAAAATAATAGCAGGACTGCAATTGATAATTTTTTTATGGATATTTCTCAGTGCAGTAATTACAGCATACATCCAGTAATAAATGGTATCTCAGATCATGATGCCCAGCTATTATGTACCGAGTCCAGGTACACTGTTAAACAGATAAAGAAAAGCTGGGTTTATAGAAGAAGTATTAGTGAAAATAATATAAAACACTTCATAGATACCTTAAACAATGAAAACTGGTTAGAAGTATTTAATGCGCAGGGTGTTAATGCGAAATTTGATTCCTTTCTGAATATATTTCTAACACTTTTTGAAGGTAGTTTCAAAAAAGGAAAATTTTCAACACTCCAAACAATGAACTGGGCATGGGATGGATAACAAAGGGTATTAGAATCTCTAGTAAAACAAAGAGGGACCTTTATTTAAAAATGAGAGAATCAGATAACTATGCGCTGAAAGTTCACTATAAACTTTATTCTAAAATACTAAGAAATGTAATAAGGAAGGCCAAGAACAAGTACATATCGGCGAAAATAGAAAATTCAGACAATAAAATGAGAACAATATGGAATATAATAAAGACTGAAACAGGAAAAACTGTAAATCACTCTAAAGACATAAAAATAGAACAAAATGGACATGTGTATAGCGAAGTAGGGGAAGTTTGTGAAATATTTAACAAACATTTTACGTCAGTAGTAGATAAATTAGGCATAGAAAATCAATCCCCACATAGTGCTCTAAGGCTTCTTGAGACTGCTTTCCCAAATAGCTTTGTGGAGATGAAATTGCCACCAGTAACAGTCTCAGAAATAAATAAACTCATTAAACAATTAAAACCTAAAAACTCTTCCAGCTATGACAATATTTCAAGTAAATTACTGAAAAGATGTTCAGACTGTATCAGTCATGTACTTGCTCACATTTGTAATGAATCCTTAATACAAGGTGTTTTTCCCGATAGACTAAAATATGCTGTTGTAAAACCATTATTTAAAAAAGGAGACGTAACATGTGTAGACAACTATCGTCCCATTTCATTACTTTCAACATTCTCAAAGGTTTTTGAAAAAGTCATGTATAGTAGAGTAATAAAACATGTTACACATTATAATATCCTAACTAATTCACAATTTGGGTTCAAAAAAGGATCATCCATAGAAATGGCTATATATTCATTTTTAAATAACACATTTGAGGAACTGAATAATAAAATGAATCCTGTAGGAATATTTTGTGATCTTGCAAAAGCATTTGACTGTGTAAATCATGAATTACTTTTGAAAAAAATGGAATACTATGGTATTTTTGGGACCGCAGGTAAATGGTTTAAATCATACATTGAAAGCCGAATGCAAAAAGTTTCAATTTTTGATTCTAAAATAAGTAAAGATGCTTCATCAGACTGGGAGAAAATAAAACATGGAATTCCACAAGGCTCTGTCTTAGGTCCCCTCCTCTTTCTGTTATACATCAATGACCTTCCTGGAAATTTATCCGACAAAGTTAAGAGTGTTTTATTTGCAGATGACACTAACCTGACTGTGCGTAAAACACCAAACAGTACTATAGAATTTAATGTAAATGAAGTTCTTAGAGTAGTAGCAAATTGGTTTAAGGCAAATCATTAAAATTAAATTTTGAAAAAACACATTATATTAGGTTTAAAACAAAAAACTATGCACAGCCAGATATATGTATAAACTATAAAAACAACACAATCTTAGAAACAGAGAGTATAAAATTTCTTGGTATTAAAATAGATCAGAAACTCTGTTGGCATGATCATATCACTACACTACTGGCAAAGTTAAGTAGTGCCACCTTCGCAATACGAACACTTTCTCTAACAGCAGATCTAGAATTAATGAAACATGTGTACTCCTCATATTTTCATTCAGTAATGTCATATGGCATAATTTTTTGGGGAAACTCTTCACAAAGTAAAAAAGTTTTCATAGCACAGAAAAGAGCTATTAGGTTTATGTGTAGGGTAAAACCAAGAACTTCTTGCAGACAACTCTTTAAGAAACTCAATATTCTTACAATGTATTCTCAGTATATATATTCTCTCATGAGCTTTGTCATAGAAAATTTTAACCTGTTTACACCTAATTCACAGGTACACAGTTTCAATACAAGAAACAGAAATAACTTGCATAAAACACAAACATCTCTGTCATTAGTACAAAGAGGAGTTAATTATTCTGGGATACATCTGTTTAATAAACTACCTAATCGTATAAAACAGCTTTCAGATAATAAAGATGTATTCAAACAAAAACTTAGAGATTATCTTATTGGCAACTCCTTCTACTCCATTCAAGAATTTGAAGAAAATAATTAATTGTACTCATTATGACGTTTGCAAAACTCAGTTGCAAAAATGTATGTTTATTATTATTTCTTGTAATTGTAAAATATGTATATATATATATATATATATTTACTATGATATGACTCATATTATGTGTATATGTATCAACAATGACATGTTTCACATCCCAGAGGTACTTCCTCAGCAGGGATCCATGGAACAAGATTGATAAATAAATAAAAATAAAATAAACCAGATGCCAATCCATTCAGGCCTACTCTTCCGAATATTCCTATATTCGACATTCCTGTACTTTACTGGCCAATCAAACTTAGACAAAACAATAAGTAAATGTGGTGTGGTTAAATGAAATACTTAGTATTCAAAGGATGTATAAGTAGCTAACTTTACATTTAATACTTGTCCATAAACAATTAAGGTCATATTATATCAATATGTTTATGAAATAGGGCAAAGCAAATAAAGTGAACAAACTTTATCACATCCTTCGTTTAAATGTTTGTGAATTTGCTGATATCATGACTATAAAATACATATTTTTGCATATTCTCTGCGGTCCGAGATTTATTTCTGTAAGTTAGAATGTTCTTGAATATTGAAATATAACAAACAACTTCACAAACTTCAGTCCTTAGATGATGTTCAAGTAGTTATTTGTTGAAATATTCAATGTGCTTACATTAACCTTTGATGTCTTCCAACTTTGATGCTATTGCTGATAAGACTGATTCAATGGAGAAAGAATACACATAGAGAACTGCAGTAAGAAATGTGTAATTAAAGCAAATTTTTATCACTTTCCCAATGTATGAAATGAAAATACTTTTATTTATATGTTAAGACAAGTCAATTTATCAAATGATCATGATTCATAACATGATCTACAAGACTACAGGAATGATTAAGTACAGAGAATGAAAGTTCACTCAGTGCCAAATAGAATTAAGCCACACATCTGGACAAAAAGAAGAAACATAGAAAGACCCACAATAAGACAGGAGAAAACACTGTAGAAGCTAGAAAAGGTCTAAAGGCTTAAATTGTGAAACAAAACCATCAAACAAATGCACCAACCTTGTGAGGATAGTAAACTGCTTTGTTATTCAACATAATATTAACAAAAAAACTCAAGAACATTAATTCACTGTTAAAACAAAATTGTAATTCATGTGGAACATTCAGTGAGTAGTGTGTTGAAATATTTTTTATGGGAACAAAATATATATTTAAAAAAAATATGAAACTTTAATATAACACTTACCAGTTTTATAAATTCAAACATTTCTAAAATTGCAGAATCAAGAAGATTGTATCTTCCATTATTCCTCACAAATGCATCAATGACAGGAGCAAATAGATTGCCCTTTATTATATATCGGTTGTAGAATTCATCTTTCAAGGCAATAATTTTTCGCATGAACCTTAATGCACCTGAAACAAAAAAATATAAAATTAAAAATTGAAATTATTAGAAGTTACACAATGATGCCTTGTGAGGTCCCACTTCACCAACAATTTAAAAATAATGATGTAAATGAGTTTGTACATATGTATGTATGTATGTAATAATTAAGGACGGCACACAGAACGTCATCCAATGGCTGCCTAGATAGTGGGAGAAATGGTGGGGGAACAGCTAAGGAGCAGACTATCAATATATCGGCAATGTCTGAGATAATATATTGCAGGTGATGGTAAAATGAATATATATAGCAAGGGTACCTAGTACTGGTGTGAAAAGTTATTACTAGTTAAAATATGTAAGTATGGAAAAAATTAAATTAATTAAAAAGTGGCGGGTTAACTGGTTGGATTTTATTAGTGATTAAGGCCAGGGGGATGTCTGGTATCCAGGATATTCTGGTACTCTAGTTCTTATCTTCGGAGTTCTGATGCAGTGAAAACTCTGATTGCTCTCACAGTACAGCAGTCATTGAGATTGTTGGAATCATGGCTACAGGCATGTCCAGGAATTGGAAGGTACAAGTTGCGAGTGTGGATTGTTTGTCTGTGGCCATTCATTCTAACTTAGAGTTGCTGTGTGGAGAGGCCTATGTAGGAACTAGTGCAGTGGCCGCGAGTTGTTGAACATGTGGCATGTCCAGTGCTTGGGAAATTTTCTCCTGCGGTAGGATTGGAATATGTAGTGGTGAGTGGAAGCATGCTGCAGGTTTACAGCGAGGCCTATTGCATGTAAAAGATCCATATGGTGTTTTTGGAGAGTGATGGAGGGTATTTGTGAACTAAGATGTTTTTAAGATTGGGTGGTCTGCTAAAACATGCACAGGGGAAAGTGGATAGAATTTTGGGTAGAAGTGTGTGCATTTCTGGAAACGAGCAAAGGAAGTCATACCCCTGTTGCAAGATATGGTTGATGGACTCGAGGCCAGGTGAGAACTGGGTGACGAAGGCAGGGTTATGGTTTGCCTTTGTAGGAGACAAGCGAGTGGTTACATGGAGAGTGAGTGATTGCATGAGAGATCTGTTTTGTACAAGATAAGGGAATGGAACAGGTTCTGGGAGAATTGAGGGAGGGAATGAGCATCAGAACAAATGAAACTTCCACGGATAGCAAGGCCGTATGGGAGGGAACGGAAATAGATCCAGGTGAAACGCTCACACATCATATTCCTTGATATGAACATCACACTCAGGCGTGCTGCACTTCATACCTCCGTCCAAATCAAACCTACTAATTTACAGCAATATCTTCATTTAGATAGATGCCATCCATTCCATACCAAAATTCCCTCCCATACAGCCTTGCCATCCGTGGAAGTCGCATATGTTCTGATGTCCATTCCCTTAGTCAATACTCCCAGAACCTATCTTAAGCCCTCTTTTCCCGTTGTTACCCCACGGACCTCGTACATAAACAGATCTCTCATGCGATCACTCACCCTCCACGTAACCACTCTCGCTTTTCTCATACAAAAACGAACCATAGTCCTGCCTTTGTCACCCAGTTCTCTTCAGACAGGGGTATGACTTACTTCGCTCATTTCCAGAAATGCGCACTCTTCTCCCCAAAATTCTACCCACTGTCCCCCACGCATGGTTTAGCAGACCACCCAGTCTTAAGAGCATCTTACTTGGAGACCATCAGACATGTTAAGAACAGATTTTGATCTCCTTCATATATGTTGAAGGGTACACAGTATATATGTCTGTAGTATAGTTGTTTATCAAAATATGCCCTAAAACAAAAAAAATCTAAATAACCTCTATATAGTATATTATAGACCAATATCAAATGGCGGCATGGTCTATGCGGTAGGGTGATAGATTCATAATTTTCTGACCCGAGTTCCAATCCCCGCAGAATCAAATATTTTTATTTATTTTTATCTTTAGAAATTGTCAAGCTTGACTTTTTTTTATTTTGTTTAAACTTCATTTACATTCTTTTATTGCGAGATATAATATTTAAAGCAAATTATATTACCTACAATTCAGCATCATTTTTTTCCTGGAAAGCTTTTTTCGTAATGAATTCACGGGTTAACCGATGGATTGTCTTTTCACAACACAAATCGCCCATACACCCTAGAAGACTTCATTGCAATTATATGTCAGGAAAGTCTCCATTCTTAATTTTTTTTTCATTTTTTGTTAATAAGTTTATTGTTTACGTGCGTTTTCAATTGAAGTAGTTACTATCATTTTATGTATTTCATCTGCATCGTTTCTTTACTTGTATGTCATCAAGAGGCAGGACCACATTTAGGCTTTGTGAGCCCCTAGGCTATACATGCGGTGCAGGCCACTGTCAGCAAATTATGGGCAACCTTTTTTTTAACTCTACTACTGGTCTAGGCGGGGCCCCTCTGGCTGTGGTGTGAGCCCCCTTCTCTGTAGTGCAAGGTCTTCCTTTGTGGTGCGGGCCCTGGGCTACAGCCTACGTAGCTTATGCTTAAATGTGGCCCTGTCAAGAGGTATTCTAAATGGAATACGTAGCATTGGGAAGATATTTTCTTTCTTCTACACTCAATTTATTCCAAGAACGTTTGCGTGTAAATAGTTGAAAATAAAATAATAAGCCTATCCGTGATGAAACATGGAGCTCAACAAGGAAATGGAAAAACAAGTGAAAAATGCTTGTGTCAGATTCCAGTTTACTAGCAGATTCACCTCGACTTAATTTCATTGGGTATGGGAGGCATATTACGAAGCCATTGTTGATATACTGGCCGAAATTACGATTGGTGGTATCTGTTATAAGCAATGTGATTTGTTTTAAATTTTATTTCAAACAATAAAAGTATCTAACTGAAGTTTAAACAAAATAAAAAGTCAAGCTTGACAATTTCTGCAGATAAAAATAAATAAAAATATTTGATTCTGCGGGGATTTGAATTCCGGTCAGAATACTATAAATCTCTCACTGTACCACATAGACCATGCTGCCATTTGATAATAAGGGACAATAATCTTATATACATAAAAATCTCGTGTCACAATGTTTGTCCGGGATGAACTCGGATACCACTTAACCGATTTTGATGAAATTTGGCTTAATGTGTGTAATTTGGTCCAACTTAAAATATAGGATAGTTTTTATCTCGATTATTGACCTCAATATTTATTATTGCGAATTAAACGTTTGTCATAGTACATTGGTTTGTAAATTCAATAAGTTTCTAACATGGCGGTGTGTTAATTTATCGAACCAACCCATAGATGGCGTTGTGTTTCGATTTATTTATTCTACAGTCTGTTCCTCGCCATATGTGTGTTTCTTGAATTTTAGTTGTGCTGTGTATTGTGTTATAATTATACTATATTGTTGTGCATCATTTGTGTTTTATTATACATAACGACAAAGTAATTACACACGTGAATATAACATTGAAGAAAACGTTACGATAAATTCAAAAACATGTTAGTATTTCATGCTTGCTTCTAAGTTTTTTCCTTTTTGTTATGGCCAGCTCTCCAGTACTCCTTCATTATTACACTGTGTTTTCTCTTTCTCTCTTCTCTACCTTGGAATCCTGCCATATTCGAAATCCGCTCTCGAATTTTTTTTTCTTTCCATACTGTTCCCTGATATTATTTTGTACAGCAACGCGTGACCGGGAGTGTGTTCCCGGATATATCAAATAATTACTTAGATCATAATTGGCTCAGCAATCGTGCTATTTTGGCATCAAAAAATGTCGACATTGACGAAACTAACTGTTACTAGGTGATCTGATGTCTTTTAAAACAATATACACTATTGTAGAGGCAAATGAAGCCGTAAATTTTTCCAACTGAGTTTTTAAATTCTTTGGATACACCAGGAATGCTACCACACAATATTCGGTTAAAGACTGGTTCACCGATTAATTTTATTCGTAATTTGAATCCACCTAGATCATGCAATGGTACATGTTTCGTCATCAAAAGGATCACCGGAAATGTTCTTGAAGCAACTATTTTGACTGGAAATTTCAAAGGAGAAATCGTCCTGTTGCCACGTATTCCAATGATACCGTCAGAATCTCCAATACCCTTTAAAATGCTTCAATACCCCGATTCGTTTGGCTTTCGCTATGACCATAAATAAGTCTCAAGGCTAAACAATGTCTGTTTGCGGCTTGGAAAATACGTGTTTCTCTCATGGGCAGCTACACCTTGCTCACGTGTGGGGAAACCATCAAATCTATTTGTATTAGCAAAAGACTGGCTAACCAAAAATATTGTGCACTAATTATTATAAATTGTAATAATTTAAAATAATTGTTAAAAAATTAACTTCATCTACCTCATTTATAAAACTGAAATTTCAATAAATAAATAATTTTTTTTATAAATAAATTTTTATATATTTTCAATTAAGTAATTTGTAATAAGATGTAAATTAAAATTGTTTATGTTCGTTTGTCCTTAATTTCAACTCTCCGAAACTATTTACCAATTACTTTGGAATTTTCAAATGGAGTAAAAAGTTTTTGTCGTTATTAGTGAATATTAATTTGACTACGTTAGGAAGTTTAGAATAACATTGGTCTAACGTTTTCCACCTGTGCTTCATTCATGTTGCGGGTTGGGATGTGACCACATCTTTCCCCCTGCCATATGTCTCGCTTCTCACATGATTAAGACTCATGTCAAAATATTGTGCAATTTGTCAATGTTTTTATATGTTCATCTCGCCCTCCTGCCTTCATCTGTGGTAAGTGACGGGTATCTGTTTATTTTCCCTATCCTATCTTATTTTCAGTGCCTCATGGCAGTTTCTTTGTTTCCATTACCCTATAGTACCTGGGTGACCGATCTTCACTCGGCATCTTTCGATTTCTGTTCAGTATGCAAGATTTCCTGAAAATCCTTAGAGACATTTGTGAGAAATTAATTTTATCGGGAACTGCACCACGTTCGGAACAGACGCGAAATTGGTAGTAACCTGTTGAAATTTGGTTTAATTGCTTCGTCATTATGTCCTCTATACATTTGCGCTCTTGCTTTGCGGAAAACTTGCCAGGAATTTAATTAAAAATGCTGAAATATGACAGCGAGGCACAACCGTTAGATGCCTTCAGCGTTGAAAAAACAGTGACAATCTTAAAATGTTGATTTAATCCTGTGTTTTCTTGCCGTTTTAGCTTTTCTCTGTTGGAAAAAGTCACATATAATTGACAAATAGATAAAATTTATCCGAATTGTAATACGGTGATGCCCGCCATCTTATATAGAAACGAGCAGTCAGAGATAATCAATTGCTTCCATTGTAAACAAATACTTCTGATGGCTGTTGCAGAACGCAAAATTGCATAAAATTTCTCTCTTGGTCCAGGCTGTATTTTAACCTAACCACGAAATCTATGACGAAACGAAACTGTTTAGGTTGATATGATCCCCGTACCGGTAATTTTTTCCCCAGTTGCTGAGCCTCATATTTTGGCATTTTTTGTTTTTCTAGCGACTTTTCCGCCAAGCAAGAGCGCAAAATGTGAAGAGGACATGTTGACGAAGCAATTAAACCAAAGTTCAACAGGTTACTATTAATTTCGCCGAGGTTCAAGAGTTGCTCATATAATAGTATTAGATTGGATAGAAGGAAGCATATTAAGCAATTCTATTAGAGGTAGGACTGCAAGTTCCTTTTCTCTGGGACCTACAATTTAAAGTAGAATCCCAACCACATAACGCCACACTGTAGTTCATATGGTTAAATACATATCTTAAAAATTCTTGCTCCTCTGGAATTTGAACCCGGGATCGTAGCCAGAATTTTTTAAGAGCTAGTGGAGTAACCACCTTTTTCCCCAGCTCCATATTTGTTACACATTCAATATATTTCCTTCCTACTTACATAAGAACTGAAGTCGGTTAAATAAATATCGTGAACAACTGTCAGGATTTTCTTCAACTGAGTCTTCACTGGGCATGAGTAACTTGGTTGAGACTATTTTAACTGCTAATATTAGTTTCAAAGAAGTTTATGTCAAGTAAAGTATCCCTTCTGACAAAGCCAATTTTTAAATGCCTTCTTTTTAGATGTTTTACAATTAAACACGCAGTGCTAATATTCCCGCGGATCAGCTAGTAGAGTATACAGGGCTTCCTAATTTCTATGCAATGTTTACTACAACCAAAGATAAAACAGTAGACTCAATGGTCGCATGGCATTAGAATTTTTTTTTAAGTTTGAAAAAAATTGCATTTATCAAATCCAGTATCTATTTTTTTAATATCTAATTTTTAAATGTTTTACAATTAAACTGGTAGTATATAATGATAACCGCTTTTTCAATATTGTTTGTAAATATAAGTATCACATCTGACAAAGCCACTTTTTAAACATCTTCTTTTTAAATGTTTTACAACTAAACATGTAGTGCAAGTATTCCCTCGAGTCAGCTAGCATACAATAAATGTTCGGTTAAATAGATGAGTTCCCTGAAACCAAAGGGCAAAATATTAGTAGGCTCCCTGGTACCTGAATCATCTATGAGATGGCATTAGAGCCGTTTTTGACGTACCAAGAGCAAAAATTGTTCCTATTTTGTAAAATTTGGTTTTTCAGCGAGGAACACTATTTAGATAATCTTAAAAATCAAAACGTTATCTAAATATGAAATTTCACCCAAATCGTTACCGCCGTTCCAGAGATCCAAAATTTATATATATACACAAGAATTACTCGTTTAAAGACATAAGATATACATTAAACATTTTCTATCCAATATGTCAAATAGTTATCTTATGGTAGCCACTTATTCATAAGTTACTCAATTCACAAATGAAAAATGAAACCAGTCATTTAATAAATCTTATGTTTCTCAACCGTACTGTAAGTCAGTGCATTCATATGCTGTTCTACAGCATGTTTACTTAAGAGAGGTGGATCAATGTCACTCTGCTTTATCCCCACTCCACAGCCCTTACCCTACATGTGAGTGAGAAAGTTGCCGCGTATACCCAAACGCCCTCATAATGTATGAAGTAAAATATTTTGCATCTAATGTGATATTCTGTTTAGTAAAATCGAGGATTTTAATTACTTGTCATGAGCGAAATAAGTGAATCATGTCAGAAATTACGTATTTACAAAGTTGTATCTTAATAAAGATATAATTATTTACACGAAATAAATGAACAAAATTTAATGCTTCCAGTAATTGCTTTTAGTATTAAAAATTACAAGAGACATTTTTATTGTGATAAGAAAATGATGACTCTGAACACTCAATTTAGCTCCACTAAATACATGCTGGACTGTTCGTAATGTATAACAACGTTATCCTTCCTAGTGTATTATAGAAACTATACTCACAAAAAATTATCGCTTTTGACTGTTGCCTAGTACAACAATTATCTGATGCCATCTCACTTGCAACATTTTATAACAATGTATTCACATAAACATGACAATACTGCAATAATACCTCTTGTCAGCCTGTATGCAATGGTCTGCTCGGAGAGGAAAGCAATGGGAGGGGATGGTAAGGTGAGGGGCGGGGTGAGGGGAACATGACCCTAAGCCACCATTTCAGAGTGAAAGAAGTATAGCAAAGTACCCGGCATTGCTTAGGGGTTGGATATGATGTTCTGATTGCCGTAAACATTGTCCATAACATTGGTGCAGTTTTGTAAACCAAATGTGAACATTATTTTCCTTTCTTTTATTTATGACTTTACACCATGTGGACATCATCAGAGGCGAGAAAGGACTGGACACATGAATGGGAAGTAATTTGACCAAGGCCTTTTGAAGGAAAAATCCCGGCATTTGCCTGGAGTGATTTGGGGAAACCATGGAAAACTCAAATCTGGATGCCCGGACAGGGATTCGAACTGGCTTCTTCCCAAATGCGAGGCCAGAGTGTTAACTGTTTATCCACCACACTCAGTATTATTATTTTCCTCTTTATTTTAAGGCATACTTGTGTAAAGTTCCTTCGGGATCAGATAAAAACTATGGATTTGTACACAGAACATTTGCAAAAAAAAAAAAAAAAAAAAAAAAAAAAAACTGAATTCTTTCACGTGTAAATTTTGCTTGAGGGGGTAAATGGGGAGAGGAATTTGTTTTTTGTAAACCATATATAGACAGTTTTTTTCTTTGTTTTAAATTACAAGTGTGCAAAGTTTCATAAAGAACAGCAGGTAAATACTGTCAGTTTCCTTTCTTTCCTATACAACCAGTTAATAATTATGAGAATAATAGTAAAAATAAAATGTTTTAAAACATTTTGAAAATTAACACGTCACTTGCTGAAGTCAGTGGCAAGAGGGATGTGATGATACAAGGAAACAAGACAAGGACAAAATAGCTATTTAATTTTCATCACAATGCAAAAATAGAAGAAATACAATATTAAATTCTCAAAACATTCAGTTCTGTGAAGAAAAAAAAGTGTATTTGGAGTGAGGACAGTAACAAATATTAAAATTTTACCAAACATTAAATTTGACAGAAATTAAAAGTAACTGTAAAACCTACTGTAATTCCATATTAAGACTTTTAAATGATTTATATGAAAAATTATTATCTGACCAGAAGTTATGAAGATACTTACATAGAACAAGGAAGGTGTGAGTTGATTTCATCAACACAAGAATCCTTCGCAAAAGATCCTTATTGAGAATGCAGTTTTTAATATGGTATGTGTGATGCTCAACACAAAATGACAGAAGTTCTAGGATAAGACCCAAAAGTTGAACTGTCTGATAATCCTCCTTCGCAGGACGATCCTCCACAGTATTTGCCAATAGAGGTGCTAAAAACAGCACAATTTGGATGAACAATTAATCGAAGTTATTTTTCACCAAAATAATTTAAATAATTAAAGGTGTTCGCACCACATAGAATAAATATCAGACACAGCAACAGTTACTATAATGAAAACATGATGACCACTATTTTCTCATTACATCCTGATTAATTAACACTTTCTTTGAACTGCAATTAGTTGCTTTTTTATCCATCTATTAACAATGCACACCAAAAAGAGAAGCTGAAAGTAGTAGCATGAAATGTTTTGTATGCAACAAATTAAAATAAACCAATACCTACCAATAAGAACATGGATACTGTGTTTGTAAAAATAATTCAGAAAATCTGTTTTTTCTGACTTATTTAAGGAAGCCAGCATGTTTTCTGGATCAAGAAGTATCCTCAGAATACCCATCAACTGCACAGCACCACCCAGTTCAGGATCAGTATCACAGATCATTTGTTCGATAACAACATTTATCAACATCTGATCCTGTAATAAAGAAAGCAACAGGATTATACATCTGTCATATTCTGATATCAAATTTAGAGATGAAAGAATAATTGAATGTGTACTCTGGCAGAATTTGATAACATAAAAAGCTAATTCATAAAGCAATATAAAACTGCATATTGATTAAATTGAAAAGTGTAACATGAGTAAGACACAATGATGTAATCTTCTACATGGCTTAATGAAGCTCCCAGAAGGCATTGTTCCTTGGTGGACACGACAAATGTTGAAACAGGCTATACACACGCATTAACTGCCTATTACATCCAACAAGTAGACTGTTGTCATGGATTTTTCTCAAATTTTATGGGCATGTAGCAAAGAGAGAGGTGATAAGATATACTTCACAAGTGTTCAAGAAAATCAATTTCAAACTCCTCAAAGTTATGCCTCCAGTTGATATAATGATAACGTTGCTAAAATGTATAATTATTATAGTGGTCTCGTGGTTAGAGTGATGGTTTGCTAACTGGCCAGCAGTGTACATGCATAAATTTTCTTTTGCCCATAATATTTCTGGGAGGGGGAAGGTGGGGGAAAGAAACAGTCATTGGTATAAGATTTGTATTTTAATCAATAATACATTTTTGTCACCAAATTATTATGCAGTTGCAATTTTTCCTTGTGTTTTGTGTGTATGGGGTAGTGGGTGTGTAATGGTAGTTTTCTTTAAAGGAAATACATAAATACTAAACTTGAATTTTTCATATTTGCCTATTCAAGTACTTTATTTTTAATGTAAAACCCAGTAAAACATAAGTACTGGTATAACTAAGTAAAAAGTTCCAGCGAATATGGAACATCTCATCTGGAGATTGTGGAATACACATAAAGATCCCAATAAAATGGAATTACTAGTTTAAAATTATAATGATCAACTTTTTCAGTTTTCTGACAAATGCTCAGATGATTATCATACAAGAACAAAATTTTTTAGCCCCATAGCACAGACAGTAGGGCGTCTGACTACAGCTCAGATGACCAGAGTTCAATCGCCGATGGAGCCAAAGATTTTTGTTCACAGCTTAAAGTCCGAAACAGCTCTCAGATTAGCACACTGTGAGCTAAGGGGAAGGTAAAGAAAAGCTGGCACATGGTGCCGACCCCCTCATATGTCCTTTAGTGTATAAAAGGTTGTAATGGGAATAAGGAGCTCTACCTAAGTGAAACCTGCGGGAAGTAGTAGTTGCCGCAGGAACCCCGTAACTTAAACCTTTGTCGTAGTGGCAACATATATAGGAAAATTTGCTGTATTTTTATGAAATTTTCTTACAGAAAACATCACAGGTGAGTTAAAAATATCTATATTATTAGAAACTTTGGAAGTGGACATCATGTATTGTTACATTGATGGGGTGGGGAGGTAGGCGGGGTGACATCAAAAATTCATGGCAGAAAGTATGTGGTGAATTATAGAATGGATGTTTAATATATTGCTTATTTAAATAATTACTTCCTAGTTTTCATTAAATACTAGTTATTCTGAATTTTTTGATTAAATTTTCATGTCAGAGATATTTACAAATGTCTGAATAGTTAAGTCCAAGAATGTTTGAGCAACATAACTATTGAAAATATCAATTTTCTTCAGGTAATATTGTCATCATTGACTGGGGGAAAAGGGGGGGGGGGAGGGAAATACACTAGCACAATTACTTATCGGCAAAACTGTATTAATGACTAAAATAATATGCTAATGATTGGTTTTACATAATTATGAGAATAAACTCCAGATGAAGATATACTTTTGGCAATGTGGTTTACATAAACTCAAGTCCAAACTTGAGAAATTCAAGGTCAATTTTCTTGAGAATGCATTAAAAATGCAACTTACTGCTGGTCCATTGTACTACACTTTGAATGCACAGCCTTTAAATTCCAGAAGAATCCATTACTCTTGTGCCTTTCGTGTAAATCATTTCTGAGGAATGGCTTTATGCTGTCAATTGACCCATCCAGTTGTTCAAATACTTAATAGTGAAAAAGCTAAGTTCTGTGTTAAACTGGGCCAAAGCTACATTCAAGAAAAGGTTACATAGCCTGCAAAAAATCCTGGGCGACATTTTTTTTCCCTAAATATGGCTCCTACCCTGAGGCCTTTCCAGGATCGTAGCCATTAAAGTGTTTTGTAAAACTATTAGAAACAATTTTGTACAATTATCTTGTCTTTCTAGGGTGCTCGATGCTCTATGGTCACTTTGCATTGGCCAAACAATAGATGCAAGTGCCTGCAATACTCCATCCTGGAGCTATGCTTCTGGGCAACTTGACAACAAATAACACTCAAGCCATACGTAGTAGGTATAAAATTACTTTTTTTTCAAAACAAAAACAAAAAAACAAAAAACAAAAAAATAAAAAAATAAAAAAAAGAGAGAAAATAGGAAACAAAGACATTGGTTTCTTAGTTAAACTCATTATGTTGCCACAGGGAGATCTGCAACTATAGAAAAGGGGGGGGGGGGGGAAAAATGAGAGAGACGAAATAAGAATAAAGAGATAATAACAGCTAATATCAAAGAAATGTTGGATATTGTAACGAGCCGCGCTGTCGCCACGTTACAAGGTGCATTTTTATTATATATGTAATAATATAAGAGTAATTTACATAAATCTTGGGCGACCACCTAAATAGATCTTTGTTGTAATTTTCTAAAGTACGCAAGATTCCAAGTGAGGACTGTAATGAAATGATGAACATACAGTGTATCTTGGTAAAGCGAATATTCAAGAATTATTGAGCTATGTAGGCTTGAAGCTAATCTTGGTGTTCCCGAACCTTGGCGACAAGAAGTCGCGGATTTGGGGTTTTGCCAGACCACACACTCTGCTCCCTGGGGATGGGCGGTCGGTCAACGACGTCACTCACCTGGCGGGAAAAGCCTGCCGTCCGAAACCCGAATGTTCCCTCGCCCCGGCGAGGGAAGCCGAATATGTCCGACCTCTGTTAGATACTCTAGCCAAATCACATATCGAGGATATCACGTGACATTAGGTGCCGACCTGAAGATCCAATCAAAATGAGCGTATAACTCAAAATCCTGGGAATTTTTGTTGTATGTGAGCTTCGAGACTACAAATGGGCGGAGCGAGAAGTTTCCTCGTGGACCGAAGAGCGAGGAGCTGGACATTCTAACTTCGATCTTCGAGTCCAAGCTATGCGAGTCTAGTCTGAGGTTGACTTGGAAAGTTGACTTCTTTCGCAAACTGCTGCTGCAAGCTTGCTGGAGCAAGCTTATCACAGCAACACAGCCGGTAATGCGATGATGCGCATTGTCATACCAGAGATGCCTATAGCCGACTTGTGAGATAATCTCACATATCGTGGGTCCGCTACAGTCACCGCAGACATCAGACGCAGGACTACAATGGTAATTTATTACGACCAAGCCATCTGATTGTGCATTCCGTGAAACAGAACCCGTAAGCGACTTTGAGAGGATAGGTCCATGTTCTCACTTTGTAATTGTAAAAACCCCTGAGCTAGCGGCATAATTTGCCAGAACTAGTTATTTTTGAATGATATATTGTTCATTCTGGCGCCCATGATTTTCTTTTTTAACTGTAAAGTCACAGTATTATGATACCTTTGTCTGAGGTCGTCATAACTTGTATTTTTTATTGTTTCCAATTGTCATTATTTCTTGCATTTTGATTCTGAGATATTTAAAAGTAAATATACAGTTGTTTGCTTGCTCATGACGGCTAATTGTAACTCTGAGCGTTGCTTTTATGATTTTGCCAATTTGTGTTAATGTTAACGATAAATTCGCTCAGACTTGTAATCGCCAGTGATAAGAAAATAAATGTCATATTGTGACAATTTTTCTAAATTCCAACTAACGTCGAGATTCTTGCAAAATTAATAAATTTTTCAACTCCTTCATAAAAATTAAAATTAAAAATCCACAATTATTAATCATAAAGGTATGAAATATAATTGTAACGTAGTTTGCCCACCAAGGCACCCACCACATAATGTCACCCAACGCTGGTGCCAGATGAGAACTTAGTGGCACTAATTCAAATTAATACAGTTTGGAGCCCAAATTCAGAAAATTTCACGGAATGTTGCACATGGCTTTTGGCAGTTTTATTATTTTTGTAGAAAATAAATATTAATACACGATTTTATATTGATGTTTCACTTATATTTTAATGCATAAAGTTCTTTTTGTTTCAATGCATAAAATTTATTTTGTTTGAACGCATTAAAAGTAAGTTCATTTGTGTATTTCAATGGAGATGCAATACACTTTGTATTGTAACAATTTTGTGATCAGTTCAAAATTTTTAAATGAGTAACGTCAGTGTCGATTTCTTAATGCATGGTAGCTGCTAAGAAAATTAAAGACACACATGTTTTGCCCATGTGTTTGAAAGTAAGTCTGCTTTCATGGTGTTGTGTTGCATGATTCTTCGTTGCTTTTCTCTTGCTGTATTTTGGAGGGGTATATGTATTTGTGTGTATTGAAATTCGCGGTATTTTTGTTGTTAGTGAATCTAGATTTCGTCATTGATCAATTGCGGTGTAAATTCATTCTTTATGTGTTCATATGAAGCTACGATCTCGTACGATAAAAGATTTCGATATGGAAGATCAGTCTGATAGGCAAAAATCTCCCGAAATCATGAACGATCAGGTTCAGTTAACGGAACAAAGCGAAATATTGGCTGCTGGGGAGGGGATCGTAAGTTCTGAAGTTCCGACCCACTCATATAGTTTGCAGTCTACTTTGTCGCCACAGGAAGATATGGAAAATTTTCCGTCTCCTGTCGGTGAAATGACACAGAATACGCTCACACATTCAGAACAGACCCAACAGCAAATACTTAACATGTTGATGACTGCAATAGGGCAGCAATTTTATTCACAAAAGCAGCAATTTGATTCACATAGACAGGAATTAAGCCTGCAAATTAATTCACAAAAGGAGGAATTAAACAAGCGTTTTGATTCACAAAAGGTGGAAAATAAGAGAAATTCGGATTTGCTTAAGCAGAGTTTTGATTCGCAAGCTGCGATATTAACAAATTTGGACGAAAAATTAACCACCTTCCGTTCTGAGGCCATAAAAGAAATGTCCGAATTCAAGTCTGAGGTAACTAAAGTTGTTTCTAAGCTGGAAAGGGACACAGAAGAAGTAAAAACTACCTGTGCCTCTTTGAAAACGGCCAACAAACAATTATCCACAAGGCTCGACGCCACCGACCTGTCCATTGAACAGATGCGAATCGAGGACGGCCAAAACCTAGGACAAATTTCGGAATTTGTTCAAGAGGTCAAAGACCAAAGCGAACAAAACATCCGAAAACTTAGCTCAGAGGTGACTGCCGTAGCAAGTTCGGTCGAGCTCGTTAAGACGGCACAAACCGAGTTAAAATTGTCACTGGATGAACTTGTGGAAGCGGGACGTAATAATTTTAGTCCTCCACAAAATCCTCCGAATGCGGTATTACAGACTGCAAGTGAGTCGGTTGGTAAAGTCACTACTCAACTCTTAGTCAGTGAAATTGTCAGTTTGTAGAGCGTTTTGGTAGCTCAGTGGCTAAGGCGCTTGCTTTCAAAACGTTCGCTACTCCTGCTCCGGGCACGAATCCCGGCAGGCGCAGGAATTTTGAGAGTTGTGTTTAATCATATGAACTATGCCAAGACGCTCCGTGGTTCGGATTCCACGTTAAACTGTAGGTCCCAGAGGAAAGGAACTGGCCGTCCTACCTCTGACACAATGGCTTAGTATGACTCCTTCGCGAGGATCCAACCAACCTTCGGGTTGTGGACTAAGTTAATTATTACGCAAAAATATCTGAAATCAAGAAACACAACAATTTCAGTTGTCTTGGATCCACAGTTAAGTGCAAACTGTCGGTAAAGCATAAGACATTTGTAGGGCAGGAGAGGAAAGATGTACAGTACATGTCGTTCTTGAAAGTCAGACAAGAGTCGGCAAGTTTTCCAATCCTCGGAGAAATGCGAAATCAGCCTCAGAATTCACAGCCTATCAACATCGCGTGGAGTTTTTCTGTCCATAACTTTTTGTGGAACAATACACAATTTGTTCATTCCTTGCGGTCAGAAAAGACGCAAATGTCAGCTGGACCCGTTAGTAAGTGTTGTCGGTCGACGGACTCTGTACCTGTTCCAGGAATGTCATTAGCTGTCGGGCACAAACCACTGAACGTCCGTGACCTTGTAGGCTCAAGCTTCTACGTCCTTCGAAATCCTGTTGTTGAAAGCAGTAAAGACGAATATTCACGACGCAGAATTATTTTCCAGAGGAAGATCCATGGACGTCTCAAATTCGTCTTGTAGGCATTGTTCAACAAGTTGTGTAGCATGCCAAATACAATGACGAAAAGGCTGACTATGAATTGACCGATTTGAATCATAAAAAAAAATAAAAAATAAAAAAAAAAATGAAATGTACAGTATACATTCTTTAAGGTTAGACGCCTTACCGAAATTTATCATGCTTGAAAAACGCCGATGCCAGTTCCGCTAGTCTAAACCGTCTGTTCTTCTGGAAAGATTAGATAAACGGAAAATCAAACGAAATTCAAGTTAGCAAAGTTGCACTTATAGTTAAAGCTACTTAGGATATTTCCATATTCGGAATTTTTAATGCTTATTTCGCTATTCCGAACTTTATATTTTGTCCACGTGAAATATTAATAGTCACTTTTGACTTTCACGCTGTTAAATGGACGTGATTTGATAAAAAAATTTGAAATATTAAATGTTTTCCTGAGCCAGATAAATTGATACGCACTCGCGGAAAATGAAGCGCCATTAGCAAGCACAATTTCTTGTCTTCGCAATCACAATGAATCTGACAGCGATACAAATATTGTGATATGCTTTCTAAGATGTATTTTGTGACATAAACAAAAAGGGTTTCAACATTTTGTGATGCATGAGTTCCATGTAACGTTTTACCTTAGGTAGTTGCATTATATCTTTTCTGAGCAGAAGTGTACAGCGAGCGTAAAATCGCTTTGTCTGTGTTGATCGAAGATCGCAAGTTATCTCATCAACGTATTTTACTTCTTTGTTTTTGTGTATCTATCTGTAAAGGGTGGCTAAAGTGCCGTATATAATGCCCTATGGAACACGAAACCTTGCCAGAACGATTGTTGTATTAGTCATCACAGAAATTAGGAATCATAAGTTGAAGGATTACAGATACACAGGAGAGTTTTCACAATACCTTGCTGTTATTTTGCTAATGATAGGGCGAGGTCGAAGAGAAAAAAGGTTAGAGGCGACTGCGTTTGTAAAGGCTAAAAGGAAAAATTTTATTTACGGGATATATTCAATAATTCAGCTAACTTTGCAAGTTAAAATAATTATCTTTGATGCTAACTTCAATTAAAAAGGAATTTTGTATATGACAATTGCACAGATGGTGAAGACGTGAACAAATAGATTATTGGCGATATCGAAGTTTTTCCTGCTATATTTCTGGCCTTATTCGGTTGCCAGAGTGATCTCGAAAAATTGTTATATGTTGACGGACGGACAAACCGAGATCGGGCCTCATAACGCCCGGAACTTAAAGCCATTTCATACAAAGTAACGGTTTCGAAAGAGCTGGGGACAGCTACCGTCGAACAGCTGAGATCATTAGCGCAGGTAGGCAGCAGTGGCTCAACCGGCAGTTTCCGAGAATTGGCAGGTAGCGAATACCCCAGGATGAATGAGAAAGGAAACAAGAAGTTTCACGCCTCGTTCTAACGGTATTTCGCGTACCCTAACTGTAAATTGTATAGTATTCTATAAATTACATTAAAACAGTCATTGTTGGACAGCACATGTTTTGCTCAGAATGGTGTGCACTCAACGCAAATAATAATTGGAAGGTTTATATTTTTGCTTTATATAGATTTGTAGTATTCTGCTAGCGTGAAATCTCAAAATTGCTTTGTATTGGCAAACGGAAGACCTGAGATCGGACCGTTCTACGCACAAAGCTTACAACCTTTTTCATACAAGCTAAAGAAGCATAAGTGTTTAAAAGGAAGATATTCGCTAACTGGGTGGATTTTCGGCTTAAAACGTGGAGTAGACGGGCGTGTTAAGAGGAATATAATACTCTTAAATAAAAAGAAATATTATATTCTTTGAATGTCGAGATAATCTCGAGTCATCAATAGACCCATTGTGAAGGAATCGTAATGTTACTGAGGAATGATAGTTACGCTATTCATTATCCTTTCATTTATGTGCGGAATGGTTATATTTTGAGTCCGTTTGTATGCCAGAGATGCTACAGCGACTTTGGTTGACGATGACGAAAGGTCAGGTCAAACCGCATAATATGTATAATGTCTCATAGGGGAATGGTAAATTTTATAGAAATTCCATTACATATACCCATGAGCAAATACAGTTTCCTTTCGCCATGAAATTCGCAATCACTTCACAGACGGTATATTAAAAGTTAGAGATGTCGACCAATGAAAGACTAATTAGGAGACCACCTAACATTCAACCAGTAAGGTTCATAAGTTATGTAACACACGAAAACATGCACTTACATCGTTCATTCCACACCACGTAGAATTATAAGTGAATGCCGCGTCATTCAAATCCAAGATTACAGTTGCTGATATTTGACCATGAACACGAACACATCTTCTCTCTGAAATGCTTGTTGAATTAACCGTCGGTCATGACGCAAATCACGTCACCGAATCCGACTAAACTATTCCGTTGTTTTGAGATTAAAAAACGCGCAATGTAATGAGATATTTTCCACTCACCTCTAGCATCTATAGGGATGTTTGTTGAAGGCAGAATTATTTTTATGCACATGAGTAAAACATCACGCTAAATTGTAAATACAATGTATAGTTCAACCACTTTCTGCATAAGTGTTCTGACAATGTTTTGTTTTATTAATGTGTTTCATTTTATTAATTTAATGATAAGATTTGATACAAGTTATTTTCAAGATTATTATTATTTAACATATATGTAAATAATTTATTTTCATGTATATTTTAGTATTGTGCTTAATATAACTTTGCATTTGGGACGGCTACCTGAATTCACGTGCTTCTGTTTGTAAAGAATTGTAAAACGGCCAAAAGGACATATGCTCCCGTTATATATTCACCTTACAAGGCAGGAATACCGATGGTTATTGGAATCACATTTAAAATTTATGTAATTATAAAAATGCTTAAGTTTTTATTGAGTCACAATGGAGATAGAATTAGGTAGTTAAAAATAAAATTATTCAATCATAATTTCATTTTTCACCAACGGACGGCCATATTGTAACGAGCCGCGCTGTCGCCACGTTACAAGGTGCATTTTTATTATATATGTAATAATATAAGAGTAATTTACATAAATCTTGGGCGACCACCTAAATAGATCTTTGTTGTAATTTTCTAAAGCACGCAAGATTCCAAGTGAGGACTGTAATGAAATGATGAACATACAGTGTATCTTGGTAAAGCGAATATTCAAGAATTATTGAGCTATGTAGGCTTGAAGCTAATCTGGTGTTCCCGAACCTTGGCGACAAGAGTCGCGGATTTGGGGTTTTGCCAGACCACACACTCTGCTCCCTGGGGATGGGCGGTCAACGACGTCACTCACCTGGCGGGAAAAGCCTGCCGTCCGAAACCCGAATGTTCCCTCGCCCCGGCGAGGGAAGCCGAATATGTCCGACCTCTGTTAGATACTCTAGCCAAATCACATATCGAGGATATCACGTGACATTAGGTGCCGACCTGAAGATCCAATCAAAATGAGCGTATAACTCAAAATCCTGGGAATTTTTGTTGTATGTGAGCTTCGAGACTACAAATGGGCGGAGCGAGAAGTTTCCTCGTGGACCGAAGAGCGAGGAGCTGGACATTCTAACTTCGATCTTCGAGTCCAAGCTATGCGAGTCTAGTCTGAGGTTGACTTGGAAAGTTGACTTCTTTCGCAAACTGCTGCTGCAAGCTTGCTGGAGCAAGCTTATCACAGCAACACAGCCGGTAATGCGATGATGCGCATTGTCATACCAGAGATGCCTATAGCCGACTTGTGAGATAATCTCACATATCGTGGGTCCGCTACAGTCACCGCAGACATCAGACGCAGGACTACAATGGTAATTTATTACGACCAAGCCATCTGATTGTGCATTCCGTGAAACAGAACCCGTAAGCGACTTTGAGAGGATAGGTCCATGTTCTCACTTTGTAATTGTAAAAACCCCTGAGCTAGCGGCATAATTTGCCAGAACTAGTTATTTTTGAATGATATATTGTTCATTCTGGCGCCCATGATTTTCTTTTTTAACTGTAAAGTCACAGTATTATGATACCTTTGTCTGAGGTCGTCATAACTTGTATTTTTTATTGTTCCAATTGTCATTATTTCTTGCATTTTGATTCTGAGATATATTTAAAAGTAAATATACAGTTGTTTGCTTGCTCATGACGGCTAATTGTAACTCTGAGCGTTGCTTTTATGATTTTGCCAATTTGTGTTAATGTTAACGATAAATTCGCTCAGACTTGTAATCGCCAGTGATAAGAAAATAAATGTCATATTGTGACAATTTTTTCTAAATTCCAACTAACGTCGAGATTCTTGCAAAATTAAATAATTTCAACTCCTTCATAAAAATTAAAATTAAAAATCCACAATTATTAATCATAAAGGTATGAAATATAATTGTAACGTAGTTTGCCCACCGAGGCACCCACCACAATATGGCAAATTTTTCTATGCATAATTCAAATTGATCTGTGTTACAGACAGGATTATAGCTGAAACATTTGATTTTTTTTTTTTTTTTTAATTATATGTCTTGTGTTGACTACTGAGCTGTGTTACCAGCTGCCTTTGACCATGAAAGAAAGGTAGGTGCTAAAAGATTTTCCTAAACAATTTCCAGGGTGGTTGAAATAAAATGACCAAGTCTTTTTCAACAGTCTCCATGGACTCATACATATGTTTGACATTTTGGAGTTAACATTTCAAAAGTATTAAAAAAGTACACTATTTTGGTTGCAAAAGGTTTATAAACTGATTGTTAAAAATCTTCAACACAAATTTTTCAACTTTTTTTAAAAAATAAAATATTATTATTTTTACTTTTGGAAACAGGTAATAAGTATTGGAGGCCCTGTCTGGGCTGTAAAATAGGAAGTTCTTCGAATCCACACTCCTACACAACAGACTATAACTGTGACCAAGCGAGCTGGAGCAATGTTGTAGCGCTTCTTCTTCTTATTCATGGTACGGAACAACTTGTACTACAGACTGGCATCGTATTTTCTATTCACTGTTGTTGTGTTATTCTTCTATTTCTATGGAAGTGCCTACCCTCCTCCTACAAAAAATTTCTTAGTTAACTGTGTCACCTCTGATCTCAGTTCGACTGAGCTAAATCATTCTATTTATTGTAGTTTTCATGGAGTGTTGTAGCGGGGGAACATAGTTTCATCCCCCGTAATAACAAGACACTATTAATCCAATTGAATACCGTGACTATGGTTGAAAAACCTCTGCAGATCACCCACGTTACTTTTTAATCAGTTGATAGAACTTGAGTGCTCATCTTGCTAATAGGATGTTGCTCATAAAGAATGTGACACTCCATGGTGTTCAAAAGCTCTAATCTCATTAAGAGTTACCAGCATTTCAAAAATCAGTCTTCCATCAATTCAAACTTCACTAAGGAGACATTGTCTTCTGACAGCAGCCCTAATGCACTAACTGAAACAGTTTAGCCCATTCTTTAATGTTACAAAATTGAGAGGATTCACTATACAAGTACTGTTTAACAACTCTGGGAGTAGGGGGCTACCAATGCAAGGAAATTAATCACTGCTCTGTACTCACAGACACTTTGGCTTAAAAGTTTTGTATATATTCAGGGCTGTCCAGAAAGTAATTTGGATTTTGAAACAAAAAGCCAACCAAATAAAAAAGGAATATTATTACAAACATATTAAAAAGACAATCTTAAACTATCTTTCTACATAGTCGCCATTTAAATTAAAGCACTTATCATAATGATGCACAAGATTTTCAATTCCGTCTCTGTACAAATCTGCCGCCTTACCATTTCAACCACTTGTTTATACCGGCATGAAGTTTTGTGTCACTGGCAAAGTTGTGTGTTGCGATCCAGGTCTTCATCGCTGAAAAGAGGTGGTAGTCACTCGGCAGACTGTACAGTAAACGATCAAACACCTTCCATCCAAAATCATCCGAGAGCTGTAGGGTAAGATTAGCCATGTGTATTCATGGGGGGAGGTTACGATTTCAATTTTCCCCCATGCTTGTTTTCTATTGCTCACCTTAGTTTTGTCAATGTTTCAAAATACCTTTCCGAGTTAATCTACATCTACATCTATACTCTGCAAATCACAAATACTGTGGGTGGTAGAGGGTGCTAAAGTACCAATCCTAATTCAGTGCATTCCAATCCCGAACAAAACGAGGAAAGAAGGAATAAATAAATGTATCAGTACGGCATCTTATTTCTCGAATCTTATCCCTCCTGTCATTGCGACCTAAATAGGTAAATTCGCATATTCTCAACAAATTCAAACCAAAACGACGTCGTCTGTCCGCCAAACAATCCCAACCCAACCCGCGTATCAGCTCTGTGACACTTACATAAGGACTGTAACTAGCAGTCACGAATCGAGCGGCTCTCCTCTGTACTTTCTCTAACGTGTCAATCAATTCCTTGTGATACGGATCCCAAATTCCACAACAGTATTCCAAATGCGGACGCACTAGTGTTTTTTTAAACTACTTCCTTTGTATGAGCATTACAACTTCTCAAAATACGACCTGTATATCGTAGTTTAGAATTAGCTTTGCCCACGACGGAAGTTATGTGCAAGTCCAATTTCATGTTGCTTTGTACTGTTACGCCTAGATACTTCAGGGAATCCACAGTGTCAACAACTGATTGTTAACTTTGTACTCGTCAGCAAACGGGGTCTTTTTATCGCTTATTTGCATTGTGTAACAGCCCTCAGACCTGAACTGTAAATAGAATTGTATT